>QXEO01000860.1:2121412-2584062 GCA_007115705.1 Dactylis glomerata | reverse complement strand
GGCTTATTTTAGCCATTAATTCTTCAGCTTCAGCCGGAGTTCTTTCCCTGAAAACACAACCAGCACGAACTATCCAAATTGAAGTAGATTCATCCGCTAGTAATTATATATATGTCAAGGAGGTTCATTTAGGCAATGGTTCTTTAGGCAAAGCTCTAATTAAAGAACAAAACCTTGTCCAAGATTCAGGCAATAGCTCTCTCCTTTTCCTGTTCAAATCAAAGATTTTGCACAGCAGCAGGTTGAGCACTAGCGGGAAAATATTTCTGAAAGAAAGCATTAACCAAAGCAATAGGACTAGTAAGAGATCCAGGAGACAAGCTAGTTAAACCAAATTTTAGCAGCATCTTTCATGAGAAAGGAAAAATCTTAGCAACAAAATAAGTGCGGAGCTTAATATCATTAGAAAACAAATTACGCAAAGTAGAAAGCTCATTCATGTGCTCCATAGCATCTCATCTTTAGTACCACAAAAAGGAGTTTTCTCAACAATAGATATGTAAGATAAATCCAAAGAGAAATCATAATCCTTGTCTCTAATATTATAGAAGAAGCAGCAAACTTAGATTAGGAGACAAATTATATCTAACAGAACGTCTGTCAAGAAGTTCTTTAACATTACCTGCATTACGAGTAGCACGTGCTTCGGCAATAAAATCATCATTAAGCTCAATATAAGCATCATCAATCATAATCATCACTAGAACATTCCCTAGACTCAGGTGAACTAACAGGTGTAACAGTGGTGTTTCCCAACTTAGCTCTAGCAATAGTAGCATCTAAAAAGGAACCTAGTGAACCTCTCTCATCAAGCATAGTAGAAGCATCATCTAAATTATCGGTGGCATTTTCAATCTCAGCAGAAGTAGTAGCAGTAGTGTGTGGGTGTGGTGGTGTAAGCAACTTACTCATAACAGATGGCGAATCAAGAGCAACAGAGGTGTTGAGAGGCGTACCTCTTCTGTAGTGGATGGCAATATAGGAACTTTTCCATCACGAGGTTTACCCATGATGAAAGGATTGCAGCGAGCAATAAAATACCAAGTGAACTTACAAATAAAGCTATGGCTCTCCGGCAACGGCGCCAGAAAATAGTCTTGATGACCCACAAGTATAGGGGATCGCAACAGTCTTCGAGGGAAGTATTACCCAAATTTATTGATTCGACACAAGGGGAGCCAAAGAATATATGCAAGCCTTAACAGATGAGTTGTCAATTCAGCTGCACCTGGAAACAGTCTTGCTCACAGCGGTTTATCAGTAGCAACAGTTTTATAGCAGTGACAGTAGTGAAACAGTAACACAGTAGTAAAATAATAGCGGTAATAGTAACGGTAGTAAATAGTAGGAACAAATACTGAGGCATAGGGATGGATTACGGGCGTTGCATGGATAAGATAATTCATGAAATCAATGAGACATGGGCATTGCAGATAAATATGATAAAGCATCCTAGTACAAACAATCATAGGCATGTTTCCGTATATAGTCGTACGTGCTCACAAGGAGAAACTTGCACGCCATCTTTTGTCCTACCAGCCTGTTGCAGTAGGGCCCAAGGGAACTACTGGTAATTAAGGTACTCCTTTTAATAGAGTACCGGAGCAAAGCATTAGCACTCGGTGAACACATGTGATCCTCACATCATAGCCATCCCCTCCGGTTATCCCAATTTCTGTCACTTTGGGGCCTCGGGTTCCGGATAACAATATGTGTATACAACTTGTAGGTAAGACCATAAACGACAAGTATCATCATAGAAATAATAACATGTTCAGATCTGAAATCATGGCACTCGGGCCCAAAGTGACAAGCATTAAGCACAACAAGTTGCAACAATGTCATAGGCACTAAATAAAGATACTAGGCACTATGCCCTATCAATCTCATATCAAATTACATGAACAATCTCATCCAATCCCTACCATCCCCTCACCTACAGCGGGGGAATTACTCACACATGGATGGGGGAGTCATGGATGGTCGATGGAGGAGCGTCGGTGGTGATGGTGATGAAGATCTCCTCCGAATCCCCATCCCGGCAGGTGTGCCAGAATGGAGTTTCTGGTTCCGAATCGCGGTTTCTGATGGCGGCGGCGCAGTGGAAGTCTATATGGGAAAAACGCTGTCTCTCTGATATTATGTCGTCAGGGGGTATATGTACGCGAGAGGGGAGGTCGAGAGGGGTGCTGGGGCCCCCTCACGCAGGGGTGGCGCGGCCAGGATTGGGCCGCGCCACCTGTGCGTGACAGCCCCTCGAGCCCCTTCTCCCTCCTGTCTTCTGGCTCCGTGGGTCTTCTGGTGAAATAGGATTTTTCATGATTTTCCCGAATTTTTACTGAAAGTTGGATTTCTGCACAAAAACGAGACACCAGAGCAATTCTGCTGAAAACAGCGTCAGTCCGTGTTAGTTGTATTCAAACACACAAATTAGAGGAGAAACAATAGCAAAAGTGTTCGGGGAGATACGTTTTGGACGTATCAACCCTATAGGGTGGAGTCCAAGTCAGGACTTCCTCCTTGGGGCATTTTGGTAAAGGAGAAAATGAGGTCCTATGTGAACACGATTTCCCCTTTAGGTTTTGGAAAGTGGAGAAGGAATACGAGTTCGACCCCGAACCTTCTCCTACTCGGTTTGGGCAAGGGGAGGAGGGGTTGGCCGACCTGGCCACCCATATAAGGAGGGGAAGGGGCGCCCCAAGGGTGTCTCCAAGCCACCACGCCCCTTCCTAAAAAACCTAGCATGCCGCCGCCTTAACCGCCACCACCGCATCGCCGTCGATCGCCGTCCGCTGGCCTACACCGCCGCCGGAGCACCGCCGCGCCGACCACCATTGTCGTTGTCGCTTCAAAGTCGTCGACATCATCTCTCTCTCTCTCTCTCTCTCTCTCTCTCTCTCTCTCTCTCGGAGTGCTGCCCATCTTCTACCCTGATTCCATTGGTGACGCGGAAGCACTGCCGGATCTTCAATGACATATTCCGTGTAGTCCGTGTGCTTGATCACACATTCGATGCGGTGATGCCAAGCTTGTACATGTGGATACCATCGGAGGTGTTGCACCTGCGACACTAGATCGTGGGAGCTGAAGGAGGATAATCATCTTCTCGTGACTAACCGAGGTTAGTTGCGGGAATCGACTCATGTGTACATCAACCTCGTCATCGACAAACTCTTCTGCTAGTTCAATCACATGAGGTATGCGATCCGTTACCTCCTCCTTGCAAGCTTTGATCTTGGTTTAAGCGCTAGAATTTTTTTGTTTTGGGTAACGTGATTCCCAACACTTGGTAGATATTCCTAGCGACCGCAAGGCCATTGAGAATAAATGGATCTTCAAGAAAAAGACTGATGGAGACGGTAATGTAACCGTCTACAAGGCTCGACTTGTCGCAAAAGGTTTCCGACAGATTCAAGGAGTTGACTACGATGAGACATTTTCTCCCGTAGCGATGCTAAAGTCTATTCGGGTTTTGTTAGCTATTCCTGCTTATTTCGATTATGAGATACTAGTCATCAACCCGTGCGCCGGCACGGGCTAGATTGTTTATATTTTTTATAAAATACACAAAGATCATCTTGGTCATGTGAGACACATAGAATAATATGGAGCTTGGAGTGAGTCGATTTAGCTCCCAGGCTCCCTTGAGCCTTTTATTTTAGATATGTGTGGTCTTTCATCAGGTATAGGTGGTTAAACTTTTAATCCATAGTATTTGATCAACAACCGTAAATTGAGAGATTTGGTGAAATGAATAGCCAACGCAAAAGAAATTTATTTATCCACCATTTATGAAAGGTACTCAACAAACGTAAGAAGCATGCTCCTGAGTCAATACACGTTTCTACTCTCTAGTACAAACTGGCTGTCATGAGGCTTTTCATGTACATATTCTGTTTCACTCCAACTTCTTTATTTTCTAAGACTATCACATGGGGCCTTGGCCAGTTCATTGACAACCTAGTGTGCAAATCAGAATCAGCCTTGAGAACATGTCAATTAACGCCATTCCAATAAACTGAGGGTGTGTACTAAGAGAACATTGAAAGCCGCAAGAGTAAAGTAGTAGTAGCAATGCAGGCTAACTATGCTATCCAGTATGAGAATGGAAAGAGCCCTGACACAACTAATTAATCACATCACAATTCTTATGAAGTAGTAGCACCGAGAACCAAGTGCGCCATGAACTCCTACACTTAATAGCCACGGTGCAGAGGACCTCCATAAAAAACACAACTTACCTTCTTATATATATGGACTGCTGATTACATTGCCAGGGTCCAAAATAACAAAAAAAAATGACAGAATCGTCACCCCCAGATTGTTAAATAAAAAGGAGGCTGTATCAATCGTTCGCCCTGGGTCTAATGAATCTATGCACCAGAGATGAGAAATTCCAGATGTAGAAGTGGGTCTGGAGAATAATTCACGTGATGACAAAGGTCCATATACAAATACGTACCTAGCATGCAATTGAACGTCTAGGTTTACCATGGATGGGGGCAGCCGGTGATGCCATAAATCAGCATTTTGGAAGAGAATCATTTGAAATACTTTGTAATAGTATTCATCATTTTTGTCTATTGCTTATGAAAAGTTGAATCCATATTTATGTATCTCGTTCACTGTGTTCAGAAAATGATCTGAGTGCCCAGATATGTCGAGGTCATAAAATAATTAATTTGCTTACTTTATTCAACTATGACTTAATATTTTGTTTATGTAAATTAATCACCTTTATAAAACATTTTGCATTTTAAATCTCTAATTCTTTTCATATTCCTAGTTTATAAAACAGTTGGCATTTTAAACTATGCCTTAATATACTTACCTGTTCAAGGCTAGTGTAGCTTTCCCTATCTGCTAGTATATTATGTTGAAGACCGTATCAACCAAATTAGCTGAATTAGGTCCATGAAGAACAGACATCAAGGTTTGAATTAACATTGATAACATAAATACTCCTACTTGTTTTTTCAGGAAAGATTGGTGTAGAAGAGATTCGAGAATACAGCTTGGTGTCCCACTTGGTATTTGGATTCTGAGGGGATTCAGAAGTTGGAGAAAGAGATTGAGGAAGGGGATTAGCGGGTAGGCTGCTTTGGACCTCTTTCTGTAATATTTGGAATTTAGAGACGATCGGGGGAGAGAATGCTGGGGGCGGCAAAATCTCCAAAACAATCGTGCTAGGGATGGCATGATGGCGTGCAGATTGGATGGGAGTACTTCTGTCCATCTTTAAATTATTTTGTAACCACGCTGATCATTAATCTATGCACGCCAATTGAGTAATTCCCTGCGTTCATTATCAAGTACTACCTGATCTAAACAGAAATACATGGGAGTATGCTACGTACATGGGAGTAAGCTACAAAGATTGGAGTAGAAGATGACAAACCTGAGGACTGGATGCGATCCCGCCTCGTAGTCGTCAGACATGATGGCCAGCAGTCGGCTTGATATTTAAATATCAGCATTGCAGCTTAATTTGGTCCGTGGTTTCGTTCATCCCCGCCTATATATAGGCAGCGGCGCTGGGAGAGAGCCGTGTCAGAGACGTCACCGAGATGGAGAAGGCAGCCGCCTTGGGCATTCATCAATGGCACGGAGAGCGGCGGTTCGATGTCTGGAATTGGAAACCCTAGAGGTTTCGCTGCTCGACAACCGCGGCATAAGCGACGGAGACACGAACCGGAGGAGACTGAGAATTACGATCGTCGTACAACATGACTCATCCTTTTTTTTGCGGGTACAACATGACTCATCCGACGACAGCAAATAGCCCTTGGAATAGATCAGACGGACGTTTAGTTATTTTGTCTAGGATTAACGTGGTGCTTCCTATGGTGCCTCCAATTAGTAAATACTAGTCATCAACCCGTGCGTCGGCACGGGCTAGATTGTTTATATTTTTTATAAAATACACAAAGATCATCTTGGTCATGTGAGACACATAGAATAATATGGAGCTTTGAGTGAGTCGATTTAGCTCCCAGGCTCCCTTGAGCCTTTTATTTTAGATATGTGTGGTCTTTGATCAGGTATAGGTGGTTAAACTTTTAATCCATAGTATTTGATCAACAACCGTAAATTGAGGAGATTTGGTGAAATGAATAGCCAACGCAAAAGAAATGTATTTATCCACCATTTATGAAAGGTACTCAACAAACCTAAGAAGCATGCTCCTGAGTCAATACACGTTTCTACTCTCTAGTACAAACTGGCTGTCATGAGGCTTTTCATGTACATATTCTGTTTCACTCCAACTTCTTTATTTCTAAGACTATCACATGGGGCCTTGGCCAGTTCATTGACAACCTAGTGTGCAAATCAGAATCAGCCTTGAGAACATGTCAATTAACGCCCATTCCAATAAACTGAGGTGGTGTACTAAGAGAACATTGAAAGCCGCAAGAGTAAAGTAGTAGTAGCAATGCAGGCTAACTATGCTATCCAGTATGAGAATGGAAAGAGCCCTGACACAACTAATTAATCACATCACAATTCTTATGAAAGTAGTAGCACCGAGAACCAAGTGCGCATGAACTCCTACACTTAATAGCCACGGTGCAGCAGGACCTCCATAAAAAACACAACTTACCTTCTTATATATATGGACTGCTGATTACATTGCCAGGGTCCAAAATAACAAAAAAACGACAGAATCGTCACCCCAGATTGTTAAAATAAAAAGGAGGCTGTATCATCGTCGCCTTGGTCTAATGAATCTATGCCACCAGAGATGAGAAAATTCCAGATGTAAGAAGTGGGTCTGAAGAATAATTCACGTGATGACAAAGGTCCATATACAAATACGTACCTAGCATGCAATTTGAACGTCTAGGTTTACCATGGATGGGGGCAGCCGGTGATGCCATAAATCAGCATTTTGGAAGAGAATCATTTTGAAATACTTTGTAATAGTATTCATCATTTTTGTCTATTGCTTATGAAAAGTTGAATCCATATTTATGTATCTCGTTCATTGTGTTCAGAAATGATCTGAGTTCCCAGATATGTCGAGGTCATAAAATAATTAATTTGCTTACTTTATTCAACTATGACTTAATATTTTGTTTATGTAAATTAATCGCCTTTATAAAACATTTCGCATTTTAAATCTCTAATTCTTTTCATATTCCTAGTTTATAAAACAGTTGGCATTTTAAACTATGCCTTAATATACTTACCTGTTCAAGGCTAGTGTACCTTTCCCTATCTGCTAGTATATGAAGGGTTTCGCAGCATAGTAAATCAAAAATTTCCTACGGATGCGAACTAAGAAAGCCAAGATCTAATCTAGGAGATGTAATCAACGAGAGAGGTAGATGAGATCTTCATACCCTTGAAGAAATCGCACAGCGGAAACGTTCAACAGAACGTGGATGATGTAGTCGTACTAGCCGTCTCCTCCCCGCGATCCGATCCGATCCTACGCCGCAAGTGGCGGCGCCTCCGAGAGATGCACACGTACGGTGCAGCGACGTCTCCTCCTTCCTTGGTCCAGCAAGTATGGTGGAGAGATACATTGGATCTGCAGCACGACGGCATGGTGCTTATGGTGGAGAGTTTCTGCGGCAGGGCTTCGCCTACGCACAGTCGCGAGAGAGAGAGAGTGGAGGGGCAGCACTTGGACGGCGGCTAGGGTTGGAGTGGGAGGGGGCTGCGCCCCAGCCCTCCTTATATGGGGGGGCTGGCCGGCTGCCTTGGCCCCTCCTCCAAGCCCTAGGGCGGCGGCCAAGGGGGAAGAGTAGGGGGCAAGTCTCCCCCCTCTTCTGGAAGGTTCCCTTAGGGTTTCCCCTAAGGCTGGCGGCTGGGCCTTAGGGGCCTTGTGCGCCTGGCCCAAAGTGGCCAGGACACTTCCCCTTAGGCCCACATAGGCCTCCGACAAGTGGGCCCACGTTGGTCCCACTCCGGAACCTTCTAGAACCTTCCGGTACAATACCGATAAACTCCGAAACGATTCCGAATCCAAAAACTGCTTTCCTTTATATGAATCTTATTCTCCGAACCATTCCGGAACCTCTCGTGATGTCCTGGATCTCATCCGAGACTCTGACCAAAAACTCATAAACCAATTATCCATTCTATCCTAGCGTCGATGCACGTTAAGTGTGTGACCCTACGGGTTCGAGAATATGCAGACATGATCTTCTATCAATAATCAACAGCGGGATCTGGAAACCCATATTGACTCCCACATATTCATCGATGATCATATCGGATGAACCACGATGCCAGGATTCAATTAATCCCGTATATGTATTCCCTTCGTCACGCGATATTTTACTTGCCCGAGATTCGATCGTCGGTATCGCCATACCTAGTTCAATCTCGTTCACAGCAAGTACTTTACTCGTTCCGTAATCCGATATCACTTTGTGATTAACTCCTTAACCACATGCTTGCAAGCGATGTTGATATCGATTACCGAGTGGGCCCGAAGTATATCTCTCCGACTCGGGAGGGACAAATTCCATCTCGATACATACAACCCAACAAGTACTTTCCGATCACCTGAGAGACACCTTTATGATCACCCTCACATAGGATGACGTTTGATGACCTCAAAGCTTTCTTCCGATACCAGGGAGTTGTATTATCTCATGGTCTAAGGAATACAATACTTGACATAGGAAAAAGCTTCGCAAAGATGAACACAATGATACGATCTAATTGCTCTGCTTTATTTGGGTCTGTCCATCACATCATTCTCCTAATGACATGATCTCATTATTAATTGACAACTCATGTCTATGGTTAGGAAACCTTAACCATCATTAATCAATGAGCTAGTCTAGTAGAGGCGTACTAGGGACACGGTGTTGTTCATAAACCACACAAGTATTAATGTTTCCGCTTAATACAATTATAGCATGGAGTATAAACATTATCATGAACAAGAAATATGATAATAACAATATTATTATTGCCTCTAGGGCATATTTCCTTCAGTCTCCCACTTGCACTAGAGTCAATAATCTAGTTAATACTTGCGCCTTTAACACCTATGGCATTCCGGTGTTATTCATACGCGTTGCACGTGGTAAACCTTATCTACGGGTCTGACACTTTCAGGTCCGTTTGTATTTGCATATTCTTTTGCGTCAGCACGCATTACTCATCTTGTATGAGATAGCATCGTATAAACTTGGTCTTCTGGTGAGACCTTTGTTTCTTGGCCGAGACTATGTTGTCACTATTGTCATACAATAGGACTACATAGTACTAGCACACTTAGAAAAATAGCGATATCCACCGTGCGTCGAAATACTCATTGGTCCGCACACATCGGTATGTATGATTTCCAATAAGTTCGTTGCTCGCTCCATTATTCCGGAGAATGGGTTTTTGATCATCTTGCCCATGAGGCATGGCTTGCACGTGTCAAATGATTCAAAATCAAGAGACTCCAAAAGTCCATCAGAATGGAGTTTCTTTATGCATTTTATGCCAATATGACCTGGACGACAGTGCCACAAATAAGTTGGATTATCACTATCTACTTTGCATCTTTTATGCCGCTTCTAAAGCGATTATATACTTAGCCCTCGTTGCAGTGTCCGCCACAATATTAACATTGGAACTCATCCAAGTCATCATGGAACTTTCTTCCATCTTATTATGCCACCTTCTAACTCAAAACAAATGGCTTAAAATTGAGATAAAATTTTACTTGTATGTGTGACAAAGCCAATGTAACTCATTGCAATGAACCATTTGTCACTTCTGCATACAGAACATATTCTTACTTCTTCGAAAGTGCATAAGAATATCTTTACTATTGTCCAACGATCATCATATGAATGCTATAACCTTTAGAGCATTGGACACATCTGGATCTACATATCATGGTATACAAAATTGATAAAATCATTCTTGTGGTTTCACTCATCAAGTGTCAAAACAATTGATTCTTGCTCCAACCTCTTCCATGCAACAAGAACCGTTCTTATTGTTTCCATATTGAACAAATTCAATATTTCATCTATGTACTCTGGCAAAACTATATTAGTGCCTCAATCTATCTGCATAGACATTGATGCTTAATATTCTGGTTTTACCTAAGTCTTTCATCAAAAACTAATTTTAATGAAAACTTAACAATATCAAGAAAAACACATAATTTCCAATGAACGATATGTTATCTACATAAAGCATTAGAAATATGTCTTAGCGCTCCCACTTACTTTCTTGTAAATACAAGCATCTTCAAATATCTTGATGAAATTAACACTTTAACATTTTCATCATTGAAGATTCCAACTTCGCTATGCTTACTTCTACCATAGAAGTTTGCATACATATCTAGCAACCTTTGAATCAACAAAACCCATTGGGTCGTGTCAGTTACACGTCCTTGGTGTGCATTCCGGTAGAGGAACGTTGTTTCGTTTATTCAACTATCATATCTCAATATGTAATTGTTGCTAGAATAATTCATATGACGAAGTCAGGGCCCATCATCGCTTCTTTGTATATTGTTGGTTACTATTATCTAATAATATCTCGTCCTCAAATCTTACTATTTGATTACGACCAACTTGGTTAAATAGGAACTTCGATGTCGTGACTACAACATATTGTAGACGCGTGAGCTATGAATGTAGTTGCCGCTTCCAGAACATTTTCTGGTGCTGCGCTACTCTGATCATCTTGCTCAGATTCAACAACCTCATCAAGTTCTATCTTCCTCCCACTTAAACCTTTCGCGAGAAACTCCTTCATAAGAAGTTCACTTCTTTTAGTGACAATCACTATGTGTTTGGGTTCATAATAGAAGGAATACCCATCGACATTCTTTGGGATAACCTACAAAGACTTACTAATCCGATTTTGGTTGTAAACATTTTACATATATGCCTTGCATACCAAAATTCAAGAAAAGACAACTATAACTTGTATAGGTGTCATTTCGGCAGATTATGATGGCACTCTATTCAGTGAAAAGCGGTAGTCTCTAAAGCATAATCCACAAATTATATTGGTAGTTTATTTCATCATTGATCTAACCATGTCAAACAAGGTTTGATTACATCCATCGAAAACTCCATACTCCTATGGTGTTTATCATGATGCAAGTTTGTGGAACAATTCCTCTAACTCTTAGATGTTTGCTAAACTTGTAACTCAAATATTCTTCTTTATGATCTAATCATACAACTTGAATATTCTTGTTACAACAATTTTCACTTCATAAATTGAACAATTTCATACTTCTATCTCATCAAGTAGATATACCGTACATCTATTCGAGTCATTGATGAAATAGAAAATACACCACGCTCGACTTCACATATGAACTACATACATCAACATGTACGATCTCCATGTAGTTAGTCGCTTGTTCTTTCTATGGCCCAATGAACGGAGTTTAATCATCTTTAGGAAAAGTCTCACAAGCGTCAATCAATTCAAAATCAAATGACTCGAAAATCTATCAATATAGAATTTCTTTCATGTTTTGTTTCCAATATGACTTAAACGGCGGTGTCACATATAAGTGAAATTTGTTTTGTCTTGCGACCTTTAGCATTAGTGTTATAAATGTCTATTTCACCAACAAGATAATAATAATCTATCCATCGATTATGGAAGACGGTAATAATTTGAACAACCATTGCTCTCATAATACTAGAACAAAATAACAATTATTAAGTTCTTAACATATCTAGAAGGCTAGGTTTTATGCCGACGAGAAGCACAATAACACTTTTATTTGTATCTCGATATGCATCATTACCATATTCTTTTACTAGTTACTTAGGCCATTGTACTTCTTGTATTGTGTTGCTTTGTATGACATTTCATACCAACAAATCAGTATCGAATACCCAAGAATTACATTGTTAACGAGCAAAAGAATTCATCTATAACATGTATATCATTTATATACCTGAGCTGGACAATTCCAGTCTTTTCCATTTTCTACCAAATAATTTTGCAGATCCTATTTAGCATTTCCTCTCTTTTTAGAAGAATCTATCGACATCAATAGTGGCGTCAATCATTTGACACATAGTCCAAAGGATTTTTAGTCAAATACTAATAGCCTTGGATTTTGCACTTTGAAGTGGATCGCCATCATCATATGATTGGTATTCTTCCAGATTCCATTCTTTAGTATTCTTTTGGTATAGCAAAACAATTTAGCCGATACCTTTTCATTCGTCCTATCATGACATCTTTCATGATGAAACTACTATAGCTTATAAGGATGAATGCAAGTATAATATTAGTTCCCAAACTTTTGGGTGATCGGGACGCCTAGCATCTTCAATCTTCGCATATAGTCATACAATATGAGCATATGTTCTTTTACTAAATTATACTTCATCATTTTGCAAACAATCAAAGTCTTAGATATCAAATATCTTTCACTTCTTATTTGTTTCTGAAACAATTCTTTCAGCTCGATGATCACTTTGATTCTCAAACAATTTTGAAGATCAATTTATCATGAAGGCAAACATATGATCTTTAGATACTAAACTTGAATCGTTGCTCTTAGATTAATACAATTTATTAAATCGTATGGAGCAAGCAAGGTTTGCTAAAGTTTGCAATAGGACTTAATCTTTAGTCTTGACATTCTAACTAAACGGCACTAGACCGAAAAGTGATTATCCAGAATTCTATAGTTCTTTTAACTCAATTAAGCTAAGTGTCGGTGGGAAACGGTGCCAAAGACTACAACGACTTATGCAAATACAACAAGATTTAGTTCAAGATAATTAGTTCAAGTTAATCAAATTACTAATGAACTCCCACTAAATTCAACATCCCTCAAAGTTGTTTAGTGAAGCATGATCCAAATTCACTACACCGAGACCGATCATCACGTGAATGATGTAGCTTTAATGGTGAACATCAACATGTTGATCATATCATCCATATGACTCATGCTTGACCTTTCGGTCCGTGTGTTCCGAGGCCATGTCTGTACATGCTAGGCTCGTCAAGTCAAACCCAAGTATTTCCGCGTGTGCAAAACTGGCTTGCACCCGTTGTATGTGAACGTAGAGTTTATAGCACCCGATCATCACGAGATGCTTCAACACGACAAACTTTCGCAACGGTGCATACATGGGGAGAACACAATTTTATCTTGATCTTTAAGTGAGGAATCATCTTAAAATGCTACCATCGCGATCTAAGCATAATAAGATACATAAAAGGATAAACATCACATGCATATAATTTTATGTGACATGGTATAGCCAATCTCCGCGCAATGATCTCCATCTTGTGCGCGCCGGCATGATCTCTATCACTCCACCATGATTGCCTCCACCACGAATAGCAACTACAACTATTGCTAACTACTTAGCGATAAAGTAAAGCTATTACATGGCGTATAAGAAGTTGACACGCAGGTCATACACAATTATAAAGACAACCATATGGCTCCTGCCGGTTGTGAACTCATCGACATGCAAGTCGTGAAATATTACAAAACATGATCATCGCATACATCACATATATCACATCACATCTTGTGGCCATACCATATCACAAAACACTCCCTGCAAAAACAAGTTAGACGCCTCTACTTTGTTGTTGCATGTTTTACGTGGCTTATGGGAGTAGCAAGTTAAGAACGATTCTTACCTACGAAAAGCCACAACGGTGATATTATGGTTGCTAACATCCGTTGTAAATCCCATGACTACTATAGTGAGAGAAACTGGCATCCACCAGCCGCATGTGTGGAACAAGCCACACGTCAAGTGCGGAGCCGGTCTCGCGAACGAGGTCGCGTAAAGTTGGCCTGGACCGCTTCGATCTCACTATGCCGCGCCATAAGAAATACACAACAAAGAGGTTTGCAATAGAAAACATCAACGCCCGCAACAAGCATGTTGCGTTCTACTCGTGAAACACATCTACGCATAGATCTAGCTCTGATACCACTGAAGGGTTTCGCAGCATAGTAAATCAAAAATTTCCTACGGATGCGAACAAGAAAGCCAAGATCTAATCTAGGAGATGTAATCAACGAGAGAGGTAGATGATATCTTCATACCCTTGAAGAAATCGCACAGCGGAAACGTTCAACAGAACGTGGATGATGTAGTCGTACTAGCCGTCTCCTCCCCGCGATCCGATCCGATCCTACGCCGCAAGTGGCGGCGCCTCCGAGAGATGCACACATACGGTGCAGCGACGTCTCCTCCTTCTTGGTCCAGCAAGTATGGTGGAGAGATAGATTGGATCTGCAGCACGACGGTGTGGTGCTTATGGTGGAGAGTTTCTGCGGCAGGGCTTCGCCTACGCACAGTCGCGAGAGAGAGAGAGGTGGAGGGGCAGCAGTTGGACAGCGGCTAGGGTTGGAGTGGGAGGGAGCTGCGCCCCAGCCCCTCCTTATATGGGGGGGCTGGCCGGCTGCCTTGGCCCCTCCTCCAAGCCATAGGGCGGCGGCCAAGGGGGAAGAGTAGGGGGCAAGTCTTCCCCCCCCTCTTCTGGAAGGTTCCCTTAGGGTTTCCCCTAAGGGCTGGCCGGCTGGGCCATAGGGGCCTTGTGCGCCTGGCCCAAAGTGGCCAGGACACTTCCCCTTAGGCCCACATAGGCCTCCGACAAGTGGGCCCACGTTGGTCCCACTCCGGAACCTTCTAGAACCTTCCGGTACAATACCGATAAACTCCGAAACAATTCCGGAATCCAAAAACTGCTTTCCTTTATATGAATCTTATTCTCCGGACCATTCCGGAACCTCTCGTGATGTCCTGGATCTCATCCGAGACTCCGACCAAAAACTCATAAACCAATTATCCATTCTATCCTAGCGTCGATGCACGTTAAGTGTGTGACCCTACGGGTTCGAGAATATGTAGACATGATCTTCTATCAATAATCAATAGCGGGATCTGGAAACCCATATTGACTCCCACATATTCATCGATGATCATATCGGATGAACCACGATGCCAGGATTCAATTAATCCCGTATATGTATTCCCTTCGTCACGCGATATTTTACTTGCCCGAGATTCGATCGTCGGTATCGCCATACCTAGTTCAATCTCGTTCACAGCAAGTACTTTACTCGTTCCGTAATCCGATATCACTTTGTGATTAACTCCTTAACCACGTGCTTGCAAGCGATGTTGATATCGATTACCGAGTGGGCCCGAAGTATATCTCTCCGACTCGGGAGGGACAAATCCCATCTCGATACATACAACCCAACAAGTACTTTCCGATCACCCGAGAGACACCTTTATGATCACCCTCACATAGGATGACGTTTGATGACCTCAAAGCTTTCTTCCGATACCAGGGAGTTGTATTATCTCATGGTCTAAGGAATACAATACTTGACATAGGAAAAAGCTTCGCAAAGATGAACACAATGATACGATCTAATTGCTCTGCTTTATTTGGGTCTGTCCATCACATCATTCTCCTAATGACATGATCTCATTATTAATTGACAACTCATGTCTATGGTTAGGAAACCTTAACCATCATTAATCAATGAGCTAGTCTAGTAGAGGCGTACTAGGGACACGGTGTTGTTCATAAACCACACAAGTATTAATGTTTCCGCTTAATACAATTATAGCATGGAGTATAAACATTATCATGAACAAGAAATATGATAATAACAATATTATTATTGCCTCTAGGGCATATTTCCTTCAGTATATTATGTTGAAGACCGTATCAACCAAATTAGCTGAATTCGGTCCATGAAGAACAGACATCAAGGTTTGAATTAACATTGATAACATAAATACTCCTACTTGTTTTTTCAGGAAAGATTGGTGTAGAAGAGATTCGAGAATACAGCTTGGTGTCCCACTTGGTATTTGGATTCTGAGGGGATTCAGAAGTTGGAGAAAGGGATTGAGGAAGGGGGTTAGCGGGTAGGCTGCTTTGGACCTCTTTTCTGTAATATTTGGAATTTAGAGACGATCGGGGGAGAGAATGCTGGGGGCGGCAAAATCTCCAAAACAATCGTGCTAGGGATGGCATGATGGCGTGCAGATTGGATGGGAGTACTTCTGTCCATCTTTAAATTATTTTGTAACCACGCTGATCATTAATCTATGCACGCCAATCGAGTAATTCCCTGCGTTCATTATCAAGTACTACCTGATCTAAACAGAAATACATGGGAGTATGCTACGTACATGGGAGTAAGCTACATAGATTGGAGTAGAAGATGACAAACCTGAGACTGGATGCGATCCCGCCTCGTAGTCGTCACACATGATGGCCAGCAGTCAGCTTGAATTTGAATATCAGCATTGCAGCTTAATTTGGTCCGTGGTTTCGTTCATCCCCGCCTATATATAGGCAGCGGCGCTGGGAGAGAGCCGTGTCAGAGACGTCACCGAGATGGAGAAGGCAGCTGCCTTGGGCATTCATCAATGGCACGAAGAGCGGCGGTGCGATGTCTGGAATTGGAAACCCTAGAGGTTTCGCTGCTCGACAACCGCGGCATAATTGACGGAGACACGAACCGGAGGAGACTGAGAATTACGATCGTCGTACAACATGACTCATCCTTTTTTTTGCGGGTACAACATGACTCATCCGACGACAGCAAATAGCCCTTGGAATAGATCAGACGGGCGTTTAGTTATTTTGTCTAGGATTAACGTGGTGCTTCCTATGGTGCCTCCAATTAGTAAATATAAGGTAAGATGGCAGATGGACATGAAAACCGCCTTTCTTAATGGCAACATTGAGGAGGAATTGTACATGGTACAACCGGAGGGTTTTGTTGATCCTAAGGATGCTAATAAAGTATGCAAGCTTTAAAGGTCCATTTATGGACTAAAGCAAGCATCTCGGAGCTAGAAACTTTATTTTGATGAAGTCATCAAAGATTTTGGATTTGTCCAAAATACCGAAGAGTCCTGCATTTACAAGAATATGAGTGGGAGCTCAGTTTCATTCCTAGTACTATATGTGGATGACATATTACTGATAGGGAATGATGTGCAAATGCTAAATAGTGTGAAGGAATACTTGAATAGTAAATTCTCAATGAAAGACATGGGTGAAGCTGCATACGTATTAGGCATTAAGATCTATAGAGATAGATCAAAGCTCATATTAGCATTAACTCAGAGTACTTACCTTGATAAGGTTCTGAAGAGGTTTAGAATGGAGGATTCCAAAAAGGATCCTTGCCTATCATGAAAGGTGTGTCGTTGAGTGTGACTCAATATCCAGCAACAGAAAATGAGAGGAGTGTGATATCTAACATCCTCTATGACTCTGCTATAGGCTCCATCATGTATGTTATGCTAAGTACTCGACCAGATGTGGCATTGGCTCTTAGTTTGACGACATGTTATCAAAGTAACCCGGGTACGAGTCATTGGAGTGCGGTTAAGAATATCCTAAAGTTCCTTAGAAGAATAGAGGATATGGTGTTAGTCTATGGAGGAAGCGGGGTAGAGCTTGACGTAAAGGGTTACGTTCATACAAACTACAATGCTGACTCACATGACAAGAAATCTCAAACTGGATATGTGTTCTTGGTGAATGGAGGCGCGGTGAGTTGGAGAAGCTGCAAGAAGTCGCTGAAAGCTAAATCTAGAATGGAGTCGGAGTATATTGCTACTGCTGATGTGTCAAATGAAGCTGTTTGGCTACATAAGTTCGTCATCGAGCTTGGAGTGTTCCCAGGAATGCGTGACCCTATACACATTTATTGTGATGACACGGCTGCCATTTCCAAAGCTAAGGAGTTAAGGGCTCACTTTGTAGACAAACCTTTACTATGACGATACCGTGTCATAAGTGATTATATAAAGGATGGTAGAATTAGAATTTGCAAAGCACACATAGATCTGAATGTTGCATACCCATTGATGAACTCTCTTCCACAGGCAAGTCTTGATCCACACCAGCATTAGATGGGTGTTAGATCATTCAATTGTAAACTAGTTTATTTGTACTCTAGTGAAGTGGGAGACTAAAGGAGATATGCCCTAAAGGCAAATAATAAAGTGTATTTTATTGTCATATATCATTTTTTCATAATATATTATTTGTCATGCTATAAATGTATTAAGCGGAAACATTAGTATATGCGTGGTATATAACAAACAGGTCCCTAGTTGCCTCTAGTTAACTAGCTCATATTTCATCTGATGATCAAAGTTTCCTGATCATGGGCAATTACGTCAATGTCAATGAGGTCATGTATTGACATGATGGATGATACATTGCAAACGTATCTATAATTTTTGATGCTCCATGTTTGTTTTACACCAATTGCTTTATGTTTTGTTTACACTTCGTGGCATTTTTTTCATTTTCTGGAACTAACCTATTAACAAGATGCCACAGTGTCAGTTCCTGTTTTCTGATGTTTTGTATTTCAGAAAAGTTATACAAGAAATATTCTCAGAATTGGACAAAACAAAAGCCAAAGTTCCTATTTACCTGACACGAAGACGGAGTCCAAAGGAGAGATGGAGCCGAGCCAGGAGGTAGCCACACCATGGGGAAAACCCTAAGGGCCCGAGCCTCCATCGGGAAAACCCTAAGGGCCCGAGCCTCATCCACGAATAGTACTGTAAGCCGCCGCCGTCGTCGACCCTAGTTCGGGAGGGTCCAGAAGCTCTTCCCGGAACCCTGCCGAAGAGGGGAATCATCACCGGAGGCCTTCTTTATCGCCATGCCTGCCTCTGGAGTGATGCGTGAGTAGTTCACCTTGGACTATGGGTCCATAGCAGTAGCAAAATGGTTGTCTTCTCCAATTTGCGCTGCCATGTCTAGATCTTGTGAGCTGCCTACATGATCAAGATCATCTTTATGTAATTCTACATGTTGTGTTTGTTGGGATCCGATGAATATTGAGTACTATGTCAAGTTGATTATTGATCTATCATGTCTATGTTATTTGTGATCTTGCATGCTCTTTGTTGTTAGTAGATGCTTTGGCCAAGTAGATGCTAGTGACTCCAAGAGGGAGTATTTATGCTCGATAGTGGGTTCATGCCTCTATTAATCTGGGAGAGTGACAATAACTTCTAAGGTTGTAGATGTGTTGTTGCTACTAGGGATAAAGCAACAATTTTTTGTTCAAGGATAATTGTATTGTTTACAATACACACTTTGCTTAATGCGATAATCTGTTGCTTGCAACTTAATACCCGAGGGTTGTTCGGATGATATCCTGAAGGTGGATTATTAGTCATAGATGCAGTTGGATTACGGTCTATGTATTATGTTGTAATGCCCAAATGAATCTCATAGTGATCTTCATGTCATGTACATGCATTGTTATGCATTCTTCATTTTGTCAATTGCCCAACTGTAATTTGTTTACCCAGCATGTTATATCTTTATGGAGAGACACCTCTAGTGAACTGTGGACCCTGGTCCATTCTTTTACATTTATATTACCATCTACTACAAGCACTGTTTACTTTCCGCAATTATTATTTTACTTCACCGCAAACAAACATCCCTTTCCACACTATACGTCTAATCCTTTATTTTCAGCAAAACCAGTGAGATTGACAACCTCACTGTGAGTTGGGGCAAAGTAGTTTGGTTGTGTTGTGTGCAGGTTTGACGTTGCTGCTGGCGCCGACACTGCGCCATCAACTGTCATCTGGCGCCAGCTAGCAACAACCTTCAGAAGTGATTTCTTTCTCCTACTTATCGATTAAACTTTGGTTTCATACTGAGGGAAAACTTACTGCTGTGCTCATCATACCTTCCACTTGGGGTTTCCCAATGGGTTCTTTGAGACATCTAGACTATTTTCTGGCGCCGTTGCCGGGGATTGAAGAAGAAGAAGCTCCCACATCAACCACGTGCTATCAACTATTTTCTGGCGCCGTTGCCGGGGAGAAAGAGGATTTCTACAAGGGGAGCCTCTCACTTCCAATCTCTTTACTTTGTTATTGTTTTGCTTAGTTTATTTACTTTATTTTGTTTACTTCTTTTTATCAAAACTACAAAAAAAATAGTTCCTTTTATAGTTGTTATTTTTGTTGGTCTGTTTTAGTCTTGCTAAAATGAGTATTCCAGATGTTGAGGTTCATTCCTTTAAGCAACAAGGTGGAGAAAGTTTGAAAGATGCTTGGTATAGAATAAGTAATGCCCATCATAGATGTACAAAAAAATGTTCTACCATTATCCTCCTTAGGAATTTTTATGTTGGTATATCTAGCCGGAATAGGTATGTTCTTGATACTCTCACAGGGGGTAATTTTCTTGGTACTCCTGCTTTGGAAGCATAAAATTTAATTGAAATTTTAGTAGGAGTGCCACCTATTAATGTTGTTAAAACTAAGATCACTTTGTAAGAAGTTATAAAAAATTAGGGATTTCTATTTTCGTGCCCTCGGGTCCTTAGTTGTACTCAGTTTTCCCCAACTCCTTAGTTTTTCCTCAGTTTTGTCCAAGCCCTTGTCTGAAACCGTCACCAGTGCTGGAACGGCCGGTTGCCCGACGGTTCAACACCTTTGACCGTTAACTGCTGACTAGTGGGGCCACGTAAAGCCCGCAAAGACACGTCAGAGCATCCATCTTTGTTTGACCGTAAGCATCGCCGTATCCCTGACCAAAACGCGGACGAGTGGGGCTTCGGTATATTGAATGACAAGTGGGGCCATGACGCTAATACAAGGGGCAATACACGGGTAGGATTAGATTTTTAAACGGAGCTCTACAGCGATGGCACGGAGGAGGTGGTCTGCGGGGTGCCGAGATGAGATCGACGTCCACAAAGAACTGCATGAGGCGAGACCAGACGCATCGAGGACATCGACGACGACCTCAACACTTTGACTGACGGTATCGGATACGAACGCGAGCAATGTAGAGAAAACTAGTGTCTCTCCTTTCTGGCGTGTATAGATGGGTGCTAGGGGAGTGTGGTGGCGAAGGGAAAGACCTCGCGGTGGTCTGTGGCGTCCAGCATAGCGGGGCGGCGTGGCCGTGCCCACAGCGGCGTGCATGTTCGGCATTGGCATCAGCATGTACGTTCGTCATTGACCTCGGCGGTATCTCTGGTGTGTCAGTGATCGAATGAGGGGACGGGATTGAGGGTGCATCCCGACGGTGACCTAGTAGTGGCGGCGAGCATGCATAGCCGTTCTGACGATGCCGATATCGGCATCGGCATCGTTTGGAGGCTGTGGTGCTTGAATCATGGTGGAAATTGCGATTCCCTATTATTTTTACATGCATAATATATAGAAAATAGCTAGATCTCTAAATCGATGCATATGAAGCTACATATATATTCTTGGTCATAATCCCCTTATCTAAAGGGGATGGATGCATGGCTTCACGTCGTCGTCGCTTTCATCGTCAGTATCTTTGTCGTCCGTGTAGTAGTACTTCCTGCACAATGTTACGTCGAACACCTTTACTGTGAGCACATCATCGCCTTCATATTTGAAGTATAGGATGTAGCCGAAATCCACACCGTGCGCGATGTCGAAATTCTCCCAGCCCTTGTCGAGGTACATCTGGCCTTGTCCGTCAAATAGGACCTCCACGGTCCAGAGACGAGGACCGCAGTCAGCTGCTCGCAGATACACCTTTGCGGGCTCCTGGCCGTCAAGATAGTCCGCAAACTTTTGTGGGAGTGCCTGCAAAGAGATCGAGCGCCGATCGTTTGAAATTAAAGGCTTTTTGGAACATGCACATAATTAATCACATGCATCATATATGTGAGAACGCGTACGTACCTTCTTGGCCAAAGGGTCTTCATAGATGACGATTAAGAACTCCTCTATGATCAATGGCAGTGTTGACAGTGGTGGTGGCAATGATGATGATCCACCACCCAGGCCGCCCCTTCCCCTTCCCCTTCCCCTTCCCCTTCCGGTCGGCGTACGAGACGTGGAAGCCATGGCAATGGATCAAGTGTATGTGAACGAAGAAGAGAGAGGCAGAAACGAAGAAGAGAGAGGTAGAACCTATTGACATAAGGGATGGCCGTTGTGGGGGTTTATAAGGGCGAGATGACCGTTGTGGGGTTTACATAATAAATTAAGGAGGAGATGACCGTTGTGGGTGTTTATATCTCAACAAAAAAGTAATGCCTAAAAGAAATGGAAATTTGTGATAGTTTATTATTTTACCGTGAAAAGTAATGCCTAAATGGAAATTCGTGATAGTTTATTATTTTACCGTGAAAAGTAATGCCTAAAGGAAATTCGTGATAGTTTATCATTTCACCGTGAAAAGTAATGCCTAAAGGAAATTCGTGATAGTTTATTATTTTACCGTGAAAAGTAATGCCTAAATAGAAATTCGTGATAGTTTACATTTTACCGTGAAAAGTCATGCCTACAAGAAGTGGAAATTCGTGATTACCAAACTTATTGAATCCGGTGGCCAACTCGTTATTTAGCATACATAGAGGGGTAGTAGTTTGCCACCGACAGATAGAGAGAGGGTGGCACGATACTGCCCGTTAGATCATAGGATCGACGGTAGGTGGGCACGATCCGTGTGACAATAGCTCGACCAATCAGGCCAAGTTTGGGCTTCTGTGAGAAGGGAGAGGGTAAAACTGAGTAGTATCAAGGATACAAGGGCACGTAAATAGTAAACAGGCTAAGGAATTCAAATAAGAGATTTAGAAAAAGAAAAACACATGTTTTGTACAATGAAACCCAGGTTGGCCTACCTCAAAGTATTAGCAATTCAAATATACATGAGTGTAAAAATTATGGCCTCATTCAGACAAACTATGTTTTGGGTATAGATGTTTTGAGAAGGGGTTTGAGTGGAAAGCCATGAACCTTCATAGCTACTAGTGATTTCAGAAGTGGCCATTTGTGTGAAAACTTGATTTATATATGATTGTTATGATTTCCTACGTGGCAAGTCACGTAACAAGACTCCATGAGTAGGAGGCACTATGATTTTATTCTTTTGAATTTTTTTGCGCATGAAATGACTCAATTAGATGGCTTAATCCCATCTGTTGACTCTCTGTTGACCAGCCACTTGAGAGTAAAACTGAGTATATTGCACTAGCCAGTATTAGTACTCGAGGGGAAAACTGAGTACATATATTTTTCCAGTGTAAGACTCAAGGGTAGAACTGAGTACACGTAACGGTGCTGACGTGTAGTCCCACGGACGCGTGTCGCGGTGAGCAGTGGTTAGCCGCGCGGTGCGCGTGTTGAGACCAAACGTCAACTGCTGAGATGAACCATCACTTTGCCAGTACAGAGCCCCTCTCTCCCTCCCTCTGCACACAGTCTCATTATAACTCACGCACGCAACCACGCCTCTCACGTCCCATCACCTTCTCCAAATCCAAAAAATCCCAACCGCCCTACGCGCGCTCCCCTGCCGGCGATGGAGAAGAAGAATGCGCCGGCGGCCGTCGCCCCCGAGCCCGTCGCCTCCGAGCCCGTCACCTCTGAGCCCATCGCCTCTAAGCCCGTCGCATCCGAGCCCATCGCCGCTGAGCCCGTCGCCTCCGAGGGCGGCGCATCCAAGCACGGCGCCTCCGTGAACTGGGCCTCTCTTAAGGGTGACGGACCACTTCACAAGATCGGCGACTGCTTACTGGCGAACGAGGAGTACGTGGACACCTACGCTGCTTTGAGGCAAGTTTGTACAAATTGGCGCTCAGATCTACCTGAGCCCGACGTGCACCTGCACGAATGGATCGTGGTAGAACACGCCCTTCCACGCGCCGCTGAGTTCTCCTTCCTCAACCTCCGCACATCCCGCTACGTCACCATCGATCTAACGGAAGTTCATGCAAGGTTCAAATTCCTCCATATCTATAAAGTTAATCTATTTTTATTTTCAATCGTAAACATCTTAGTGCTGAATGTTATCTTCATCAACTCCCTTTTAGATACTACTTCGTCGGCTTTTACCGTGGCATCATCGTGCTTGCCCAGAGGAACCAGCCGCACAAGATACGGCTTCTGAACCCACTCACAAAGACTTTGAATGCTACGTTTGAGGCGCAGATGCCATCTATGATTGTGCAGTCAGTCGCTGTAATGAAGTCCCCGACTATGGTCTTCATTTGCACAGGTTACCCCAATGAAATTGCTTGGGTCGATAAGAGCTCTCCAACTAAGGATATAGATGTACATGATTGGGGAGAAGGAAGATTTACGATCGAGGACCATTCTCTGCGTTGCATTACCCCATTCAATGGTGAATTGTATGCAATAGCTGTGAATGAGTTCGAAAGAATAGTGTGCACCAACAATGTCCAGTTGAAGCAGCGCGCGAGCACTGTCAGCATGAAGACACTATTTTCATTTCCAAAACTTGGAAATGATTATGATTCCAAGTTCTACCTTGTGGAGTCGGATGGTGATCTGCTGCTTATGTTGTTGGGCGGCAGCACTGACGAAAACAGGCATTTGGAGGAAGGTCAACCATTGGTGTACCATGTGGACACTGAGAGCCGCTCTCTCCATGCCGTCAGTAACATTAGCAGTCGTGCCCTCTTCGTCAATTTTATCCGGTGTATCTCCGTCGACACCAGAGTGCACCCGACAGTTCGACCTGGCTACATCTACTACACGGATTTGGGTTATATCAGAGAGTATGATGATGATAGAAAGGCTTGGGATGAGTGGCCACGATGTGCGGATAGAATAGGATATGGTCCGAAAAATGAACAAAGGCCATACCGTTTGGAGGATGTATTTGCTGCACACTGCAGACGGAGGGAGTTCAGTGAATATTTCTTTCATCTCATGAATTGTAGCGACGACGAAATATATGATAAAGAATGAAGAACATTGTTATTGGCTGCTTTTGGCTGCTGTATACAGTTTATGTATTATACTTAGTTTTCTGGATTTATTATGCTGCTGTGAATTTATCCTATACTAGCTTCTAGATTTGTTACCATATTGGGCAAAAAACGAGGGCCAAAAGGCAACAATCATTGAAGAAAGACAGAAATAGAAGCTTCTCTAGATTTGATACTAATTTGGTGAAAAGAGAGAGAACTGTTACAGAGAGAGAGAGGGGAAAAAGGCGCTCTGAAAAGGCAATGCCAATTTGGCCCGAGAGAGACAGAACCGAGCTCTCACGTATAACCAAACGCGGTCTCGTCCTGTCCCACGCGGTCCCTTTCTACCAGCCCCACGCGATGCGGCCCCACACGATGCGGCCCCACACGTCAGCACGGAAACGGTCAACTAAACGGGAATCCTCCCGTCCGAGCTCCTTCTGAGGGTTTCAGACAACGGCTTGGGGAAAACTGAGGAAAAACTAACGAGCTGGGGAAAACTAAGTACAACTAAGGACCTGAGGGCAGGAAAATAGAAATCCCAAAAAATTAAGCTCTCTAGAGAAAAGTTTGCCAAATCTCCTTAGTAACGCTAGCCAGGTTAATGAATCAATAGAAAGTATCGATAAAAGAATCACTATTCTAGAGGCTAGCACTATCCATGATAATCAAAACCTTAGGATTGGTAAATTAGAGGAGTCTATGGAAACTTTAAGTTCAATTTTCTCTTCTCTTAAGTTTAAGAAGGAGAAAGCTTTTGTGGAAAAAGAGCAAAAATTTATGTATGTTCCCAAGGTGTCATACCAAAACCACAGAATGTGCTTAAAATTGGTAAAACTTTTAGTGCAACTAAGAGTGATCTACATGTTGAGTGATCTTCAGGGGTATCTAAAGTACCTATTGTGACAAGCCGTGTTTTAGAGAAAGTTGTTGATGTTGACTGTTTCTTCACTTGAAAATACTTGATTCTTACTTTCTGCGCCTAGCTCAAAGGCGTTAAAGAAAAGCACTCTTGGGAGATAACCCATGATTTCTTTCAGTACTTTTTCTTTTTGTTGAGTCTTGGAAGTTGTTTCTATTGTAATAACCTTTCCTTATCCTTTTTATTTCGTTTTTGTGCCAAGAATAGCATCTAATAGGAAGAAGGGTAGAATTTGAGGAAGTTGATGTCCCGAAACAGATTTCTGCGCTTCGCTGTAAAAAATCATGAAAAATCCCAAAATGTCGTATTGATATGCAATTTTTTATGCACACGACCCAGGTTATTATCTAACTTTAGTTAGCTTTGCACTTTTCGATTTGAGCAACAGAAGATATTCAAAAAAATCAATCTTTACCTGCTGTTCTGTTTTGACAGATTTCTGCCACTATTTGCATTTGCCTCTTGACCTCTTTCTTTTTGAGTTCTTTTGATCGGACGAGATTTGAGAAGAAGTTGCTACAGTAGCTAATGTTTCAATAGATGTTGTACTTGAGTTAAAACTGAACCAAAAGTGGATCTACTATCTTGCATAAGAATTGTGTGAAGTTTTGTATGAAGGAAGTTTTCAAGTGTAGGGAATGGAGAATGATGTGATGAGATGAAGGATGGACAAAAGCTCAAGCTTGGGAATTCCCATGTCACCCCAAGAAATATCCAAAAATTACAAGCGTGAAAGCTTGGGGATGCCCAAGGCACCCTCTTCTTCATCAACAAAAATATCAGGTCATCTTTCAAGACAATATATTTTTATTGCTTCATATGCTATTTGTTTTTCTTGGAGTGTCTTTATTTTTGCTTTCAGTTTTCTTTTGTTTTGTTTGCTGTAATAAATTTTGTACCCCAACATTTTTCTTTTTGAGAAGACACACTCCGTTTTGATTGCCTAGAACACTCTAGTTTTCATTCTTATCGTTTTACGAGTGTTCTCTTTTGCTAGTACTGCGTTTAGCTTGTGTTTTTCACCTTTATTTTTGTTCAGAAATTGTTAGTTCTTTGTAGTTAGGTGTGTTTAGACCTTTGGTCTTTGTTGATTTTTATCCTTGAGAGTTGTTTCAAATAGGTTGATTGGTGTTGGAAAAGAGTAAAATGTTTCATGCTTATAGTGGTGCAAAAGGGAGCTTGTTTAGACTGGCTTAGACTTTAGCATGTCATGTTAGATATTATTTTGATTATATGATTAGTAGTTATTGTTGTAGCATGACTTGTCTCAAATGACTGAGAGTGCTTAATGTGCCATTGAAAGAATCATGCGTTGTTTTTATCATATAGATGCATAATATTGTGGTATTCTCCTTTGATGCTTTATTTGGGTTGACTTGGCGCATGCTTACACCATGTTATGACTATAAACCAGTCGCCTCAAGCCTCTATGATCATTTAGTTTTTTACTTATAATATCACTTTATGCTTTGATTAATAATGTTTTGTCGCTATGCATGATTATGGCCGTTATTGCTCTTTTAGTTGGTCACTCCTAGTCTTTTGCTAGCCTTCATCTGTACTGAGTATGAGCTCTACTCGTGCATCCAACTCCCAAAAACCAAACTTATTCCAAAGAGTCCACTATAAATTCCTATGCATGGCATTTCAAACCATTCCAAGTAAATTTTCAGGTTCTACCTTTTAAAACCTTCAAAATACTTCTCATTTTGTGACACTATTTTTAGCTCATGAGGACGTAGTGGTTGGGTTTGTTATCTTCCATATTAAATTAAGTACCCCTTGACTTGCATGCTTCATCTGCTCATCACTAATTTTCCAAGAGAGCTGGTCAGACCATTATAACTTCAAAAAAGAAAGAAAAAAAGGCACTCCTCCATGGTATGAGATTGTTGGCAGGTACCCGAGGATTCGGTTAGCCATGGTTTGTGAAAGCAAAGGTGGGGAGGAGTGCCAAATTTTATAAAAGAGCATGTAAATGCCTATTTTCAATACTCGGAACCACTCTCAACTTGTTTAGTATGGAAGATAACAAGAACCCCATTGCCATTCGTTGACAGGAACAACCACCCCCAAAGCAATTCTTATCTCTGTTTTACAAATGAAAAGCTCTAGCACATGTTAAATCCCTGCTTCCCTCTGCGAAGGGCCCCTTTCTTTTTACTTTTTTGTTGAGTCTTCATCTTCTATCTTTATGCACCGATTAAGAGAGCATAGTTGTGATGACCCACATGTATAGGGGGTGTATCGTAGTACTTTCGATAAATAAGAGTGTCAAACCCTGATGGCTTGTAAGTACAGCCCGTTGGGAACCCCAAGAGGAAGGTATGATGAGCACAATAGCAAGTCTTCCCTCAGTTGTGAAACCAAGGTTTATCGAACCAGTAGGAGAAAGCCAAACTTCAGAAGTTGATGCTTGCTAGCTTCGCGACACTCCAGACAATGGCGCCAGAAAACTTGTAACGGCGTGTCTTCCACCAACAGCAACGTGAAACCTGCACAACACAAACAAGTACTTTGCTTCCAACTTACGATGAGGTTGTCAATCTCACCAGTTTTCTATAAACAAGAATGAGCGTATCGAGTGGTAATAGGATATTAGTATTGCAAGAAAGTAAACAGAGCTAGTAAAGTAAAACGGTAAAGCTATGTAAGGAAATTGGACCGGGGTCCACAGTTCACTAGTGGTGTCTCTCCATAAGATAAATAAAGCATGTTGGGTAAACAAATTACAGTTGGGCAATTGATAGATTAAAGATAACGTACATACATCACGAGGATCACTACGAGGCTTACTCTGGGCATTACGACAAAATACATAGACCGCCATCCAACTGCATCTATGACTAAAAATCCACTCGCGGGGAATCGTCCGAGGACCCCTTGAGTATTAAGTTGCGAACAACAGATAATCGCATTAAGCAAAGTGCGTAATGTAAACAAAGCAAATGTCCTTAGACACAAGAATGTTGTTTTCTCCCTAGTGGCAACAACACATCTACAACCTTAGAGGTTTCTGTCACTCCCCAGATTAAATAGAGGCATGAACCCAACTATCGAGCATAAATACTCCCTCTTGGAGTTAGTAGCATATACTCGGCCAAGATAGCTACTAGCAACGGAAAGCATGCAAGATCATAAACAACATAGAGATAACATAAGATAAAATTCAGCACATCAACTTGACATAGTACCAATACTCATCGGATCCCAACAAACACAACATGTATGATTACATAAAGATGATCTTGATCATGTAGGGCAACTCACAAGATCTAAACATGAAGCACATGGTGGAGAAGACAACCATCTAGCTACTGCTATGGACCCGTAGTCCAAGATAGACTACTCACACATCACTCCGGAGGCGACCATGGTGGTGGAGAAGGCATCCGGCAGGGATTCCCCTCTCCGGCAGGGTGCCAGGAAGAGCTCCTGGATCCTCCCGATCTCGATTCTATGACGACGGCGGCTTACAGTATCTTTTTGGGAAAAGCGATCCGTCCCTTAGGTTTTTCCTATCCAGGGGTCTTTATAGGCGAAGGAGCGTCAGTCAGGAGGTGGGCCAGGCGGCCTCACCATGGGTGGGTGCAGCCAGGGGCTGGTCCGCGCCCCCCTGTGGTGTGGCCAGCCTCTGGCCCCCCTCCATCTCATCTTCGGTCTTCACGAAGCTTCAGTAAAAATAGGAGGTTTGGCTTTTGTTTCGTCCAATTCCGAGAATATTTCCTGTGTAACTTTTCTGAAACACAAAAACAGCAGAAAACAGGGAACTGGCACTGTGGCATCTTGATAATAAGTTAGTTCCGGAAAATGCATAAAAACGCCACGAAGTGTAACAAAACACTAAGCAAATGGTGTAAGAACAAGCATGGAGCATCAAAAATTATAGATACGTTTGAGATGTATCAAGCATCCCCAAGCTTAACTCCTGCTCGTCCTCGAGTAGGTAAGTGATAACAAAAGAATAATTTTTTAGGTGACATGCGCCATCACAATCTTGAACATCTATGTGAGCATTGAGTGCTGGGATCAAAGAACTTAAAACATGGGCATAAAAGATATAATCTTGACAATAGAAACTTAGCAACCATGTTATAACATGAAAAGAAACACAAATGAAAGATCATGAATAATGAAACAATGAAAGTCAAACGTGTGTTCAAATCATATGGAAAAACATAGCAAATGGTTTTCAGCTTGTCCTTCATGGAATAGCAAAACATAAATGCATAGAACACCTTCAAGTTTAAAAGGGCAACTAGATATAAATAATTTAAGAACAAGTGAAACCAGAATTATGAATCAATCAATGATAACTTTGGGACAATGCACATTAAACTCAGAATGGCAACTATGCTCTCTTAGACGGTGCATAAAGGTAGAAGGTGGTGACTCAACATAAAAGTAAAATGCCCTTCACAGAGGGAAGTAGTGATTGCAAGTTTTATAAACCTTCAAAAATTATGGTACTTACTAGCTTTGAGCTCTCATTGCCCCCATCATAGGCATCTTGAATGGTTAAAGTAAATGCAAGAACGTTTATGAGCATATGCTTGACAAATTATAAGTTGAAAACCTTGTGTCCCGTGAAGTACGAATACCCAAACCTCATGCTACTCGACTTAGAGTCCCAAGCAAGCTCTTGTCATTGTAAGTATACACTTATCATCGAGAACCGCCAACGGGGTACCTCCTTGCCCGATGACATGGAACAAACCCATATCAAAATGACAGGACAAACAGACAATGAACACCTCGGCATCTCTTTTATTTACCATTGGTATAGCTTTTTATTTTGAGATGCGTCGTCGAATGTCCACTATGGGCATGCTGTAAATTTCCACCATGAATGATGCATGGCTTAGATTAGCGACCCGGGCGTTTCTCTAACACGTATACAAACTCCATGATCCCGCAAGATTCCCAACTTATTTCACATCACGAGTATCCATAAACAAAAGATCACGTTATCAACTCAAATAAGAGAAGTGCAATGTTGAAAGCTTACCCCATGACGGCATGGTTTGGCTAATTTCCAACTTACAACTTGCAAGCATAACATCAACATAAAAGAGCCACAATGTCAAAATTATTAAAAACGAGAAAAGTAAAGTGTGCCATCGGGTTCGTGAGAGCTTTACTGACTAATTTTCGCATAACACCAAAAGAGTTTAATTCGAAGGATAGATAAAAGCAAGTCAAATGTACTTTGGAATAGCAAATTGCTAATAGGTATGTATGGTGGACACATTGGAATAACTTGGTTTTTGGGAGTTGGATGCACGAGTAGAGCTCATACTCAGTACAAAATGAGGGCTAGCAAAAGACTGGGAGCGACCAACTAAGAGAGCAATAACGGCCATAATCATGCATAACAACAAAACATCATTAAGAGAAGCATAAAATGGCATCAAAAGTAAAAAACTAAATGATCATAGAGGCTTATGGCGACTTTGTATGAGTCAAACATGTTGTAAGCATGTGCCAAGTCAACCCAAATAAAGCATCAAGGAGAAAACCAAATTAATGCTTCCAAATAATAAAAACAACGCATGATTTTTTCAAAGGCTCATTAAGCAATCTCAGTCATTTGAGACAAGTCATGCTACAGTAAAAATCACTAAGCATACTATCGAAACAACATCAAGCATGACATGAAAAAGTCTAAGCCGCAGTTTAAACAAGCTCCTTTTTGTACCACTTTTTTGCATGAATTTTTTTCTCTTTTCCAACACCATTCAAACCTTTTTTAGATAACTCTTTTGATGAATACCAACATAGACCAGAGGTACAAATACACCTTTATGCAAATATAAAACAAGATCTGAACAAAAATCAAGGCGAAAAACGAAAGCTAAACGCAGTTCTAGAAAAAGAGAACACTCATTGGACGATAAGAGTGAAAAACGGAGTGTTCTTGGCAAATGAAAAGCAAGTAAATCTCCTCCAAAAGAAATTTGTTGGGGTCCAACCATTTATTGCAGCAAACAAAACAAAAGAAAACTAAAAGCAAAAGTAAAGACGCTCCAAGAAAAACGCATAGTGCATGAAGTAATAAAAATATAGTGTTTTGAAAGGTGACCTGATTTTTGCCGATGAAGAAGGGGTGCCTCGGGGGCATCCCCAAGCTTTGACGCTTGTACCTCTTGGATATTTCTTGGGGTGACATGGGCATCCCCAAGCTTGAGTTTTTGTCCATTCTTCACCTCATCTCATCATTCTCCAATCCCTACACTTGAAAACTTCCTTCATACAAAACTTACCACAATTGTATTAGCAATGTTAGCATAAACATAATAATGAATCAACCCCTTTTGGTTCAGGTTTAAACTCAAAACCACCACATATAAAGCATATACTACTGTAGCAACTTCCCCACAAGTTCCGTGATCAAAAGAACTAAAAAAGAAAGCGATCGAGAGGCAAACACAAATAGTGGCAGAAATCTGTCAAAATAGAACAGCTGTCAAAGGTCGATTTTTTCGAGGACCTTCTGTTGCTCAAATAAAAAACAGCAAAACTAATGAAATTTGGATATAACCTGGGGCATATGCACAAGAAATCACAGGTCGAAAAGATATTCTGAGAATTTTCACGAATTTTTACGGTGCAGCGCAGAAATCTGTTTCAGGACAGCAACTTCCCCAAATCTTACCTCCCTCAAATTAGAGGTTATTCTTGGCACAAAAACGAAATAAAATGATAAAGAGAGGTCATTACAGTAGTAATAACTTCCAAGACTCAAATAAAAGAAAAATTACTGAAAAGAAAACAATGGGTTATCTCCCAAGAGTGCTTTTCTTTAACGCCTTTGAGCTAGGCGCAGAAAGTGGAAATCAAGTAATATCGAATGAGGCATTAAGATCAATCACAGAAGTCTTTTCAACAATAAATTGAATTGTGTCCAAATGAGTTTTGAAGATCCCTTGTGCGCTTTCGTACACTACTTTCATCAAAAAGATTTTTTGGGCAAATCCAATTGAAATTCTTTTCCAAAGCTTCATGCATTCCTACAAGTTTGCAAGGTATTGGTACTTTGAAATCTTCTTTGGTTGTACCAACAACATTAACTGGCGAGCCAAGCATATTAAAATGCTCAAAAACTTTCCTAGCTTCAATAACAACATCTCTAAATTCTCTACGCAAGGTCTCCAAAATAAAATCTTTCTTTTCGGAGTCTTCAATATCATGAAGCTTAAGAAACATTTGTTGCATAAAAGGATTAAGGTTAACAAACCTAGCCTCCAACATGTGAACTAAATAAGTAGAAGCAATTTCATAACTAGGAGCGAGCTCAGCCAAAGGTCTATCCTTAACATCTTTTTGCATACTAATATGATTAAAGAACTCCTCAATGTTACCTTTCCCAATAATAGAACCACTACCTACTGAGAGGTCCTCCAAAACATACTTAGGGAACAACCTAATGAACTAAGAGTAATAAAGTAACAACTATAAAGGAAGCTAATTTTTTTGTGTTTTTGATAAAACGATGCAAGCAAAAATAAAGTAAAGCAAAACTAAAAACAAAGTAAAAGATTGTGCGTGCGAGACTCCCCTTGCAGAAGTCTTCTTCGTCCCCGGCAACGGCGCCAGAAAACTGCTTGATGGCTTGTAAGTACAGCCCGTTGGGAACCCCAAGAGGAAGGTATGATGAGCACAGTAGTAAGTCTTCCCTCAGTGGTGAAACCAAGGTTTATCGAACCCGTAGGAGAAAACCAAACTTCAGAAGGTGATGCTTGCTAGCTTCGCGACACTCCGGACAATAGCGCCAGAAAACTTGTAACGGTGTGTCTTCCACCAACAGCAACGTGAAACCTGCACAACACAAACAAGTACTTTGCTCCCAACTTACGATGAGGTTGTCAATCTCACCGGTTTGCTGTAAACAAAGGAATGAGCGTATCGAGTTGTAATAGGATAATAGTATTGCAAGAAAGTAAACATAGCGAGTAAAGTAAAATGGTAAAGCTATGTAAGGAAATTGGACCGGGGTCCACGGTTCACTAGTGGTGTCTCTCCATAAGATAAATAAAGCATGCTGGGTAAACAAATTACAGTTGGGCAATTGATAGAGTAAAGATAACGCACATACATCACGAGGATCACTATGAGGCTTACTCTGGGCATTACGACAAAATACATAAACCGCCATCCAACTGCATCTATGACTAAAAATCCACTCGCGGGGAATCGTCCGAGGACCCCTTGAGTATTAAGTTGCGAACAACAGATAATCGCATTAAGCAAAGTGCATAATGTAAACAAAGCAAATGTCCTTAGACACAAGAATGTTGTTTTCTCCTTAGTGGCAACAACACATCTATAACCTTAGAGGTTTTTGTCACTCCCCCAGATTAAATAGAGGCATGAACCCAACTATCAAGCATAAATACTCCCTCTTGGAGTTACTAGCATCTACTCGGCCAAGATAGCTACTGGCAACGGAAAGCATGCAAGATCATAAACAACATAGAGATAACATAAGATAAAATTCAGCACATCAACTTGACATAGTACCAATACTCATCGGATCCCAACAAACACAACATGTATGATTACATAAAGATGATCTTGATCATGTAGGGCAGCTCACAAGATCTAAACATGAAGCACATGGTGGAGAAGACAACCATCTAGCTACTGCTATGGACCCGTAGTCCAAGGTAGACTACTCACACATCACTCCGGAGGCGACCATGGTGGTGGAGAAGGCCTCCGGCAGGGATTCCCCTCTCCGGCAAGGTGCCGGGAAGAGCTCCTGGATCCTCCCGATCTCGATTCGACGACGGCGGCGGCTTGCAGTATGTTTCTGGGAAAAGCGATCCGTCCCTTAGGTTTTTCCCGTCGAGGGGTATTTATAGGCGAAGAGGCATCGTCAAGAGGTGGGCCAGGCGGCCTCACCATGGGTGGGCGCGGCCAGGGGCTGGGCCGCGCCCCCCTGTGGTGTGGCCAGCCTCTGGCCCCCCTCCGTCTCATGTTTGGTCTTCATGAAGCTTCGGTAAAAATAGGAGGTTCGGCTTTTGTTTCGTCCAATTCCGAGAATATTTCCTGTGTAACTTTTCTGAAACACAAAAACAGCAGAAAACAGGGAACTCGCACTATGGCATCTTGTTAATAGGTTAGTTCCGAAAAATGCATAAACACGCCACGAAGTGTAACAAAACACTAAGCAAATGGTGTAAGAACAAGCATGGATCATCAAAAATTATAGATACATTTGAGACGTATCAAACCCAACGAGGAGCAGAAGGTGTTGACAAGTGGTTTTGATCAAGGATTCACTGTAAATACTAGCAAACGGGTTTTCAGGGGTATTTGGTAATACAAGTAAATAAAGTACGAGTAAATAAAAGACAATAATAGTAATTGCTGCAAGTTGCCCAATCCTTTCTAGAGCAAAGGACAGGCCGGTTGTGTGACTTATGATTACCAAACGTTCCTGAGGACACACGGGAGTTTCTGTCGAGAGCTTTCGCTTCATGCTGCTAAGTAATCTTCATTGGTTTGATAAGTGTTATGGGGGTGAACCTGTGCTAGCGTACTACCCTTACTAGGACTAATACGCACTTTTGATTATACCCCCTGCAAGCATCCGCAAATACAAGAAAGTAATTAAGATAAATCTAACCACAGCCTTAAACTCTCTGATCCTACGCTCCCTGGTGCAATGGTTTCCTAACGGGGTTATGTTCTGTCGCTCCGGCAACCCCACAATTAGTAGCCAAATATACAATTGATTCCACTAGGCCCATAAATGGTGAAGTATCATGTAGTCAACGTTCACATGACACCACTAGTAGAATAACACCACAACATAAATATCAAACCATTAAATATTACTCAACATAGTTTCACTACTAACATCTCGACTTCTCCCATGCCCTCAAGAACTAAACGAACTACTCACAAGACATCATATGGATCATGACCAGAGGTGAAATAATGGTAAATAATAATCTGAACATAAACCTTAATTCAATGGTTCCACTCAATAGCATCAACTACAAAGGTAATCAATAGCGGGAAAGTTTCCCCTGAGAATTTGACAAGATTCAACCCAAGATGTTACAGCGGGATGGCGTGGTGATGGTGGAGATGAAGGTGCTGCTGATGATGATGATGGTGATGATGATCATGATGAAGTCCAGCGCGATGATGATGATGATGGCGACGATCTCCCCTCTCCGGGGAGGAATTTCCCCGATAGATTTCTGCCTGCCGGAGAGTTTTCTCTCTCGGTGTTTTCTGCCCCGCAGAGGCGGTGATGTCTATCTCTGATCCCCCTTGACTTAGGTTTTTAGGGACAACAATATATGCGAGGGGGCGATGGCAGTAGTGGGCCAGGGTGGCCTCACCACAGGGCGGCACGGCCAGGGGTGGGCCCGCGCCACCTGGTGGTGAGCCCACCCTGCTGCTCCTCTCGCCTCCTTCTTTTGGCTACTTTCATCTTCTGATATTATATGAATTTCTGGGTATTTCTCCAGAATTGTTGATCTTCAGAAATATGGTGTCTTGATGGTCCCTTTTCCAGCAGAATCCTCACTCCGGTAGCAAGTCCTCCAATGATCATCAAACATGTAAAAACAGAGGAAACAACATAAGTATCATATCTAAATATGAAATATATCAATGAATAATAGTAAATTATGATACAAAATAGTGATGCAAAATGGACGTGTCAACCCCCCAAGCTTAGACCTCGCCTGTCCCCAAGCGAAAACTGAACTCGGTAAACATGACCACATGTTTATGGAGTGAAGTGTCGATAAACAAAATATAAACAAGAAGCATCACATTTACCGAGGCACAAGTTATAATAGACAGCAACTTCCCTTTATATAATATAGACTTGCAATAAGCAAAAGGGAATCACAAATAAAGATGCACAAGGTAAATCATAATTGGTGATGGCAAACCTTTGTTCTTGATCAGAGAACAATGAACAAACTACACTTATTTTTGAACGAAGCCTTTTATAACAGAGCTAATATAGCAAAAACCATATGCTCAACGAAACAAACTCTTTACGATCATAGAAAGCTTTCAAAGATATATTCCTTCAGATAAAAGCATCGTACCAAACAAAGGAAGATAGTAAACATAATTTAACAGATCAATATATGAATGAATGAAACATAACAACTCAAATGCTTGCTTGAGATAGAAGGGAATAGGTTGACTCAACATAAAAGTAAAAGATAGGCCCTTCGCAGAGGGAAGCATGGATTAAACATATGCTAGAGCTTTTCATTTATAAACAGAGGTAAAAGTTGTTTTGAGAGGTGGTTGCTTTTGTCAAAGACTAGCAACAGAGTTCTTGATATCTTCTATACTAAACAAGTGAGAGCGATTCCGAGATGTTGATTAATTGGCACAGTTGTGCTCTTTTATAGCTTGGCAATTCTCTCCACTTTTTCCTTTCTCAAACCATGGCTAACCGATTCCCAACTTTCGCATACCATGGATGAGTGCCTTTTTCTTTCTTTTCTTTTCTTTCTTTTTAGATTACAATGGTCTGACCAGCTCCCTTGTAAAATTAATGACGGGCAGATGAAACATGCAAGTTGAGGAGTACTCAATTTAGTATGGAAGATAACAAACCCAACCATTACGTCCTCATGAGCTAAAAACAGTGGCACAAAACGAGAAGTATTTGAAGGTTTTTGAAAGGTAGCACATGAAAATTTACTTGGAATGGCTTGAAATACCATCTTATATCTTATATCTTATATTTACTAATTGGAGGCACCGTAAGAGCTTTCACGTTAATCCTAAAATTGAGTAGTTTTCATCCATCTGATCTACGCTTATAATCCGCCTAGCCGTTGGATTTAAGTCCTCTACCCGAGACGTGTTAGACCTAACAATCGGATAAGGTAACGAGTTTGAATCACGTACATACCACACCTCCTGAACCCGTGATTAATTCGTCCTATCCAGTCCCAGCGCAAGGATGACAGTCTCTTCTCCCCGTGGCTGCACCGTACCGGAAGCCAACATCAGGAAGTTATCGGCTGCAGCGGATACCAGACCAATTGGACGCCAACATAAGGAAGCTATCGACTGCAGCTGATTTCACGTAATTTCCTAGCATGACGCTCTCTTTTTTCCATGTCAGCTCCATCTAATCTAGAAAATTGGACGCTTTATTTTTCCAGTCAGATCTGTCTAATACTTTGATCTAGAAAACTGGAGAGAAGTAGTTCAATTCGTCCATAGATGTTAGATGATAGATGCAGATCCTCTCGGTCAAACACCGGCCGTATACACTGTGCATGCTGCAGATTGCACTTGCGTCCCTATGCAAGTTCCAGGTCAATTTTCTTCTCCATTAAATCAAGTTACCCTTTATTTTATCTTCTTCAGACTAATATTGTTTTCAGAACCATACAATTGTGGCCATGTACTGTAAACATAAATTTGAGTGGTGCTCTAGCCCTGAACTACAAATTTAGTTTATGTTAAAATAATTAGTTTTTCCTTATAGACTTCATAACATATTTTTAGATTGGATAAAAAGTTTTTGGTACTAATTACGTACACCACTGTCAGATTATATCAGCACTTCATTTTCCCGTATGTACACGCCCTATGTCATGTGTATGATGAGAACATGCATGGACTCACGGTGTGCTGCAGAACAGGGTTTAGTTTGCTGAGCTGACAACCTGTTGGGTTTAATTGTTTTACAACATCCAATATACTACTGATATACAGATTCTGCGGAATTAATCGAGGAGTATCCCAGTTCAAATAAGTAGAGGTATATCTATTGTGAGACCTTATGAAGGATGCGTTCTTCTGAACATTCTTCATAACCCATCTTCTAATATGCTTATTTTGTTTACTCCCTCCGATCCATAATACTCTTAGCTAATATAGATATATTTAGATAAATTTTATTGGTAGATACATCTGTATTAGCAAAAAGTAATATGGGTCGGAGGGAGTACCTTTTTCCCCCCAAAAGATCTTAAATTCAGTACGATAAGTTCTACTCCCTCTCTTTTAAAATATAAGATGTTTTAGCTTTTCTCTAATATACATATATTGAGATATTTTTTAATTTATAGGTTGGAAGCAAAATTAGTGAACCTACACGCTAAAAGATATCTAGATACATACGCGTAAAAAAAACTGAAAGATCTTATATTTTAAAACAGAGGGAGTACATCATTATTTACTCATATAGAAAAATAAATAATATTTAGTACAATGATACGTCTCCAACGTATCTATAATTTTTGATGCTCCATGCTTGTTTTTACACCATTTGCATTGTGTTTCGTTACACTTCATGGCACTTTTATGCAATTTCCGGAACTAACCTATTAACAAGTGCCACAGTGCCAGTTCCCTGTTTTCTGCTGTTTTTGTGTTTCAGAGGTGATACACAGGAAATATTCTCGGAATTGGACGAAACAAGTTCCTGAAGTCTTATTTTTCCCGGGAGCATCCAGACATCCGAAGAGAGCAAGGAGAGGGGCCACAGGCCACCCTCACACAGGGCTGGCGCGGCCCAGGCCCTGGCCGCGCCACCCTAGTGTGAGGAGGCCTGGGGCCACCCCTGACATCGCCCCTTCGCCTATAAGAAGCATCGGGACGGAAAACCCTAAAAGATTCGGCAATTTTCCAGAAACAGTTCCGCAGCTCCGCCGCCGCCGTCGACGAATTTCGGGGGACAGAAGTCTCTGTTCCGGCACCCTGCCGGGACGGGGAAGTGCCCCCGGAGCCATCTCCATCGGTCTCCATCGCCGTCTCCGCCGTCTCCATCGACCTCACCGTCATCTCCATCAACCTTGCTGTTTCCTATGATGAGGAGGGAGTAGTTCATCCCCGGGGCTGAGGGCTCTACCGGTAGCTATGTGGTTCACCTCTCTCTCCCATGATGTGATCTTTATGTGATCGTGAGCTTTGTATCATGTTGAACAAGTAGATGTTATTATTCAGATATTATGCTACTCCTATGCTTAATTATTATAGTGTACTCTAGTGATGTTATTAAAGTAATCTATTCCTCCTGCCATGGTGTAACGGTGATAGTGCGTGCATCATGGTGGTACTTGGTTTAGGCTATGATTGTGATCTCTTGTGGATTATGAGAGTAATTATTACTATGATAGTATTGAAGTGATCTATTCCTCCTTTCATGGTGTAATGTTGACAGTGTGTGCACCGTTTTGGAACTTGGTCTAAGTTGCAATAATATCTATCTTGAATTGTGATCTGATTTGGATGTCTCTATGAGTGGTGTTTGTCAAGTACTTGATGAACTTTAAGGGGTGCTTCTGTAGCCACTACACAATGATTAGTGTTATTCAATAGGAGAGTAATTCAGAGTACCATAGTGGAGAGAAGTTGTTTATTTGTTCATTCATGTTATATTGTTGGGAGTGTGTCCACTAGTGAAAGTATGATCCCTAGGCCTTGTTTCCAAGCTTTGCACACCGTTTACTTGCTGTTTTGTTACATGTTTGCTCGCAGCGATATTTATTTCAAGTTACATTTGCTACTTATATTCATCTATACCGCTTGTATTTCACTATCTCTTCGCCGAACTAGTGCACCTATACATCTGACAAGTGTATTGGGTGTGTTGGGGACACAAGAGACTTTCTGTATCGTAATTGTAGGGTTGCTTGAGAGGGATAGCTGTGACCTCTTCCTCCCTGAGTTCGATAAACCTTGGGTGATCCACTTAAGGGAAACTTGCTGCTGTTCTACAAACCTCTGCACTTGGAGGCCCAACAAGTGTCTACAAGAATAGAAGTGCGTAGACATCAAGCTCTTTTCTGGCGCCGTTGCCGGGGAGGTAAGGTAAAAGGTACTCACATCTTTTGGCTACTAAGTCTTTTAATTGCTGGTGAGTGCTCGAAGTTATTTCCTTTAGATTCTGCAATTACATCTTTTTGTTTCTTGTTTTTATTTTCACTAGTTAGGCTTAATGGAAAATAAAGAGTTCTTTAGTCTTTTTCCTGAGTTTAGATATGAAGAGTTTGAAGAGAAAATTGAAAAACCTTTGGAGCTTAATTTGCATGCTAATAGTGTTGTTAGTATGAATGTTTCGAACACTGTTATTACTAATGCTATAGAAAAGTCTAAGCTTGGGGAAGCTGGTTTTGTTAAGCATGATATTTTTAGTTCCCCAGCTTTAGTGGAGAAAATTTGCTCTGATGATATTTTATCTCCCATATGTGATGTTCCTTCTTATGATGATATGTTTGAAGAATATGCTTTGCGAAATAGTTGCTCTCTAGCTTGTGATGATACTAAACCTCTAGTTTATGATGGCTATGATGATGAGTATAATATTTTTAGTTCACCTACTATTGAGGATAAAATTAGTTATGATTACAATATGCCTCCTATTTATGATGATTATGGTGATGAGAATAATTATTCTGTTGAATCTGCTCCTACTACTATTGTTCCTGTGGTGAGTATTAATTCTTTTATGCATGTGGCTCATGATAGAGATGCTTTATGTGATAGTTATATTGTTAGTTCTATTCATGATGCTACTGAAAGTTAGTATGAGAGAGGGAAACATGGTTTGATGGATCTCAATAATATTAAGTTTCCCCTCTTTATGTTGCAAATCTTGAAGTGGCACTTGTTTTATCTATCCATGCTTGCTACTATGTGCCTGGTTGATTTATTTTCTTACAAGATTCCTATGCATAGGAAGTGGTTCAAATATAAATGTCTTTCACATTTGCTTTTTGATGCTCTCTATTGCTTTAAGTTCCTACATGGCGCCTTTGCCTCAAGCTCTTATAGGGCGCCTCCATGAGCATCTTTGCAAATTACTGCGCCTAGCTCAAAGGCGTTAAAGAAAAGCACTCTTGGGAGATAACCCATTGTTTATTTTTCAGTACTTTTTCTTTTATTTGAGTCTTGGAAGTTATTACTACTGTAATAACCTCTCCTTATCTTGTTTATTTCGTTTTTGTGCCAAGAGAAGCCTCTAATTTGAGTGAGGTAAAGATTTGGGGATGTTGCTGTCCTGAAACAGTTTTCGGTGCTGCACCGTAAAAATTTGTATAAATTCTCTGAATATCTTTTGGACCTGCGATTCCTTGTGCGTATGCCCCAGGTTATATCCAAACTTTTGTTAGTTGAACACTTTTTGATTTGAGCAGCAGAAAACCCCTCAAAAATTCGATATTTGTCAGCTGTTCTTTTTTGACAGATTTCTGCCAATATTTGTGTTTGCCGCTTTATCGCTTTCTTTTTTAGTTCTTTTGATCACGGAACTTTTGGGGAAGTTGGTACAGTAGTATATGCTTAATATGTGGTGGTTTTAGGTTGAAACCTGAAGCAAAAGAGGTTGATTATATGTTATGCTTAAACTAATGTTGCTAATAGAATTGTGTTTAGTTTTGTATGAAGGAAGTTTTCAAGTGTAGGGATTGGAGAATGATGAGATGAGTTGAAGAATGGACAAAAGCTCAAGCTTGGGGATGCCCATGCATCACCCCAAGAAATATCCAAGAAGTACAAGCGTCAAAGCTTGGGGATGCCCCCGAGGCACCCCTTCTTCATCGGCAAAAATCAGGTCACCTTTCAAGACACTATATTTTTATTGCTTCATGCACTATGCGTTTTTCTTGGAGCGTCAATTGTTTTAGTTTTCATTATTAGTTTAGTTTTTTTTGCTGCAATAAATGGTTTGATCACATCATGTTGTTTTGGAGGGAGATGAACTCCGTTTTTCATTTGCCAAGAACACTCTGTTTTTCACTCTTATCATTTCAATGAGTGTTCTCTTTTTCTGCTACTGCTTTTGGTTTTCGTTTTCACCTTGATTTGCGTTCAGACCTTGTCATATCTTTTCATCAAGGTGTATTTTTGCCTCTGATCTTCATTGGTTTTCATCAAAAGAGGTGTTTATAAAAATTTCAAATGGTGTTGGAAAAGAGAAAAAGCTTTACGCAAAAAAGTGGTACAAGAAGGAGCTTGTGTAGACTGCGGCTTAGGCTTTTTCATGTCATGCTTGATGTCTTTTTGATAGTATGCTTAGTGGTTTTGCTGTAGCATGACTTGTCTCAAATGACTGAGATTGCTTAATGAGCCTTTGAAAAAATCATGCATTGTTTTTATTATTTGGAAGCATTATTTTGGTTTTCTCCTTGATGCTTTATTTGGGTTGACTTGGCGCATGCTCACACATGTTAGACTCATACAAAGTCGCCAATAGCCTCTATGATCATTTAGTTTTTGACTTTTGATGCCATCTTATGCTTCTTTTAATGTTGCTTTGTCGCTTTGCATGATTATGGCCGTTATTGCTCTCTTAGTTGGTCGCTCCCAGTCTTTTGCTAGCCCTCGCCTTGTACTGAGTATGAGCTCTACTCGTGCATCCAACTCCTAAAAACCAAGTTTGCCATTGTGTCCACTATAAATTCCTATGCATGGTATTTGTAAGCCATTCCAAGTAAATTTTCATGTGCTACCTTTCAAAAAACCTTCAAAACACTTCTCATTTTGTGCCACTGTTTTTAGCTCATGGGGATGTAGTGGTCGGATTTGCTATCTTCCATATTGCTTATTCCAAAAAGAAAAGAAAAAGAGAAAAAAGAAAGAAAAAAGGCACTCCTCCATGGAATGTGAATGTTGGTGGGCACCCGATGGAATCGGTTAGCCATGGTTTGAGAAAGGAAAAAGGTGGGGAGGAGTGCCAAGCTTTAAAAAAGAGCACAAAAGTGCCAATCTCTCTCTCAAAAACTTGCTTCATTTTTGTATGGAAGATAGTAAGAACCCCATTGCCAGTCGTTGACAAAGACAACCACCTCTCAAAACCAATTTTTATCTCTCTGTTTTACAAATGAAAAGCTCTAGCACATGTTTAATCACTGCTTCCCTCAGCAAAGGGCCTTTCTTTTACTTTTATGTTGAGTCACCACCTTCTATCTTTATGCACCATTAAGAGAGCATAGTTGTCATTCTGAGTATAATGTGCATTGTCCCAAAGTTTATCATTGATTGATTCATGACTTTGGTTTCACTTGTTCTCAAATTATTTGTATCTAGTCGCCCTCTTAAACTTGAAGGTGTCCTATGCATTTATGTTTTGCTCTCTTTGAAGGACAAGCTAAAAACCATTTGTATGTTTTTCCTTATGATTTGAACACACGTTTGACTTTCATTGTTTCATTTTCATGATCTTTTGTTTGTGTTCATTTTCATGTTTACAACATGGTTGCTAAGTTCTTATTGTCAAGATTATATCTTTCATGCCCATGTTTTAAGTTCTTATGATCCCAGCTCACAATGCTTACATAAATGATCAAGATTGTGTAGGTGCATGTCACCTCAAAAATTATTCTTTTGTTATCACTTACCTACTCGAGGACGAGCAGGAGTTAAGCTTGGGAATGCTGATACGTCTCCAACGTATCTATAATTTTTGATGCTCCATGCTTGTTTTTACACCATTTGCATTGTGTTTCGTTACACTTTGTGGCACTTTTATGCAATTTCCGAAACTAACCTATTAACAAGTGCCACAGTGCCAGTTCCCTGTTTTCTGCTGTTTTTGTGTTTCAGAAGTGATACACAGGAAATATTCTCGGAATTGGACGAAACAAGTTCCTGAAGTCTTATTTTTCCCGAGAGCATCCAGACATCCGAAGAGAGGAAGGAGAGGGGCCACAGGCCACCCTCACACAGGGCTGGCGCGGCCCAGGCCCTGGCCGCGCCACCCTAGTGTGAGGAGGCCTGGGGCCACCCCTGAAATCGCCCCTTCCCCTATAAGAAGCCTCGGGACGGAAAACCCTAAAAGATTCGGCAATTTTCCAGAAACAGTTCCGCAGCTCCGCCGCCGCCGTCGACGAATTTTGGGGGACAGAAGTCTCTGTTCCGGCACCCTGCCGGGACAGGGAAGTGCCCCCGGAGCCATCTCCATCGGTCTCCATCGCCGTCTCCGTCGTCTCCATCGACCTCGCCGCCATCTCCATCAACCTTGCTGTCTCCTATGATGAGGAGGGAGTAGTTCATCCCCGGGGCTGAGGGCTCTACCGGTAGCTATGTGGTTCACCTCTCTCTCCCATGATGTGATCTTTATGTGATCGTGAGCTTTGTATCATGTTGAACAAGTAGATGTTATTATTCAGATATTATGCTACTCCTATTCTTAATTATTATAGTGTACTCTAGTGATGTTATTAAAGTAATCTATTCCTCCTGCCATGGTGTAACGGTGACAGTGCGTGCATCATGGTGGTACTTGGTTTAGGCTATGATTGTGATCTCTTGTGGATTATGAGAGTAATTATTACTATGATAGTATTGAAGTGATCTATTCCTCCTTTCATGGTGTAATGTTGACAGTGTGTGCACCGTGTTAGTACTTGGTCTAAGTTGCAATAATATCTATCTTGAATTGTGATCTGATTTGGATGTCTCTATGAGTGGTGTTTGTCAAGTACTTGATGAACTTTAAGGGGTGCTTCTGTAGCCACTACACAATGATTAGTGTTATTCAATAGGAGAGTAATTCAGAGTACCATAGTGGAGATAAGTTGTTTATTTGTTCATTCATGTTATATTGTTGGGAGTGTGTCCACTAGTGAAAGTATGATCCCTAGGCCTTATTTCCAAGCTTTGCACACCATTTACTTGCTGTTTTGTTACATGTTTGCTCGCAGCGATATTTATTTCAAGTTACATTTGCTACTTATATTCATCTATACCGCTTGTATTTCACTATCTCTTCGCCGAACTAGTGCACCTATACATCTGACAAGTGTATTGGGTGTGTTGGGGACACAAGAGACTTTCTGTGTCGTAATTGTAGGGTTGCTTGAGAGGGATAGCTGTGACCTCTTCCTCCCTGAGTTCGATAAACCTTGGGTGATCCACTTAAGGGAAACTTGCTGCTGTTCTACAAACCTCTGCACTTGGAGGCCCAACAAGTGTTTACAAGAATAGAAGTGCATAGACATCATACAACATAATGCAAATACATTGTGGAATTGGGAAAGATAGATCGAGTCCTGATCCTGAATGGATAAGATGGCGAAACGGCATTTGAATTGATATCCTATTAACAAAATTTAGTTCACCACCGCTACAGAAATTAATCTCTTACTTTTTGTGTGTTTGCGCTTTTGAATAGGCTAAGGACGAGCTGTGAAAAAAAACTGCAACTCACATTATCTATCTATCTATATGCTAATTTTTAGTGATGACTCTTCAGCTTAGTACCAACGCACATGCTTAAATACCTAATAAGGAACCATGACATATTTATTATTTGTAGTTTTAAATTATATGACAACAACAAAAATAATGTAATTTTTCAGAATCCCAAGTATTTTAAGTTTTGTTTTTTCATATATGTTCTTGACACATGTTGAAGTAAAGACAAATATTTTCTCAAAAACGCTTCAGAAACAAAAAAAATACTACCATACTTGAAATGAAGATCAAATATTTTTATGCATATTGGTAGTAAAAGACATTGTGGTGGTTTAAGAAATAACCTTTCATTGCTTATTACAAGTTCTTTTTATTCGTCACATATGCTTTTTTATAACAAACTAGTCACTGAAAAATTATTTTAGTATTGTGTTATTCAAATAACTAGCCCGTGCAGGTGCACAGGTTGATGACTAGTGCATAGGAATTTATAGTGGACTCTTTGGAAGTAACTTGGTTTTAGGGGATTGGATGCACGAGAAGTATTCCCTCTCAGTACATGTTTTTGGCTAGCAAAGCTGGGTAGCAAGCATAAGAGTTGCATGAAACAAATAAACATACATGTGATAGGAACAATCATGCAAACTTCCTTGAAAGTACGAACGATTTTAACTTGAGAATACTATTGCTTATGAGCCAATCATGAAGGAAAGCTCAAATGATGTATCTACTAACACTTCCTTCTTTTTCTACTCAAACCTCAAGGTAATGTTGCTACTGACCATGCTAAGTTTGCCAAAACCAACTAGATTTACTCATGCTCCCAAAGTGATACCAATACTAATCAACAAGACTAATCACATAAGAAAGATTGCAAACTAAAATAAAGTGCACGGAAGGTAAATAATAAAACTTCTCATTAATATTTCTCAACCGCAACTCACACCAAGGGATACATAGGTAACCAACTAAAGGGGGATACTTCCACACTGCAAACTATTCTATAAGATAACTTCTCTATTTATGATATGACTCTACTTAAAAAGTAAATGGGTAAAAGATAATAATGTGATACCGTGGCACTCCCCCAAGCTTGGAACAAACCAAGGGGATGCCTATGCCAATGACGAATTACTCCTTCGACGGTGGTGGCGAGTCTTTAATAAGCTTCTCAATAAGTTCCTTCAACTCATCAATCTTGTAGGTGAGATTACGAATCATATCCGAATTGTGCTCAATCTGGCTCATGAACATGTCGGTCTGCGAATCTCAACTCTTGAAGTTATTTCCCCAACCTTCTTTGCTTTTTGAACTCTCTTTCTCTGCACGGTTAGAACGATCTATATCCCAACTAGAGGGTAATTTTGCTTTAGGCACCATTTGGAATTGATGTTCATGTATGAGAGTATGGAAGGGGTTGTTGCCTGAAGAAGATGTCCTTGGAGCTAAGGAGTGACGTGGAACACCTCCTCCAGTTCTTATATGCGCACTCTTCTTGAACTTGTCATGACTTGTCACCACCCCAATGCTTGCAATCATGGTGCTTGGGCATGAGCTTTGGTCTTCTTCCTCGGCTTCACTTTCAACTTCTTCCTTCAGATGGAGGTCTTGGTGATCATCTTCTGGAGGCGTCTTCTCCTTATCATTACTTGCGGAGGCCATGATGCCTCTAAAACTGTGAACAATCCCCTGACAGAGACTGATCGAAATAAAAACACGACAAGAACACGATATACAGACCTCGGGCAATCCGGGGGGTTATATATGCGAAAATTACGCATCAAAGTGAAGTCATAAGAGGAAACCGGGGATGGAAACGAGTTCCGGGGTGGTCTCACCACAGGGCGGTGCGGCCAGGAGGGGGCCCGCGCCACCTGGTGGTGAGGAGCCACCGGACTCTGCTTCCAACCCGTTTTCGTCTCATGATTTTTCATATTTAATAAAAACAACAAAAATATAAATAGAAAAGTTCAACGCGAATCTTTTCTGACTAGAACTGTTACCTATTCGGACACGGACTCTGCAGTTTCCTGCATATGTTCTTTGATGAATTCTTCCGGAGTAATCATTTGAATAACATCGACATCTTCATTATAAGAACTAGTCAGCAACCCGTGCACCTGCACGTGCTAGTTTATTTTTATATGCATGTTTAGAAATGAATGTTTCTTAGAGGTATTTATATTGAAAAGGGTGTCCAGATTTTATTTTAACCACATAAAAATCTGTAATAACATCACCGTGTACCCACATCACATGCTAAGACCAAAACAGCAGAACGACATATAGTTAAGTTCGTGTAATTTCTCTAACTGGTACATGGAATATCAAAATAAGTTAGGAGGAAGAAGAAAATATACATTTATTATTGTATATAATTATGGATCCATACACCCCTGTTTTCTAACATATAAGGCTTATTCATTTTGCCATAAGTCAAACTCATCAGGTTGGCCAGCTAATAAAATATATTTCGTGATTGATGTGCTGAAACTTGGTATTGCATATGTTGATAATTTTTTTGCATAGTTTAGTCAAACTTTAAAAAACAACTCCTATGGCAAAACCTATACGCCTTAGTTTTATAGGAGGGCATAGTATTTCCATATTACAATGAAAAACATATTGTCCCAAAATTTTCTTGAATATAGTGCATGATATTTTAACGAAGTAGCGTATAAAATATTGCCATATGTTCACGTGATGAAAATAGTACTAATTGTCGCCGTGGTTTTTTTCCAACGAGAAATAAATTGATGATCGATATCACAGACGGAACTACACAAACAATATTAGTCTCTATTTTTTTGTTATCAAGTAGGCTTACAGGCTTTCAACTTTAGTACTCTTAACCTTTAAAAAAATCAAGGTCACAATACTGGTATATCCTTCCACGTATTTGAAATAGCTGCCAAAATACCTTGGTGTAGAAAAAGCAAATACACCATCTAAAAAAAGCAAATACACGATATAGTTGTTCACCTCGCCATTATAGTCTATAGTACTTCGGTCAACAAATAGCAGCCACGTGTCCGTCTAAACTCAGGGGAATACAGGGTGGAATTGAAGAGATTTGCAGTGCCAAATTTTACGGTTGGAGATCATCATCTACTAATAAAGACCTGTAGTGGGATTGTGGGAATGAATGTCCCTTGTTCGTCATGTGATACACAGCAAGGAAAAGGATAAATCGGCTAAGACCACTATTGTACTTTTTTGTGAACAACGACCGAGTGAAGTTTTATGTTACCTGGTGCTGCACCTATTGGCTGTGTGATGCCACGATCTTGGCATCAGACGGCTATGCGCCATCCTTCGGCTGTCGCTGCGGATCAACATGATGCATACAGCGTACAGCATACAGCAAGTAGCGGAAGATTGGGCGATGGTTGCCGATCGAAATTGTCCCGGCCAGATCGGGCGCTCATTTGAAGAACACTTAAGACATGTAGCCTCCTCATCCATTGGTTTGTACCTCTACGGATCTTCAGCAGATGTAGGTTGTAGCTCGTCGAACCACATGTTGAATCGCCAGCCATAATTTTTTCTAGCGCTGCTGCACCTCCTCTCGGGTGGAGGCTAACTGAACCGACACCGATCATGCATGCGTGCATGCCCTCGTGCCGATCGGTCGTTGGGCACACAGCAGCAGCTAAGGGACACGCGACAGTGCACCAGCAATGAGTAGATCGAATTCAGGGGAAACGGCTGATACATGCCGATGGCAGCAAGAGACATCCATGGCGGCAGCGTGGGCACGCGTGAGATCACCAGGGAGGTGGACCTAATACATAGAATCCTTTTAAACTAATACGCAGAATCTTTAGTATTGAGGAGACCAAGAAGATAACGACTCAATCGCGTGGGCGTGCCTCTTAATTCATCTAACGGCTGCGAAAACATTATACATTAATTGGATGGGTGAAATCTATAACTTCTCTAGAATTAACGTGGTGCCTCGTACGGTGCCTCCAATTAGTAAATATAAGATCTCCAGCAATATAATGTTTGAGTCTTTGCCCATTCACCACTTGCGTAGTGTTATCTTTAAGCGAAGCAATCTTTATCGCACCTGAGCGATACACCTCTTCAATAACAAAGGGTCCTTCCCATTTCGAGAGTAATTTTCCTGCAAAAAATCTGAGACGAGACTTATACAATAGAACTTTCTCACCAACATGAAACTATCTCTTAAGAATTCTCCTATCATGCCATTGCTTGACTTTTTCTTTGAAAAGTCTGGCATTCTCATAAGCTTCGTTTCTCCACTCGTCTAAGGAACTCAAATCAAGCAACCTTTTCTTACCGGTGAGTTTAAAATCCCTATTAAGCTCTCTCACTACCCAAAAAGTTTTGTGTTCTAATTCTAAAGGCAAGTGACACGCTTTTCCATAAACCATTTTGTAAGGAGACGTGCCCATGGGGTTCTTATAAGCAGTTCTATAAGCCCATAAAGCATCGTTCAACTTGCTAGCCCAATTTTTCCTAGATCTATTAACAGTCTTCTGCAAGATAGACTTGATCTCTCTATTCGATAGCTCTACTTGCCCACTAGTTTGGGGATGATAACTAGAAGCAGTTCTATGGTTAACGTCATATCTAGCAAGAGTTTTCCTAAAACCGCAATGAATAAAATGAGAACCTCCGTCAGTCATAAGATATCTAGGTACACCAAACCTAGGAAAAATAACATCCTTAAGCATTTATAATGAGGGCTCACCATCGGCACTCTTCATAGGTATAGCTTCTACCCACTTAGTAACATAATCAACAGCAACAAGTATATGAGTATAACCTTCTGAAGGGGAAAATGGCCCATAAAGTCAAATACCCAACAATCAAATGGTTCAATAACGAGAGAATAACTCATAGGCATTTCATTGCGTCTAGAAATATACCAACTCTTTGTCATTCATCACAAGATAGAACAAACTTTCTAGCATCTTTAAAAAGGGTTGGCCAATAAAAACCTGATTGAAGAACCTTTTGCGCAGTTCTATCTCCAGCATGATGTCCTCCATAAGCACTACCATGGTATTTTCTCAGTATCTCTTGTTGTTCATAATCTGGAACATATCTTCGCATAATACCATCAACTCCTTCTTTATATAAGTGTGGGTCATCCCAAAAATAATGCCTCAAGTCATAAAAGAATTTCCTTCTTTGCTGAACTGTAAAGGTTGGAGGCAAATACTTGGAAACAATAAAGTTAGCATAATCAGCATACCAAGGATTCTCTCGCGAAGTTACCTTTATTGAAGCCAACTGTTCATTCGGAAAACTATCATTAACATGAATAGGATCAAAAGAAATGTTTTCCAACCTACAAAAATTGTCAGCAACAGGATTTTCAGCACCTTTCCTATCTACAATATGCAAATCAAACTCTTGTAAAAGCAATACCCATCTGATAAGCCAAGGCTTAGCATCCTTCTTTGACATAAGATATCTAATAGCAGCGTGATCAGTACAAATAGTAACTTTTGAATCTACGATATAAGGTCTAAACTTATCACATGCAAAAACAACAGCAAGAAACTCTTTCTCAGTAGTAGCATAATTCTTCTGAGCAGCATCAAGAGTCTTACTAGCATAATGAATAACATTCAACTTCTTATCTACGCGCTGTCCAAGAACAACACCCATAGCAAAATCACTAGCATCAGACATAATTTCAAAGGGTAAATTCCAATCATGTGGATGAACAATAGGAGCAGTAGTTAAAGCCTTCTTAAGAGTTTTGGAAGCTTCCTTACAATCATCATCAAAAACAAATGGTACATCTTTTTTGAAGAAGATTAGTAAGAGGCTTCAAAATCTTAGAGAAATCTTTAATAAACCTCCTATAGAAACCAACATGACCAAGAATACTACGAATACCTTTAATATCTCTAGGACAGGGCATTTTCTCAATTGCTTCAACCTTTGCCCTGTCAACTTCAATACCTCTTTCGGAGATTTTATGTCCAAGAACAATTCCTTCATTCAACATAAAGTGGCATTTCTCCCAATTGAGAACAAGATTAGTTTCTTCACATCTCTGCAAAACTTTATCAAGATTGTGCAAACAATTATCAAAAGAAGTTCCATAGACGAAGAAATTGTCCATGAATACCTCCACAATTTCTTCACAAAAACCATGAAAATAGCAGACATGCATCTTTGAAAAGTAGCAGGAGCATTGCACAAACCAAAAGGCATACATCTATAAGCATAAGTTCCATAAGGACAAGTAAAAGTGGTTTTCTCTTGATCTTGCTTTTTAATAGCAATCTGAGAGAAACCAGAATAACCATCAAGAAAACAAAAATGAGTTTTCTTAGATAACCTCTCTAGCATTTGATCTATAAACGGTAAAGGATAATGATCTTTCTTAGTAACTTTATTGACCTTTCTGAAATCAATGCTATAACCAACTACTACCCTTTGAGGAATAAGCTCGTTATTCTCATTAGGCACAACTGTAATACCTCCTTTCTTAGGAACACAATGAACATGACTAACCCATCTACTATCAGCAATAGGATAAATAATACCAGCATCACGGAGTTTCAATACCTCATTTCTTACCACTTCCTTCATCTTAGGAATTAAACGGCGTTGATGTTCAACACCTGGCTTTGCATCTGGCTCCATGTTAATAGCATGCTGACATATAGTAGAAGAAATCCCTTTTAAATCATCAAGAGTATATCCCATAGCTCCTCGGTATTTCCTCAATGTTTCTAATAACCTTTCTTCTTCCTTTCCTGAAAGTTTAGAACTGATAATAACAGGATATATCTTCTTGTCATCAATATAAGCATATTTAAGATCATCAGGTAAAGGTTTTAAATCAAAAACATGATCTTCCTTGGGTGGCAAAGTGGTACCCAAATCCTCCATAGGTAAATTGTGTTTAATCAACGGAGGTTGATGAAAAAGAATATCGTCAATCTCATCTCTTTCTTCCCTGAAGACCTCACTTTCATGGTCCTCCATAAATTGCTGCAGAGCATTATTAGGAGCAAGAGCAATAGAGGCAAGATGTTCAACTCGAAAATCTTCATTAGGCAATTCATTTTCATAAGGAGCTTTAGTAAACTTAGAAAAATTAAACTCATAAGATTCTCCATCAAACTTAGTCAAAATTTTCTCCTTCTTACAATCTATGACAGCGCCACAAGTATTCAAAAAGGGTCTACCAAAAATAATAGGACAAGTTTTACTAGCTTCCTTACCAAGTACTAGAAAATTAGTAGGATATTTAGTATTACCACATAGAACTTCCACATCTCGAACAATACCAATGGGCAAAATAGTCTCTCTGTTAGCAAGCTGAATAACCACATCAATTTTCTCAAGTTCACAAGGGGCAATTTCATGCATGATTTCTCTGTAAATCTCATAAGGAATAGCACTTGAACTTGCACCAATGTCGCATAAGCCATACTAGCAATGATCACCAATTCTGACAGAAAGCACAGGAACACTTGTTTTCATAGATCTACTAGGATGTGAAACAATGTTAGAAGCATCTTCACAAAAGACAATATGTTCATCTTCTACATTTTTAGTAACAAGTTCTTCACTATAGCTACAGGAGACTTAATAGTAATTTGCTCATCAGGTTCTATAGCTTTCTTTGCACTTTTATTAAACACACTAACTAAAGTAGAATGTTCCTTTACCTTAGCAGGGAAAGGCATTTTCTCAAAATAAAGCTCAGGCAGAATGCGATCAACAGTGCAAACTTTAGTAGTTCTAGCATGAGCACAACTAATAGTATCTTTATAAGGCGCATGATACTTGTTCCAATCCTTCTTTGGAACATCAAGAAACGAGGCAAACGCCTTAAAACAGTTAGCAAGTATTTGGAAATCAATACCATAAACAGTACTAACATCATGAAAGTCATCGGTTCCCATAAAGCTTTAATGCATTCATAATCATAATTTATACCTGACTTCCTACCTTTGTTGTTCTCCCATCCTTCAGTATTTTCTTGAATATGGTCTAGAAGATCCCATTTAGCTTCTTCTTTCATACGTGCAAATGATCCAGAACAAGAAGCATCCAATAAATCCTTGTCATGAAGAGTAAGCCTTGCATAAAAGTTATTAATAACAATATTCTTGGGGAGCTCATGAATGGGACATTTGAGCATTAGTGACTTCAGTCTCCCCCATGATTGGGCAATACTCTCTCCTGATGGGTTCGTAGCATAGAAAACAAAAATTTTCCTACGCATGAACACAAAACTAGCCAAGAACATCTACGAGATGGTAGCAACAGAGACTAACCCTCGAAGACCGGTAGCAGGGATTATGTTCCTGCACAAACGTTGCCGATGGAGACTCGACGAAGACGCACGTAGTCGACGTAGTCGTTCACTTGACGTAGTCGACGTAGTGGTTCACTTGACGATCACAAGATCGTGTACACGGTGCCACAACCGGCAGCGCCCCCGTGCTCGGTCACACGTATGGCTCGTCGTCGACTCCTCCACGCCCTCGGTCCAGCGGGGCAGCGGAAGAAGGGATCCGCCGGACACTCCAACACCACTTCAACTAAGTGTATGAAATCGAACTATAATTTCGGCAGAGCTTCGCTAAGCAATGTCGACGGTGGAGCAGCAACTATGGGAGGAAGGGAGGGGATCAAGAAGTGTGAGAAGAGGGAGAATAAGTCTCCTTTTATAGGAGAGGAGGTGGCAGCCCTCTCTTCATGGTGGTAACCCCCTCTTCATGGTGGTAACCCCCTCATCAACATGAGGTAACCCCCCATTTAAGTTTGCATGACATTCATGCTAATTAAAATTCACACTAATTGAATTAATAAAACATTTTTATTTCTTTAATATTTGTTAATTCAATTAATTAACAAATATTAACAAATACCCCCTTGAGTTATTTTGATATACCGAAATAGTTTCGATGCTTTTCTGAAACAACCCTCATGTTGTCCTATAATTCGATCAGAGTATCGTATTCACTCAAAAATAACGGCGAACCTTAAGTGTGTCACCCTACGGTTCGTGAATAACGTGGATATGATCGAGACTCCTCTCCGATCAATAATCATCAGCGGGATCTGGAAATCCATGACGACTCCCACTTACTCAACGATGAACTAGTGATCGTCTGAACCAATAACAAACATAGTTAATTCCTTTTGTCTCACGATATTATTACTTGTCCGAGATCCGATCATTTGGTATCAACCATACCTAGTTCGATCTCGTTCCCGACAAGTCTCTTTACTCGTTCCGTGATAATGCATTCCCGTGACATAGTCACATGCTTGCAAGCGATTCCAATGCAATATCACCGAGAAGGGCCCAGAGAATATCTTCCCGTCATCGGGTCGGACAAATTCCACTCTTGATCCATGAGCCTCAACTAATACTTTCAGAATACCCAAATCAACCTTTATAATCACCCTGTTATGGTGTGACGTTTGATATCATCAAAGCACTCTTCCGGTATTAGTGATTAACATGATCTCATGGTCTGAGGATTAGAACTATTTCGTATGAGTTTGATATAGCAATGGAACTTGATGACTTGATCGTATTGCTATTCTTACTATGGGTGTGAGTGTTCATCACATCATTCTTCTAATGATATGACCCCATTATTAACAACATCCAATGTTCATGATCAGGAAACCTTGATCATCAGTTAATCAACGAGCTAGTATGAAAGAGAGGCTTCACTAGGAACCTTTTTAGTTTATTAATCACACAAGTATTAATGTTTCCGATTAATACAATTCTAGCATGAGAAATAAACATTGATCATAAACATGGAATATGATAATAACCACTTTATTATTGCCTCTCGGGCATATTCCCTTCAGTCTCCCACTTGCACTAGAGTCAATAATCTAGTTGATACTTGCGTATATAACACTTATGGCATTCACTTGTTATCTGTACGCATTGCATGTGGTAAACCAGATCTCCAGATCTGACACTTTCAGTTCTGTGTGTATTTGCATGTTTTGCGTCTCTACGCATCACTCATTCTCAAATGAGATAGTTGGGTATAAATTTGGTCCTTAGGTGAGACCTTAGTTCCTTTAGCTAAAATCATGTTGTCACTATTGTCGCACAATAGATCTTCATAGTAATAGCCATCTTGGAACTACACCTAGTTTGATAACAAACTTCTTGACACAAATGCCCTCTTTTGCTACTTCTAAAGCAGCCATATACTCAACCTTTGTTGTAGAATCCATCACAATGTCTTAACTTTGGAACTCATCCAAATCCACCATGGAACTTCCTTCCATTACATTGTGCCACCTAAACATATAGCTAAAATTGAGATAAACTTAATTTGTATCTTGTGACAAACTTAGTATCAATGTAACACTTTACAATGAACTATGTGTTACTTTGTCATATATATCCTTAGTCCTTCCAAAGCACATAAGGATATCCTTACTATTGTCCAGTGATCATCTTATGACATTTATCACCCTGGTATATGCCCATAACATTTAGAGCATAGGACATATCTGGATATGTACATATCACGGTATACATGATCGATCAAATCATTCATGTGGCTTCACTCATCAAGTGTCAAAAATACCTGAATCTTGTTTCAACCTCTTCCATGCGGCAAGAACTTTTCTCATCGTTTCCATATTGAACTTCATTTAATATTTTATCTATGTACTTTGGCACAACCATATTGGCACCTCGATCTATCTACATAGACATCCAGACCCAATATTTTGGTTTTGCCTAAGTCTTTCATTGAAATCTAATTTTAATGAAATTATTAACCTATGTCAATAAAAGATACATCATTTCCAATTAACAATATGTCTTCTACATAATGTACTGAAAATATGTCTCAACGCTCCCACTTAATTTCTTGCAAATGCAAGCATATTCATCATATCTGATGATACTAAACCTTTTAATTATATCATCACGGTGAATATTCCAACTCCGCGATGCTTACTTCAACCATTGAAGTTTGCATGCCTTTTAGCATCCTTTGAATTTACAAAACCCATTGGACCATGTCATGTACATGTCCTAGGTAACCATTCTATTAGAAGAATGTTGTCTTGTTTGTTCAACTAACATATACCAAACTTGGCATATGTAGTGGTTGCTACAATAATCCGTCCAGACAAAATATTGCTATGAAAGATCAAATCTTGTCATAGTCAACTCATTGAACATAATCATAAATAGTTTAACGATATGTCGACTATTTCATAGATGTTAAAATATCCGTGTCTGTTTATAGATCCAAATACGTTCATTAGGCTTCATGCCTTTTGAGGGTCTTCCAAGTTCAGAAACTTGGTTTCTTGTATATGGAACTATCACGGGTTTTATGGCTTCTAGCCATTTGACGGAGTCAGGGCCCATCATCGCTTCTTTGCATGTAGTCGGTTCATCATTGTCAAACAATAATGATCTATTCTCAAATCTAACTATTTGATTGTTACCCGACTCACGCGGTTCAATAGGAACTTAGATCTATGTGACCATAACCTTTGAGGCACAAGAGCCATGCATATTGTGGCCGCCTCCGGGACACCTCCCGGCGCTGCGCTACTTAGCACATATAGCTTAGGTTCAATAACCCAATCAAAGTTCTATTGTCCTCCCACTTAACTTTTTGCGAAAAATTCCTTCTCAAGAAACTTGACATTTTCAGCGACAAACACTTTTGTCTTAGGTGTTCCGGAGGAATACCCAACAGTTACTTTGGGATAACCTACAAAGACGCATTTATCCGACTTTGGTTGTAAACATTTTACATATGCCTAGCATACCAAAATTTTAGAAAAGACAACTTGGGTTTTATCCCATGCCATATCTCATATGGTGTCATTTCAACGGATCATGATGGCGCTCTTTTCAGTGTAAAAGCGGTAGTCTCTAAAGCTTTATCCATCAAATATAATGGCAGTTTTATAGATGACACCTTTGATCCAACGATGTCAAACAAAGTTTGATTTCATCTCTCGAACACTCCATACTCCTATGGTGTTTCGGGAAATACAAGTCTATGGAACAATTCCTCAACTTTTAGGTGTTTGCTAAACTTGTAACTCAAATATATTCCTTTATGATCAAATCATAAATTCTTTATTCTCTTGTTACAATGATTTTCAACTTCATCTAGAAATACTTTGAACAATATTCAAATATTTCATGCTTCTTCCTTATCAAGTAAATATACACATATATCTACTCAAATCATCGGTTAAAGTAAATAAAGTTCAAGAATTCACCACACATGGCTACACATAATGGACTATATACATCAACATGTACAATATCCAATAAGTTAGTCGTCCTGTTCTTCTTTGGCCTACAAACAGAGTTTTAATCATCTCTTGGAAATTTTCACAAGTGTCAATTGATTCAAAATCAAAAGGCTCTAGAATTCCATCAATATGGAGTTCCTTCATGTTTTCTTTCCAATATGATTTAAACGGTGGTGTCACTCATAAGTGATCTTCTAATCATTTGTCTTAAGACATTTTTAGCATCAGTGTTATGGATGTGATTTCTCCAACAAGATAAGCGTTCATCCATCTTTTATGAATGCGGTAATAATTTGAACAACCATTGTTCTCATAATACCAGAACAAAATAACAATTATTCAAACAAATCTTGAAGGCTAGGTTTAATTCCAACGAAACACAATAACACTTTATTTGTTTTCGATGAGAATCATCCCATATTCATTTGCTAGTTAATTAGGCCATTGTAGTTCTTGTATTACGTTGTTCTGTATGACAGTTCATACCAACCAATTTAGTATCAAATACCCAAGAACCACATTGTTTTAACAAGCAACAAATACACCCATAACATATATATCTTCTATATACCTGAGCTGGACATTTCCAGTCTTTTCTTTTCCGCCAGAATAAATTTTGGATTCTCTTTTAGCAATTCTTTTCCTTCTAGAAGAATCTATCAACATCAATAGTGGCGCCATTCACATGGCACATAGTTCAAGGCATAATTAGTCAAACACTAATACCCTTGGACTCACACTTTGAAGTAGATCACCATAATCAAATATTTGGCGTTCTTCCAAATTCCATTCTTTAGTAATCTTTTAATGTAGTAAACATTTTACCGACATCTTGTATTCATCCTATCATGACAACTTTCATGATCAAGCTACTATAGCTTATGAGGATGAATTGTGAGTATAATGCTAGTTCCCAAACCTTTTTAGGAGATCTAGATGGCTAGCGTCTCTAATCTTTGCAAATTCTCATACAATATGAGAACATGTGTCTTACTAAATTATACTCTATCACATTGCAACCAAACATTGTTTCAGATATCAAAATATCTTCCACACATGATAGTTTATGAAACAATCCTTTCAGCTCCTAGATAACCTTGATACTAAAAACAACTTTTGAATATCAAGGATCATGGAGGCAAGTGTGATACTTAGATCCTAACACTGGAATTGTTACTCTTAATTTAATACTACTTATTAAATTTTATCGAGTAACCAAGGTTTGCTGAAAGTTAGCAATAGGACTTTAAACTTTAGATTGACATTCAAACAATACGATACCAGTTCGTAAAGTTAACATCCAGAATTCTGTAGTTCTATTATCTCAATTGTAGCTAATCGCAAGGTAGTAAACGGAAGCCAAAGACTACAACAAACTATGCAAATTCACTTTGATTTAGTTCATGATAAATTGAGTTCTATAATTCAAAATTACTAAGTGAACTCCCACTTAAAAACAACATCCCTCTTAGTTTTCTTAAGTGATTACAGGAACCAAATTCACTATACCGCAACCGATCATCACGTGCAACGGTATAGTTTCAAAGGCGAACATCACCATGTTCATCATATCAACCATATGACTCATGCTTAACCTTTCGGTTCGTGTTCCGAGGCCATGTCTGTGCATGCTAGGCTCGCCAAGTAGAACCCTTGCACTTGCATATGTAAAACTGTCTTACACCCGTCGTATGTGAACGTAGAGTCTGTCACACCCGATCATCACGTGGTGTCTCGAAACGACGAACTTTATTGACGGTGCATGCTATGGAAGAACACATTTTTTATCTTGATATTTATGTGAGAGGGATCATCTTATAATGCTACCGCGCGATCAAATCTAAGCAGAATAAGATGCATAAAAGGATAAACATCACATGCATATATAATGTGATATGATATGGTCCTTCACGCATTCGATCTCCATCTTGTGCGTCATGGCATGATCTCTATCATTCCACCAGCGTAGCACCAAGGTCCATGGCGCGCCACCTTGGTTGTCTTCCTCCATTACAATATATCACTTGGATATATATATTCGGCATGCAGGCCATAAAATGAAAAGATAACCATATGGCTCCTGCCGGTTGTTTATAACTTACAAAAAGGATCATTGCATACAATTTGTAACATAAACAATTTAACCATATCACATCACATGCCCTGCAAAAACAAGTTAGACGCTTCTAATTTGTCTTGCATATTTTACGTGGTTTGGGGCTTTCTAGGAAGAACCGTTCTTACCTACGAACATGTAACCACAACGGTGATAAAATATTATTAACAATTCTTTATAAAATAGATCATAACTATAGTGGGAGAAACGTGCACCCGCAAAGCCACATATGCCGAAGCATGTCAAGTGTGGGACAAGTCTCATGAACACGGTCATGTAATGTTAGTCTCGGGCAGTTTCAATCCCACTATGCCACTATGATCCAATAATACAAAAAATAGCAATAACATGATCATCAACGCCCACATCCCATGTGTTCTAATCATGCATACCAACTACGCATAGAGATGGCTCTGATACCACTGATGGGTTCGTAGCATAGAAAACAAAAAATTCCTACGTATGAACACAAAACTAGCAAAGCACATCTACGAGATGGTAGCAACGAAGACTAACCCTCGAAGACCGGTAGCGGGGATTACGTTCCCGCACAAACGTTGCTGATGGAGACTCGACGAAGACGCACGTAGTCGACGTAGTCGACGTAGTCGTTCACATGACGATCACGAGATCGTGTACACAACGCCACAACCGGCAGCGCCCCCGTGCTCGGTCACACGTATGGCTCGTCGTCGACTCCTCCACGCCCTCGGTCCAGCGGGGCAGCGGAAGAAGGGATCCGCCGGACACTCAAACACCACTTCAACTAAGTGTATGAAATCGAACTATAATTTCGGTAGAGCTTCGCTAAGCAATGTCGACGGTGGAGCAGCAACTATGGGAGGAAGGGAGGGGATCAAGAAGTGTGAGAAGAGGGAGAAGAAGGCTCCTTTTATAGGAGAGGAGGTGGCAGCCCCCTCTTCATGGTGGTAATCCCCTCATCAACATGAGGTAACCCCCCATTTAATTTTGCATGACATTCATGCTAATTAAAATTCAACTAATTGAATTAATAAAACATTTTTATTTCTATAATATTTGTTAATTCAATTAATTAACAAACATTAACAAATACCCCCTTGAGTTATTTCGATATACCGAAATAGTTTCGGTGCTTTTCTGAAACAACCCTCATGATATCCTGTAATTTGATTGGAGTATTGTATCCACTCAAAAACGACGGCGAACCTTAAGTGTGTCACCCTACGGTTCGTGAATAACGTGGACATGATCGAGACTCCTCTCCGATCAATAATCATCAGCGGGATCTGGAAATCAATGACCACTCCCACTTACTCAACGATGAACTAGTGATCATGTGAACCAATAACGAACATAGTTAATTCCTTTTGTCTCACGATATTATTACTTGTCCAAGATCCGATCATTTGGTATCAACCATACCTAGTTCGATCTCGTTCTCGACAAGTCTCTTTACTCGTTCCGTGATAATGCATTCCCGTGACCTAGTCACATGCTTGCAAGCGATTCCAATGCAATATCACCAAGAAGGGCCCAGAGAATATCTTCCCGTTATCGGGTCGGACAAATTTCACTCTTGATCCATGAGCCTCAACTAATACTTTTAGAATACCCAAATCAACCTTTATAATCACCCTGTTATGGTGTGACATTTGATATCATCAAAGCACTCTTCCGGTATCAGTGATTAACATGATCTCATGGTCTGAGGATTAGAACTATTTCGTATGAGTTTGATATAGCAATGGAACTTGATGACTTGATCGTATTGCTATTCTTACTATGGGTGTGAGTGTTCATCACATCATTCTTCTAATGATATGACCCCGTTATTAACAACATCCAATGTTCATGATTAGGAAACCTTGATCATCAGTTAATCAACAAGCTAGTATGAAAGAGAGGCTTCACTAGGAACCTTTTTAGTTTATTAATCACACAAGTATTAATGTTTCCGATTAATACAATTCTAGCATGAGAAATAAACATTTATCATAAACATGGAATATGATAATAACCACTTTATTATTCCCTCTCGAGCATATTCCCTTCATCTCCATCATGAGGCCAGAAGTTATATATCTGATTACAATCTTTATGAATCTCACTTGGAGGATAAAATTTGGAATAAAAGAGAGGTACAATTTCCTTCCAGCCAATAGATGGATCATCCTTGAGCAGCCTATACCATTCCGCAGCTCTGCCCTTCAGTGATAAAGAGAATAGCTTTCTCTTAACCAGGCTTGATGAAATACCTGCACACTTGAATAACTCGCATAATTCATGTATAAAGAGTAAATGATCACCCGGATGGACAGTTCCATCTCCTGAATAGCGGTTATTTATAACACGTTCAACAATTTTCATAGGTATTTTAAAAGGATCTAATTGAGCAGGCGGTGGTTCATCTACCACCGTGGCAGAGGCAGTAGCGTTCCCAAATAGGGAACCAAATGGAGAATTCTCCATAGCAAAACAAAATAAAAATAAAAGACATAAATAAAAACAATACTCACAGCGAAAGTTACCTTTACCAATTCCACTCTACAATAGCGCTTCACTCCCCCGCAACGGTGCCAGAAAAATAGTCTTGATGACCCACAAGTATAGGGGGTGTATTGTAGTACTTTTGATAAATAAGAGTGTCGAACCCAACAAGGAGCAGAAGGTGTTGACAAGTGGTTTTGATCAAGGATTCACTGTAAATACTAGCAAACAAGTTTTCAGGGGTATTTGGTAATGCAAGTAAATAAAGTACGAGTAAATAAAAGACAATAATAGTAATTGCTGCAAGTGGCCCAATCCTTTCTAGAGCAAAGGACAAGCCGGTTGTGTGACTTGTGATTACCAAACGTTCCTAAGGACACACGGGAGTTTCTGTCGAGAGCTTTCGCTTCATGCTGCTAAGTAATCTTCATTGGTTTGATAAGTGTTATGGGGGTAAACCTGTGCTAGCGTACTATCCTTACTAGGACTAATACACACTTGTGATTATACCCCCTGCAAGCATCCGCAAATACAAGAAAGTAATTAAGATAAATCTAACCATAGCCTTAAACTCTGAGATCCTACGCTCCCTAGTGCAATGGTTTCCTAACGGGGGTTTAGGTTTCTATCGCTCCGGCAATCCCACAATTAGTAGCCAAATACACAATGCATTCCACTAGGCCCATAAATGGTGAAGTATCATGTAGTCGATGTTCACATGACACCACTAGTAGAATAACACCACAACATAAATATCAAACCATTAAATATTACTCAACATAGTTTCACTACTAACATCTCGACTTCTCCCATGTCCTCAAGAACTAAACGAACTACTCACAAGACATCATATGGATCATGACCAGAGGTGAAATAATGGTAAATAACAATCTGAACATAAACCTTAATTCAACGGTTCCACTCAATAGCATCAACTACAAAGGTAATCAACACCGGGAAAATTTCCCCTAAGAATTTGACAAGATTCAACCCAAGATGTTACAGCGGAATGGCGTGGTGATGGTGGAGATGAAGGTGCTGATGATGATGATGATGATGGTGATGATGATCCCGATGAATTCCAGCGTGATGATGATGACGATGGCGATGATCTCCCCTCTCCGGGAAGGAATTTCCCCGGCAGATTTCTGCCTGCCGGAGAGCTTTTCTCTCTCGGTGTTTTCCGCCCCGCAGAGGCGGCGGTGTCTATCTTTGATCCCCCCCTTGACTTAGGTTTTCGGGGACGACAATATACGCGAGGGGGCGATGGCAGTAGTGGGCCAGGGTGGCCTCACCACAGGGCGGCGCGGCCAGGGGTGGGCCCACGCCACCTGGTGGTGAGCCCACCCTGCTGCTCCTCTTGCCTCCTCCTTCTGGCTACTTTTGTCTTATGATATTATATGAATTTCTGGGTATTTCTCCAGAATTGTTGATCTTCAGAAATATGGTGTCTTGATGGTCCCTTTTCTAGCAGAATCCTGACTCCGGTAGCAAGTCCTCCAATGATCATCAAACATGTAAAAACAAAGGAAACAACATAAGTATCATCTCTAAATATGAAATATATCAATTAATAACAGTAAATTATGATACAAAATAGTGATGCAAAATGGACGTATCAAGTTGTCATTCTGATTATAATGTGCATAGTCCCAAACTTTATTATTGATTGATTCATGATTATGGTATTGCTTGTTCACAAATTATTTGTATCTAGTCACCCTTTTGAACTTTGAAGGTGTGGTGACCCAGTATACCACTGCATGTTGTAGTATGCAAGTCATTGACATAACACTCGTGAAGTACTATTTCACAAATATTACATCCCTCAGAGTGGTACAACAGAAACATAGCGATCTTTTATTCAAGCACTTAATATTACAATCCACAATCTTACAAAGGACTCCAGTTCCTCCTCGGTCCAAAGAGGAACACTAGTAGGTTCTACTTTGATGCTACAAACCTTAACTAGGACTGAAAGAAGTAGACTAAACATGATAACTGACTCAAGTCACTTTATTCTATAAGGTTCGGTGCGACTCAAGCTACTACTCTAAACTACTAGTTGTCGGCCTCCTCCTCGGTTCCTTGGCTACTCCCATAGGCGATGGTGTAATCCATGCCTTCGACTCCACCGGAAAGGTCCTCGTACTGGCCCTCCGAGTCTAAGCAAGGGTTAAGAGGGAATGGGGTGAGTAACGAGCGTTACCCAACAAGTTCATTTAATAGTATAGAGGTGTTTGATGCACTAGCTACGAATGTAGACTCGAAAGTCTTAGGTCAAATGTAGTTTTCATAATCATTTCTTCAAAGATTGATTTTATTCAAAAGAACTATGTCCGTCAGTCTTCATAGGTTGATTAGAGCTTCGATGGGCTCCTTTCCTGCCGCGTTCATAGCTCCTTCCCAGAACAGGGAGTATCTTGATACTTTCGTATACTCTGCAGAGGTGGTCACTTATACCCATAAGAGATCAAAGATTTGCTGCACAACCGGGCATACTTTCCCGTCCATACTTCTTTTGTATGGGGCCCAGTCGATGATCCAAGCCAATCACTGTCCTCCTCCGCGACCTCGCGTACCCACCCATTATGTAATTACCGGTAAGAGTCTCTACCCAAGTTTATGGGACTTTACTCCTTACCAGCCCTGGCTTTAGGACTTATTCTCCCATTTTTGGGTTTTTACCTCTACCAGCTTAATTATAATCCATCATAGACCAATTAGCGAGTTTGTCCCCCCTATACTATAGGTAGACCGACGGGAAATGCTTCCCCCTTTACTCTATAGCAGCCCGGCAAGACAACCCTCCACTACTGATCCGTTGATATGCGAGAGGAAGTCGGTACAGCTGACGTCTCCGTCCCATTCCAGATCTTATGGTTGACCCTTATTTACGGTGCTAGAATCACTGGCGACATTTGTTATTAATTAATAGGTGAACATTCTAGTTGCAGTGGGACCTCCACCATACTCATACCATGGTCCCACTGCCCACCATCCTAGGGCAACAACCATTGCGGTTGAAACCACTACTTCATATTAATTATGGAGACATAACCTTTTGCTTTTAAATGCAGTAATAATAATACCACAGGTATATTTGCAAGTAATTTGCTAAAATTAAATAAGAGGTATGAGCAAGAGTGAACTTGCCTGCAAACTGCAAGGTAGTGCAGTTGGATTTGTTGAAGTGACCCGGGACCTCGGGTTCTGGAAAACAACATGATTGTCCGGTAAGGGCAATGGGTAAAGATTCAAAAAAGCATGCTTTATGGTGTGTGTTCATTTTTTATCCCCTTGAAGTGATTTATTTATTTGCTGTCTTTTTATATTCTTTTTATGATTTTAAAGAATATATGTTAATAGTATTTTCATTCAAGAATATTCATCAAATATTCTTGAATGGAATTTATTTTAAAGAGTTAAGAGGTTTAACCAGATTTTTCTTAGATATCTCACAAGTTTTAATATTTTCAGAAAAATCATTTAACTTCTTTTTTCTTTTTGCACAAATAACTCATATGACTATTTTAAATTTCAAATAATCTCAAAATTCCTAGAAAGACTAAAAATAGCTATTTTCCATTTTTATTTATTTTTTAGATATTTTCTAGATTTGTTTTAATCAGATTAGGGTTTTTTCTAGGGTTTTAGGGTTATTTTAAATAAAAAGAAAATGGCTGACAGCCTGGGCCCACTTGTCACATCCCAAAATTTTCCAAATTTTGGAATGTGAAAATAAATAAACAATTGTCTTTGTTTGATTGCGTTGGATTGAAAATTCACAAGAAATTTAAACTTTTGAATCCCATTAAAAGAAATTACAAAAAAATTCAAAAACATGTTTCATGCATCATCTTCAGCGTTGCATTTGAACCCTAAGTTAAAGAAGAAATCAATAAAAATTCTTTTTCGGATTTGGTATAGAGACTTATGGCAACAATGCAAGGTCTATTTGAAAACCAAATTGGTTTGATCAAAATTAGTACCCATGTGTCTATTGACAGTGAATTTTTTTTACAAAAATTTATAATTTTATTTGAACTCATTTGGAGCTCAGATACAAAAGATATGCAAGAAATCAGGAAACAAAAAAACGTGCTCGTCGTGCGTGAGTGCAGTTCGCGTCCAGCGGCCAGAGTTCCACGCGTGAACAGCCCATCAGCCCCGCGTCCTTGCTTTTTTTCTCTCTTTCTGACGCGTGGGACCCAGTGTCATCTCCAACCTTGGACAGAATCCTGAACGAACACGAGTTCATCTGAACTCGAAAAACTGCACGGAAATCTCTCCGTTTTGCCCCGATTTCTTGACCCCTCCTCCACGAAAAATCCCCCCCATAAATACTCCTCGACTCCCACCGTCTTTCCCCTCAAAACCCTAACCACTACGCCGCAAGGCTGTTTCGAAATTGCTCGCCGGAGTAGTTCACCGCCGCCGCCATTGTTGGAGCTTCGGAGCTCCAGGTCACCCTCAAAACGAACCTCCCCTGCCCCTCCTTTTTAAGCTAAGCTCTTCCCCTTTCTACTATGAACCTTACCATCTACTTGTTTGTCGTTTTAGAGAACCGGAGCCACCACGCATATCCGCCGGAGTTCCGCCGGAGTCGGAGATCTCCATCCGCTCGTCACCATCGATCTGGGAAGAAGGAGACGTCGCCAAGAGTACCTTCGTGATCGCCTCGAGGAGCTGAACGTCGTCGTCTACTTCGCCACGTCGAGAGATCGCTGGAGCCTCGCCATCGTCGACATCTGAGCTTCATCACCACCGGTCGCCGGTCGCCGACCATCTCTTTTCCGGTGAGCTTCCCAGATTTAATTCCAGCCGTTCATCGTTCTTTAGATCCGACGGTTTAGGTAGCAGATCCGCGTGAAGGGGTACGGCCCAATCATTCAAAGCCACGTGGCGATCTATTTTTTGGTTAAAATCTCGTTTTTCCGTATTTGAGTCTGCAAATGTGTAAATCTTGTAAAATCCGTAGAAAAAGATCTACAAGTCCCTTTTTTACAAATAAGATATGTGTGTATTCATAAAAATATATAGAATCTTAATATGCAATAAAAATTTGAGTTTACGTACTTTAAATTTCTCAAATTTATAATATCTCTATTAGAGCGTTTTGGCTATAAAATTAGTTGTATAAAATATTTTTGAGTGTCTCTGTTTCTAATAGATTTAAATGGAATCCTCTGTAGTGTAAGGAACAGAACTAAATTTTTGGTTCTTAATATTTGTTTCTTATGGATTTAAATTGTATTAATGCCTTTCTTGTGTAATTAAAATGTTTTACATATTGTAATCAACTCTAAAAATTTGACCATGGCATCATGCATGTAGTTAATAATCAGAAGGCATGGTTAAAGGTGTTTGTCATGTTTAAGCCACATACTGCATTCATAATGTTTCTATGTGATTGTTTGTATGTTGCTATGTGTTTATGGTGTGCTATTTTATCTTGTTTTAGATTGAACGGATTGCAACTCCTGAGTTGATAGAGAGAAGTGTGAGATCTTCAAATCTACCAAGGCAAGTTGCTTTACCATGTTCAGCTTGATCCTTACCATTAAATTGATAGATGTTTGTGTAGAGAGAATGCTATGCTTTGTGAAGTTATAGTATGATTGCGAGTAGACATTGTGTGCAGAGATGTAGGATTTGACATGTGCCCATTCTGGGGTAGCGTTGTGAAAAATGTTTGGAATAAAAAGGTTTTCAATGCAAAGTTGTGAAGCGGGCAAATACATATACAACTACTGCATCCAGTGAGTGGCCCTGCAAGCTTGCGCGCATCAGGAGCAACCAAAGGAATTCTTCGTCTTGTTTTCTTAAGTTTTGAGCAAAACCTCATGATCGTGTGTAATATCGATTCATGAGAGAAAAACCCATGTTCGTGAGTAACATCATTCATGGGTAGGGTTTTGTCACATGGTGTGTAATATCCATGTGATTAGTGGGATTTCGGTCACATGGTGTGTAATATCCATGTGTTAGATTGGGACTTTGGTCACATGGTGTGTAATATCCATGTGTTAGATTTATTTGGACACTTGGTGTGTAAAATCCTTGTGCTCCCCAAGAACTTCTAAAAACATTTGACTTGATAGCTTGGGAGCATAAATCTTCAAGCGTCTTCTCTAAAAACTCGCATCCTTTCTTTTACCATAACTTGGCATGAATTTAGTAACTTGCCAATACAATTCAAAAGTATTGACCCTCCATGGCTGCAACGTATCATGTTGCAGGTGGCTACTATGAAGATTGAAGGTTGCTGCGCTTCGGTCATGAGTCTTCGTCCAACACGTCTGCATGCGAAGCTTTGAAGAAAAGAAGACTTGTAGTTCATTTACTTAGTCATTTCTAGAGTTGTAATAAGTTTGTGGCTTTGTGCCTTATCAAGTTGTAAAAGAACTACGTTATTTGTGGATCAAGCGTTGTAATAAAGACCTTTGTATTCTTGGTATTTCATCTTGTAACTGTGTGTGCTAGCAGTCGATCCGGGACTAGCACAAATAAAGCACAGGTACGCTACAGATAGTATCAGAGCAAAGTGTTGCCTGATACGTCTCAAACGTATCTATAATTTTTGATGCTCCATGCTTGTTTTACACCATTTGCCTATTGTTTCGTTACACTTAGTGGTACTTTTATACATTTTCCGGAACTAACCTATTAACGAAGTGCCACAGTGCCAGTTTCCTGTTTTCTGCTGTTTTTGTGTTTCAGAAGTGATACACAGGAAATATTCTCGGAATTGGACGAAACAAGTTCCTGAAGTCATATTTTACGGGGAAGCTCCCAAACATCCGAAGACCTGACGGAGGGGGGCCACGTGGCCCCCACACACAGGGGCGGCGCGGCCACCCCCCCTGGCCACGCCGGGCCCGCGTGAGGGGCCGTGGTCCCTCCTCTGACATCGTCCTTTCGCCTATATATACCCCCTGACGAGAAAAACCTAAGGCCCGATCAGTTTTCCAGAATACATCGCGATCCGCCGCCGCCGTCGACCCGAAGATCGGGAGGGTCCAGAAGCTCTTCCCGGCACCCTGTCGGAGAGGGGAATCGCCACCGGAGGTCTTCTTCATCGCCATGCTTGCCTCCGGAGCGATGAGTGAGTAGTCTACCTTGGACTATGGGTCCATAGCAGTAGCTAGATGGTTGTCTTCTCCACCATGTGCTTCATGTTTAGATCTCATGAGCTGCCCTACATGATTGAGATCACCGTTATGTAATACTATGATGTTGGTTTTTTGGGATCCGATGAATATTGGTGTTTATGATTAAGTTGCTGTACTGAATTATATCTTTTGTTATCTCTATGTTGTTTATGATCTTGCATGCTCTCCGTTGTTAGTAGCTATCTTGGCCGAGTAGTTGCTAGTGACTCCAAGAGGGGGTATTTATGCTCGATAGTGGGTTCATGTCTCTATTTCACCTGGGGGAGTGACAGAAACCTCTAAGGTGGTAGATGTGCTATTGCTACTAGGGAGAAAACAACATTCATATGCTCAAGGGCATATGCTTTGTTTACATTACACACTTTGCTTAATGCAATTATCTGTTGTTCGCAACTTAATACTTTTGGGGTGTTCGGATGATATCCCCGGGGGTGGATTATTAGTCATAGATGCAGTTGGATGGCGGTCTATGTATTTTGTTGTAATGCCCAGAGTGAATCTCATAGTGATCTTCTTGACATATCACGTTATCTTTATTCTATCAATTGCCCAACTGTAATTTGTTTACCCAGCATGTTATTTTATCTATGGAGAGACACCACTAGTGAACTGTGGACCCCGGTCCTATTTTAATCATATTGCAATCACCTGTTTACTTTTCCCGCACTATTTACTTTACTAGCATATTACTACTGTTTTCCACTCGATACACTCATAACCTTTGTTTCAAGCAAACCGGTGAGATTGACAGCCTCATCGCAAGTTGGGGACAAAGTATTTGTTTGTGTGTGTGCAGGTTCCACAACACCTTCAGTCGTCATCGTCTCCCTTCTCCTGTTCGATAAACCTTGGTTTCTTAACTGAGGGAAAACTTGCTGCTGCACTCATCATACCTTCCTCTTGGGGTTCCCAACGGGCTAGTCATTCACCACGCACAAGGACTGTCTGTTGCCACATTCACCTGAAGCATCAGCTACTTTTCTGGCGCCGTTGCCGGGGAAGAGAGAAGACTTCTGCGAGGGGAGTTCTTCGCACACACATTCTTTACTTTGTTATTTGTTTTGCTTTACTTTATTTTATTTTACCTGCACTGCTTTATATCAAAAACCCAAAAAAAATAGAATCCTTGGTAGCTGTTTTTACTTGTTTACTTTCGTTTTGCTGAAATGGCCAATCCTGAAAACACCAAGTTGTGTGACTTTGCTAGCACGAACAATAGTGATTTTATCTGCACTCCTATTGCACCACCTGTTCCTGCTACCACTTTTTATGAGATCAAGCCTGCTTTATTGAACCTTGTTATGAAAGAGCAATTTTCTGGTGCTAGTACTGAAGATGCTGCAGCTCATCTCAACAATTTTGTTGAGCTATGTGAGATGCAGAAATATAAGGATGTTGATAGTGATATTATTAAGCTCAAGTTGTTTCCTTTTTCTTTGAGAGGAAAGGCTAAAGATTGGTTGCTGTCTTTGACTAAGAATAGTATTGATTCATGGGCTAAGTGTAAGGATGCTTTTATTGGTAGATATTATCCTCCTGCTAAGATTATATCGTTGCGTAGCAATATTATGAAGTTTACTCAGTTTGATAATGAACATGTTGCTCAAGCTTGGGAAAGAATGAAATCTATGGTAAAGAATTGCCCCACTCATGGACTGACTACTTGGATGATTATCCAAACTTTTTATGCAGGACTGAATTTTTCTTCAAGGAACCTACTTGATTCAGCTGCTGGAGGCACTTTCATGTCCCTCACTTTGGGCGCCGCATCAAAGCTACTCGACAACATGATGGTAAATTATTCCGAATGGCACACCGAGAGAGCTCCACAAGGTAAGAAGGTAAATTCTGTTGAGGAAACCTCTTCCTTGAGTGATAAGATTGATACCATTATGGCTATGCTTGCTAATGATAGGACTCATGTTGATCCTAATAACATTCCTTTGGCCTCTCTGGTTGCTCAAGAAGAGCAAGTGGATGTGAATTTCATTAGAAATAATAATTTTAATAACAATGCTTATAGGAACAATTTTGCTAGTAACAATTATAGGCCGTATCCTTCTACCAATGGTAATGGTTATGGTAATTCCTACAACAACACTAGGGCCGCGCCCTCCGAGCTTGAGGTAATGCTCAAGGACTTCATCGGTAAACAAACTGCTTTTAACAAGTCTGTTGAGGAAAAGTTAGGCAAAATTGATATTCTTGCTTCTAAAGTTGATAGCCTTGCTCATGATGTTGAACTTCTGAAATTAAAAGTGTTTCCTAATGATGTGAATGTGAGCAATGTTGTTGCTGCCGCTAATGCTACCCAAGTTAGAATTGATGAAAATATTAGATTGTTAGCGGAATTGCATGCCAGGTGGGAAAGAGAAGATGAGATGGCTAGAGAGATGAAGGTATGTACTATTACTACCTCTAATGATGTTGCTCCTACTGATAGCAATCCTCTTACTTTGATTGGTGTAGAGAAAACTCCCACTCCTTGTGTTAAAAAGCCTAAAACTGCCAAAACTTTTTCTCAAAAGAGTGCTGAAATTTTTCGGAGTGTGGGAGATGATAGCTCTATTTCCTTTAATGATTTTGATGTTGATGGCTGCAATATATCTGAAGTTATTTTGTTCTTGCAAAAGCTTGCTTTGACTCCCAATGCTAGTTCTTTAAATATTAATTTTACTAAGCATATTACCAATGCTCTCATAAAGATTAGGGATGAAAAGTTGAAGCAAAAAGCTTCTGTTCCCAAGAAGTTAGAAGATGGTTGGGAACCCATCATTGATATGCATGTTAATGGTTATGATTTCCATGCTTTATGTGATCTAGGTGCTAGTATTTCTATTATGCCTAGAAAGATTTATGACATGCTTGATTTACCACCACTTGAAAAGTGTTATTTTGATGTACCTATTGCTGATGTTGCTAAGAAGAAACCTTTGGGAAGGATTAATGATGTTCTTATTGTGGTTAACAATAACCTTGTTCCCGTTGATTTTCTTGTTATGGACGTTGAATGCCATGCTTCATGTCCTATTATTTTGGGAAGACCCTTTCTTCGAACTGTAGGTGCTATTATTGATATGAGGGAAGGCACTATCAAGTATCAATTCCCACTAAAGAAAGGTATGGAACACTTCCCTAGGAAAAGAAAGAAATTACTTTTTGACTCTATTCTTAGAGCAAATTATGAGCTTGATGCTCCATCACTTGATATTACTTGATTCGCAATTTTCTGCGCCTAGCTCAAAGGCGTTAAAGAAAAGCACTCTTGGGAGATAACCCATTGTTTACTTTTCAGTACTTTTTCTTTTATTTGAGTCTTGGAAGTCATTACTACTGTAATGACCACTCCTTATCTTGTTTATTTCGTTTTTGTGCCAAGAGAAGCCTCTAATTTGAGTGAGGTAAAGATTTGGGGTTATTGCTGTCCTGAAACTGTTTTCGGTGCTGCACCGTAAAAATTCGTGAAAATTCTCTGTTTATCTTTTGGTCCTGAGATTTCTTGTTCATATGCCCCAGGTTATATCCAAACTTTTCTTAGTTGAACACTTTTTGATTTGAGCAACGGAAAATCCCTCAAAAATTCGTCCATTATCAGCTGTTCAGTTTTGACAGATTTCTGCCAATATTTGTTTTTGCCACTTTATCGCTTTCTTTTGAGTTCTTTTTAATCATGGAACTCTTGTGGAAGTTGCTACAGTAGTATATACTATATATTTGGTGGTTTTGGGTTGAAGCCTGAAGCTAAAAGAGGTTGAATATATTTTATGCTTACACTAATGTTGCTAATAGAATTGTGTTTAGTTTTGTATGAAGGAAGTTTTCAAGTGTAGGGATTGGAGAATGATGAGATGAGTTGAAGAATGGACAAAAGCTCAAGCTTGGGGATGCCCATGCATCACCCCAAGAAATATCCAAGAAGTACAAGCGTCAAAGCTTGGGGATGCCCCAGAGGCACCCCTTCTTCATCGGCAAAAATCAGGTCACCTTTCAAAACACTATATTTTTATTGCTTCATGCACTATGTGTTTTTCTTGGAGCGTCAGTTGTTTTAGTTGTCTTAGTTTGTTTAGTTTGTTTGTTTGCTGCAATAAATGGTTGGACCCCAACAAATTTCCTTTGAAGGAGATGTACTCGTTTTCATTTGCAAAGAATGCTCTAGTTTTCACTTTTATTAAAAATCGAGCGTTCTACTTTTTCTGCTACTGCTTTTGGTTTTCGTTTTCGCCTTGATATGCATTCAGATCTTGCCATATCTTTTCATCAAGGTGTATTTTTGCCTCTGGTCTTTATTGGTTTTCATCAAAAGAGGTGTTTAAAAATTTCAAATGGTGTTGGAAAAGAGAAAAAGCTTTGTGCAAAATAGTGGTACAAGAAGGAGCTTGTGTAGACTGCGGCTTAGGCTTTTTCATGTCATGCTTGATGTCTTTTTGATAGTATGCTTAGTGGTTTTGCTGAAGCATGACTTGTCTCAAATAACTGAGATTGCTTAATGAGCCTTTGAAAAAATCATGCGTTGTTTTTATTATATGGAAGCATTATTTTGGTTTTCTCCTTGATGCTTTATTTGGGTTGACTTGGCGCATGCTCACACATGTTAGACTCTTCCAAAGTCGCCATTAGCCTTCATGATCATTTAGTTTTTGACTTTTGATGCCATCGTATGCTTCTTTTAATGTCGCTTTGTCGCTTTGCATGATTATGGCCATTATTGCTCTCTTAGTTGGTCGCTCCCAGTCTTTTGCTAGCCCTCACCTTGTACTGAGTATGAGCTCTACTCGTGCATCCAACTCCTAAAAGCCAAAGTTTGCCATTGTGTCCACTATAAATTCCTATGCATGGTATTTGTAAGCCATTCCAAAGTAAAATTTTCGTGTGCTACCTTTCAAAAAAACCTTCAAAATACTTCTCATTTTGTGACACTGTTTTCAGCTCATGGGGACGTAGTGGTCGGATTTGCTATCTTCCATATTGCTTATTCCAAAAAGAAAAAAAAGAAAAAAAAGAAAGGAAAAAAGGCACTCCTCCAAAGAATGTGAATATTGGTGGGCACCCGATGGAATCGGTTAGCCATGGTATGTGAAAGGAAAAGGTGGGGAGGAGTGCCAAGTTTTATAAAAAGAGCACGAAGTGCCAATCTCTCTCTCAAAAACTTGCTTTATTTTTGTATGGAAGATAGTAAGAACCCCATTGCCAGTCGTTGACAAAGACAACCACCTCTCAAAATCAAGTTTTATCTCTCTGTTTTACAAATGAAAAGCTCTAGCACATGTTTAAATCACTGCTTCCCTCTGCGAAGGGCCTTTCTTTTACTTTTATGTTGAGTCACCACCTTCTTTCTTTATGCACCATTAAGAGAGCATAGTTGTCATTCTTAGTGTGATATGCATTGTCCCAAGGTTCATTGATTGACTCATATTGTTGGTTTCACTTGTTCTTAAATTATTTGTATCTAGTCGCCCTCTTAAACTTTGAGGTGTCCTATGCATTTATGTTTTGCTCTCTTTGAAGGACAAGCTGAAAACCTTTTGTATGTTTTTCCTTATGATTTGAACACACGTTTGACTTTCATTGTTTCATTATCATGATCTTTTGTTTGTGTTCATTTGCATGTTTATAACATGGTTGCTAAGTTTCTTATTGTCATGATTATATCTTTCATGCCCATGTTTTAAGTTCTATTGATCCCAGCTCACCAATGCTTACATATATGATCAAGATTGTGTAGGTGCATGTCACCTCAAAAATTATTCTTTTGTTATCACTTACCTACTCGAGGACGAGCAGGAGTTAAGCTTGGGGATGCTTGATACGTCTCAAACGTATCTATAATTTTTGATGCTCCATGCTTGTTTTACACCATTTGCCTATTGTTTCGTTACACTTAGTGGTACTTTTATACATTTTCCGGAACTAACCTATTAACGAAGTGCCACAGTGCCAGTTTCCTGTTTTCTGCTGTTTTTGTGTTTCAGAAGTGATACATAGGAAATATTCTCGAAATTGGACGAAATAAGTTCCTGAAGTCATATTTTACGGGGAAACTCCCAAACATCCGAAGACCTGATGGAGGGGGGCCACGTGGCCCCCACACACAGGGGCGGCGCGGCCACCCCCTGGCCGCGCCGGGCCCGCGTGAGGGGCCGTGGTCCCTCCTCTGACATCGTCCTTTCGCCTATATATACCCCCTGACGAGAAAAACCTAAGGCCCGATCAGTTTTCCAGAATACATCGCGATCCACCGCCGCCGTCGACCCAAAGATCGGGAGGGTCCAGAAGCTCTTCCCGGCACCCTGCCGGAGAGGGGAATCGCCACCGGAGGTCTTCTTCATCGCCATGCTTGCCTCCGGAGCGATGAGTGAGTAGTCTACCTTGGACTATGGGTCCATAGCAGTAGCTAGATGGTTGTCTTCTCCACCATGTGCTTCATGTTTAGATCTCATGAGCTGCCCTACATGATTGAGATCACCGTTATGTAATACTATGATGTTGGTTTGTTGGGATCCGATGAATATTGGTGTTTATGATTAAGTTGCTGTACTGAATTATATCTTTTGTTATCTCTATGTTGTTTATGATCTTGCATGCTCTCCGTTGTTAGTAGCTATCTTGGCCGAGTAGTTGCTAGTGACTCCAAGAGGGGGTATTTATGCTCGATAGTGGGTTCATGTCTCTATTTCACCTAGGGGAGTGACAAAAACCTCTAAGGTGGTAGATGTGCTGTTGCTACTAGGGAGAAAACAACATTCATATGCTCAAGGGCATATGCTTTGTTTACATTACACACTTTGCTTAATGCAATTATCTGTTGTTCGCAACTTAATACTTTTGGGGTGTTCGGATGATATCCCCGGGGGTGGATTATTAGTCATAGATGCAGTTGGATGGCGGTCTATGTATTTTGTTGTAATGCCCAGAGTGAATCTCATAGTGATCTTCTTGACATATCACGTTATCTTTATTCTATCAATTGCCCAACTGTAATTTGTTTACCCAACATGTTATTTTATCTATGGAGAGACACCACTAGTGAACTGTGGACCCCGGTCCTATTTTAATCATATTGCAATCACCTGTTTACTTTTCCCGCACTGTTTAATTTACTAGCATATTACTACTGTTTTCCACTCGATACACTCATAACCTTTGTTTCAAGCAAACCGGTGAGATTGACAACCTCATCGCAAGTTGGGGACAAAGTATTTGTTTGTGTGTGTGCAGGTTCCACAACACCTTCAGTCGTCATCGTCTCCCTTCTCCTGTTCGATAAACCTTGGTTTCTTAACTGAGGGAAAACTTGCTGCTGCACTCATCATACCTTCCTCTTGGGGTTCCCAACAGGCTGGTCATTCACCACGCACAAGGACTGTCTGTTGCCACATTCACCTGAAGCATCATTGCCCTTAGGTTCGTGACCCTAGGATTGGACGAAAACCCTTAGAAAAAATTTAGGAGTTGTTCTTATTTCTCTTTGCTAGAGAAATAGAGAAATAGAAATAATTCTGGTATCTTACCTTTCTCCTTAATAAAAATTCAGTGGGCTCCTCCCCACTGGACTCGTTTTTTTTCTTTCTTATTTCTCTTTGTTGCTAACACTTAGGAATAGTTTTGACTTCTAAGTTAGAAATCTCTTTAACTCTTGTTCAGCGCTTTTGTTAAGTTTTTCTCTTTTGGCTTACTTACTTGTCATGCTCCAACGTAAAGATGTCAACCTTCCGCATCACCAAGCCCGACAGTTTCAAGAACTACAGCTTTGGAAAGCGCCTCATCGACATCGTCGCTGCCTTGTCCCTACCTACCCCGTTCATCAATGGGAGCGAGATGACCAAGTTTCACAAGAAGGGCGTCTGGGTCATCCACATCACACAGCCAGGACGCGAGACAGAGCCGAAGACTAAAAAGATCAAGTTCAAGACCTTCCACACCAATAAGAAAACGGGCGCCCATCTCCTCATGGAAGAACTGATAGCACGTCTCTGCGGACGTCACTTCTCCGAGCTCCAGAACCACTACTCCCACCCCTACGGCCGACGCGATGAGGAGGGCTTGGCCATCGTGCTATCTGACAGCGAACAAGACCCCATGCGCACTCACCTCGCCGAGTTAGAGTACCTCGTTAGGGATGTCGACGTTGAGAGGTACAATGAGTTGTTTAACAACGACGAGCTACGCGCCCAACTTGCCGAGAAGGACAAACAACACCTGGAGCAGGAACAGAGGATCAAGGAGATGGAGGCAAAGTTTGAGACTCAAGAGAAGCAGCGGAAGAGTCAAGAGAAGAGGATCCAAGCCAGGAACAAAGAAGTTAGAGAGTTGAAGCTAGGGTTGAAAACGGCAAGGAAACTTTCCGTTCGTTTCCGGAAAAAAGGAAACAAAGAGTAAAAAAAGGAAACGAAAGCGGTATTATGCGGAAAAGGAACGGAAACGGAATATTTTAAATGGAAACGGAAGAGGAAATGGGTGAGCAGTTTCCGACGGAAACGAAAACGGCAAGGAAATTCCGGAAAAACAAATACGGAAACTTTCCGGAAATATAAGTGGGCTAGGCCCATGTAAAGAAGCCCTACATTTACACGATAAAACTAGGCCAGGCTAATACTAAATCCACTAATCTAGTAAATACTAACCTTAGTTGGCTAATTAGTATAACTATGTGAACTATTTTTCATCTTTTTGTTAAATTATTTGTGTGTTTTTATGTACAATCGAAGGTATTTAACTATTCCGACAAATGTCAGTTTTTTGTAACGTATTCGTCACGTATCCGCTTCGTATCCGTCTCCGATGATTGCCGCTTTCGTATTTGTTTCCGGGGTTTTCGTTTTTGTTTCTGACTCCGGTAAGACATACGGAAACAAAAACTGATAAAGCCTGTTTCCGTCCGTTTCCGTTTCGTTTTCAACCCTAGTTGAAGCAGAAGTTAGAATGCAACGACTTCGAGCTTGAAGCGGACCACGACTTGATCGAGAAGCTGCGCGCCGACAAGAGGGAGCTTCAAGAGAAGGCCGACACCCTAACTGAAGAGCTGCAGGACTACAGAGGCTACTCAAGGAGAATGGCTTCGATGTTGAGGAGGTGGAAGTCACCATGAAAGAGTAGAGTAGTTAGATAGACTACCCCACTTTATCTTTGAGTTTGCATTTATGCCCGTGACCGCTTGTGGTATGGCATTAGACATCGTTTTCCCTTAGACTTAAACGTTTGCGTACCTTCAAACTATTTGTGAGTTGTTATTGCAAGTTTAGTTTAAAAGTTTTCTCCTATGCTTGTGTGTGCTTGTATGTGCTCTTTTAAGGATTGTTTATGTGTATGTGGGTAGGAAACTTTATTCCTTTAGACTATCTCTAAGTCTAACCTCACCTATTTCAAACCCAACAGATGCCTCCTCATCACGCTCCTGAGGAACAGATGCAGCAGATGATGGAAGCCCAGGCTCAACTCATGCAAGTCATGACTCAGTTTTTGGCCAACGCTAACAACAATAATAACAACAACAACAACCCTCCACCACCGCCACCCCCTCAGGTCGACATGCTTACAAGGTTTCTAAGACTTCGTCCTGCCAAGTTTTCTCGTGCTGCTGAACCACTGGAGGCCATGGATTGGCTCCGTTCCGTCAACAAAGACTTGGTGACAACTGGTTGCACTGACGCTGAAAAGGTCAGGTTTGCAGCTCATCTGTTAGAAGGACCAGCAGCAAGCTGGTGGGACACTTACCAGATCACTCATCCCATCGAAGGAGTGACATGGGACTCGTTCCAGGAAGGATTTCGGGCTGCACATATTTCCTCTGGTGTGATGGGCCTGAAGAAGAAGGAGTTCCGCGACCTCAGACAGAAGTACCGCAGCGTGTCTGAGTACATTGATGAGTTCACCAATCTATCACGCTATGCACCGAATGACATTGACACCGATGCAAAAAGGAAGGAGAAGTTCCTAGAAGGCCTCAACGACGAATTGTCAATTTCTCTGTCTGTTGCCTACACTCCTACTTTTCAGTCTCTGCTTGACCAAGCTATAACTCTCGAGAGCAAGATGAAGAAATCTGAAAGCAGAAAGAGGAAGCATAACCATGGGATTTCATACTCAGGGCAGTATCAGAAACCACGTAACTCTTATGAAGGAAATGGAGGTTCTGAAAATAGGCACGGAAGGAGTGACCACCATAAGAATGGTGGAAATGGGCATCATCACCGAAAGGGAAATGACCACCACCATAATGGTCATCGGCATCAAGATCACCATGGCTTCAACAATAATGGCCATGGAGACAACAATGGTGAAAAGCCTAAGAAGGACCTTTCTCAAGTCACTTGCTTCAAGTGCCACAACACTGGACACTATGCCTATGATTGCCCCGAGAAGAAGCCCAGAGACACCAAGTGATCTTTCTAGTTACAATTGGTCAAAAATAAATTTCTTTTAAAAGTGGCAGCACCGAAGTGTATCCTGAACCTTTCTTCCTAGCCTCTCCAAATCTCGAGGACGAGATTCTTTTCAGGGTGGTAGTCTGTCACATCCCAAAATTTTCCAAATTTTGGAATGTGAAAATAAATAAACAATTGTCTTTGTTTGATTGCATTGGATTGAAAATTCACAAGAAATTTAAACTTTTGAATCCCATTAAAAGAAATTACAAAAAAATTAAAAAACATGTTTCATGCATTATCTTCAGCGTTGCATTTGAACCCTAAGTTAAAGAAGAAATCAATAAAAATTCTTTTTCGGATTTGTTATAGAGACTTATGGCAACAATGCAAGGTCTATTTGAAAACCAAATTGGTTTGATCAAAATTAGTACCCATGTGTCTATCGACAGTGAATTTTTTTTTACAAAAAATTATAATTTTATTTGAACTCATTTGGAGCTCAGATACAAAAGATATGCAAGAAATCAGGAAACAAAAAAACGTGCTCATCGTGCGTGAGTGCAGTTCGCGTCCAGGACCAGGCCGGCCAGAGTTCCACGCGTGAACAGCCCATCAGCCCCGCGTCCTTGCTTTTTTTTCTCTTTCTGACGCGTGGGACCCAGTGTCATCTCCAACCTTGGACAGAATCCTGAACGAACACGAGTTCATCTGAACTCGAAAAACTGCCCGGAAATCTCTCTGTTTTGCCCCGATTTCTTGACCCCTCCTCCACGAAAAATCCCCCCCATAAATACTCCTCGACTCCCATCGTCTTTCCCCTCAAAACCCTAACCACTACGCCGCAAGGCTATTTCAAAATTGCTCGCCGGAGTAGTTCACCGCCGCCGCCATTGTTGGAGCTTCGGAGCTCCAGGTCACCCTCAAAACGAACCTCCCCTGCCCCTCCTTTTTAAGCTAAGCTCTTCCCCTTTCTACTCTGAACCTTACCATCTACTTGTTTGTCGTTTTAGAGAACCGGAGCCACCACGCGTATCCGTCGGAGTTCCGCCGGAGTTGGAGATCTCCATCCGCTCGTCACCATCGATCTGAGAAGGAGGAGACGTCACCAAGAGTACCTTCGTGATCGCCTCGAGGAGCTGAACGTCGTCATCTACTTCACCACGTCGAGAGATCGCAGGAGCCTCGCCATCGTCGACATCTGAGCTCCATCACCACCGGTCGCCGGTCGCCGACCATCTCTTTGCCGGTGAGCTTCCCAGATTTAATTCCAGCCGTTCATCGTTCTTTAGATCCGACGGTTTAGGTAGCTGATCCGCGTGAAGGGGTACGGCCCAATCATTCAAAGCCACATGGCGATCTGTTTTCTGGTTAAAATCTCGTTTTTCCGTATTTCGAGTCTGCAAATGTGTAAATCTTGTAAAATCCAAAGAAAAAGATCTACAAGTCCCTTTTTGACAAATAAGATATGTGCGGATTCATAAAAATATATAGAATCTTAAAATGCAATAAAAATTTGAGTTTACGTACTTCAAATTTCTTGAATTTATAAAATCTCTATTAGAGCGTTTTGGCTATAAAATTAGTTGTATAAAATATTTTTGAGTGTCTCTGTTTCTAATAGATTTAAATGGAATCCTCTGTAGTGTAATGAACAGAACTAAATTTTTGGTTCTTAATATTTGTTTCTTATGGATTTAAATTGTATTAATACCTTTCTTGTGTAATTAAAATGTTTTACATATTGTAATCAACTCTAAAAATTTGACCATGGCATCATGCATGTAGTTAATAATCAGAAGGCATGGTTAAAGGTGTTTGTCATGTTTAAGCCACATACTGCATTCATAATGTTTCTTTGTGATTGTTTGTATGTTGCTATGTGTTTATGGTGTGCTATTTTATCTTGTTTTAGATTGAACGGATTGCAACTCCTGAGTTGATAGAGAGAAGTGTGAGATCTTCAAATCTACCAAGGCAAGTTGCTTTACCATGTTAAGCTTGATCCTTACCATTAAATTGATAGATGTTTGTGTAGAGAGAATGCTATGCTTTGTGAAGTTATAGTATGATTGCGAGTAGACATTGTGTGCAGAGATGTAGGATTTAACATGTGCCCATTCTGGGGTAGCGTTGTGAAAAATGTTTGGAATAAAAAGGTTTTCAATGCAAAGTTGTGAAGCGGGCAAATACATCTACAACTGCTGCATCCAGTGAGTGGCCCTGCAAGCTTGCGCGCATCAGGAGCAACCAAAGGAATTCTTCGTCTTGTTTTCTTAAGTTTTGAGCAAAACCTCATGATCGTGTGTAATATCGATTCATGAGAGAAAAACCCATGTTCGTGAGTAACATCGTTCATGGGTAGGGTTTTGTCACATGGTGTGTAATATCCATGTGATTGGTGGGATTTCGGTCACATGGTGTGTAATATCCATGTGTTAGATTGGGACTTTGGTCACATGGTGTGTAATATCCATGTGTTAGATTTATTTGGACACTTGGTGTGTAAAATCCCTGTGCTCCCCAAGACCTTCTAAAAACATTTGACTTGATAGCTTGGGAGCATAAATCTTCAAGCGTCTTCTCTAAAAACTCGCATCCTTTCTTTTACCATAACTTGGCATGAATTTAGTAACTTGCCAATACAATTCAAAAGTATTGACCCTCCGTGGCTGCAACGTATCATGTTGCAGGTGGCTACTATGAAGATTGAAGGTTGCTGCGCTTCGGTCACGAGTCTTCGTGCAACATGTCTGCCTGCGGAGCTTTGAAGAAAAGAAGACTTGTAGTTCATTTACTTAGTCATTTCTAGAGTTGTAATAAGTTTGTGGCTTTGTGCCTTATCGAGTTGTAAAAGAACTACGTTATTTGTGGATCAAGCGTTGTAATAAAGACCTTTGTATTCTTGGTATTTCATCTTGTAACTGTGTGTGCTAGCAGTCGATCCAGGACTAGCACAAATAAAGCACAGGTACGCTACACCACTGGTCAGGTGAACCCGGGTGGGTTAGACCGGACCAGCCCGGCCCAGTTGGTCGCACCCCCTCCTCTCTCTCACTCGACTCGACTCGAACCTAACCCTAACCCTAACCTCTCTCCCCTCTCTGGCGACTGTTAGTCGCCATCGATCTCGTCGCTCGATTCCGGTGAGCTCCGGCGAGCTCTACCGTCGCCGCATGGGGCATTCGCTCCGCCTCCTCACGCCCTCTCTTTTGACCATGGAGATCTGGCGGTCTTGCCTCCGTGCGTCGCCATCGCCTCCGCTCGTCGCCCCAGTTGATCCTGCCCCCCTTGCTGCTTGATCTGCTCTGGCTTGACCACGCTGGGGTTCCTGCTCTTCTTCTCGGCGTCTACTGTTGTCTCTCCTCCGCCATCACCGGTTGGAAGGCATACCTGCAACCCCGATGTCTCCCAGGTGTGGTGCTGTGCTTGGCCGTGGCAAGGTGCTACATCCTCGCCGTCGTGGTCCACTGGATGGTGGCGTTGCGCCGCCATAACCGTGGCTGCGCCGACGGTGTCGCCGCCCTGGTCTTCTTCTAGCTCCTCCTGTGAGCTCACCTGTGAGTTCCCCCTATCTTCTCTGTCTCTAAGTTCAACTTGTTGGTGGCCTGGCCAGTGAGCCAGGCATGCTTGCCTACTACTATTGTGCTTGTGCTAGTGCTTGTGATGAGATCCTAGAATATCCATGCTGGTCACTACATGCTGTTACTGTTAAATTCAGTTAATTATTCAGTTAAGAAACTCTTAACTGAATATGTGCAATTCAGTGAGCTTGCTCCCTCTATGGTGGCTAATTTAGTTACCTGCTTGAATATCCGTTGCTGCTGTTAGTTTCAGTTAAGAATCTCTTAACTGAATATCCAAAGTTCAGTTAGCTTGCTTTAGCTGTGGGGCTAGCTTGATGATCTGTTGGTATGCTTGCTATTCAGTGACTATGTGATGCTATCTGAATTTAAAGGTTGCAGTGTTTATCATGCTGTTGATGATTTACTAGAGTGTTTGTGGTGGTTTGCAGCAAGTGCTTGTTCACTGCTGCAAAACCTTGCTTATGCCGATGATTAAGTTTATGATGGCATGAGCATGCTTAGCTTCAGCTTGCTAAGAATTATCCATTGATGGTTTTCTGTTGATTAATATGAACTGAACATTGTTTCAGTGATGGTTTAGTTGTATCAAGCAATTCATGCTTAGATATTTAGTTACTAGTGGCTTTGCTCCATTTCCTAAAGCATGTTATACAATATCAAGTAACTGCTATCATTAAAGTGTGATTGTGGTACCTCCCTGTGATGTGCACAGTTATTTCTTGATGGTTAGCTAGATGGCTGCTATTTTTGTGTTGCTGGTGCATGCTTTGGTGGCTTCTCATCAGTGACTAAATCATCTTGTTGGCCATGCTAAATACTGATAAGAACAGAACTATATGATGATTTTAGTCTAGCCAATGATGCATGGTCTGAGGCTCTATTCTTGGTGATGCATAAATAATTGTGTTTCCTTAATTGAAGCTTCCTATGATGATTATACAGAGCACTTCTCTGTAAGTCTGAGGAGATATACCCCAAAAACTCCTAAGTACTGCACTTGGTAGAAAGGTTTGGTGGTGTGGGGTTTTTATCTTGCTGTTGATTTTGTTTATGCAAGAATCTTGATTCTTGCCATGATTTGGTTCATGATATGCAATTTCTAAAGTATACCTTGCTCCTGTGCTAGCTTCTATGAGTAGTTGGTTGTGGGTGTTGGTGATGCTCTTGCTTGAGCTTGATCAAGTGCTCCTAGGTACTTGCTCTGCTCCTCCCCAGGTGGCTTGCCCTGCACCTCCTTGGTGCTTGGCATGCTTGTTTCTGCGGCTTGATCTTGTTTAAGTGACCATGATTACTAAGCTTTGGCTGCTGGTTTGGTTTGGTGGTGATAATTCCCCCTGGTGATCAGCTCGTGAGCAGGGTGAATTGTGTGAGTGCTGCTAGCTGTGATTGCTCACAGTGATGTGTGTGATCTGTGGTGTGAGGTACTATGATGGTTGTGTTGCTGTGTTGGTGGTGTTGCTGGTCGACTAGGGTTCCTTGGTTGACCAAATCCACTCACAGTAACCCTTTTATACTATCTCAAGTTCATTGGTGCCTTGACACCTCTATGCATGCATATGGTGATTGAGCAGCTTGCTGGGCTGGCTTGCTTGCCCGGCCAGTTTGGTCCCTGGCTGATATTTTGGCTGGTGACTCATGGTGATAAGCTTGACTGTTGATGATTATCAACAGTGTTTCTTTTAATTTCTTACTGCCACTTGTATTACTGCCTTATGGCATTTCTTCTTTGTGTATGCTTTTGTTTGCAGGTAATAAAGAAGAATAGAGAAGAAAGGAAAGAAAGAAAGAAGAAATATAGTGGTTTAGGATATCATCATCTAGATTCATTCCTATAACTTTGTTTTTATTTGTTTTTATTTTTATTCCTGGTTGTAACATTCCATCTATGCTATTCCATTTGTAATTATTCTTTTATTCTCTGAATTTTGTAAAGACAATGTATATTGTGTTCACAATCAATACAGTCCAAGTTTTTCTTATTATAAATATTTTATCCTTTCTAAATGTGTCTTCTGAATTCAAATTCAATTTCATAATTCAAAATCAAGTTTTGAATTCATATTATACTCTTAGGTTTTAGTTATTCAATTTCATCCCTTTCCCACAAGCAATTGATCAAAAGAGGTCATGTCAAATTCTTTCGCACTCCGAGAGTTCACCATTCCCCCTCAAAGAGAGACTCGATCCCCCTTAGGTTTTAGTGATAAAAGCACAAAAAATCCCGTAATTTTAGATGATATGCACAAAAGCCCTCTATTCTACCCCGGAGTTGTCCTACGTGCTGGGATATTACAGAAGGTGTCCTATGCATTTAAGTTTTGCTATTCCATGAGGGACAAGCTGAATACCACTTTGCTATGTTTTCTCTATGCTCAAAACAAACAAATGACTTTCAATGCATTATTACTCATGATCTTTTGTTCGTGTTACTTTTCATGTTGTAACATGGTTGCTAAGTTCTATGGTTAGAATTATATCTTTTATGCCCATGTTTAGAGTACTTTGATCTCAGCTTGCAATGCTTTACATCGATTTGATTAAGATTGTGTTGGCTGCATTTCACCTCAAAAATTATTTTATGTATCACTTACCTACTCGAGGATGAGCAGGAGTTAAGCTTGGGGATGCTTTATATGTTGCAAACGTATCTATAATTTTTGATGCTCCATGCTTGTTTTACACCAATTGCTTTATGTTTTGTTTACACTTCGTGGTGTTTTTATGCATTTTCTGGAACTAACCTATTAACAGGATGCCACAGTGTTAGTTCCTGTTTTCTGCTGTTTTTGTATTTCAGAAAAGTTATACAGGAAATGTTCTCATAATTGGACGAAACAAAAGCCGAAGTTCCTATTTACCTAACACGAAGACGGAGTCCAAAGGAGAGACGGATCCGAGCCAGGAGGCGGCCACACCATGGGGTGGCGCGGCCTACCCCCTGGCCGCGCCAGGCCCTGGTGTGAGCCCCTCGGCCGCCCTCTGACATCGCCCTTCCGGCTATAAATTCACTTCATCGGGAAAACCCTAAGGGCCCGAGCCTCCATTCACGAAAAGTTTTGTAAGCCGTCGCTGTCATCGATCCTAGTTCGGGAGGGTCCAGAAGCTCTTCCCGGCACCCTGCCAGAGAGGGAAATCATCACCGGAGGCCTTCTTCATCGCCATGCCTGCCTCCAGAGTGATGCGTGAGTAGTTCACCTTGGACTATGGGTCCATAGCAGTAGCTAGATGGTTGTCTTCTCCAATTTGTGCCTCCATGTCTAGATCTTGTGAGCTGCCTACATGATCAAGATCATCTTTATATAATTCTACATGTTGTGTTTGTTGGGATCTAATGAATATTGAGTACTATGTCAAGTTGATTATTGATCTATCATGTCTATGTTATTTGTGATCTTGCATGCTCTCTGTTGTTAGTAGATGCTTTGGCCAAGTAGATGCTGGTGACTCCAAGAGGGAGTATTTATGCTCAATAGTGGGTTCATGCCTCTAGTAATCTGGGAGAGTGACAATAACTTCTAAGGTTGTAGATGTATTGTTGCTATTAGGGAGAAAACAACAATCTTTTGTTCAAGGATAATTGTATTGTTTACATTACACACTTTGCTTAATGCGATAATTTGTTGCTTGCAACTTAATACCCGAGGGTTATTCAGATGATATCCTGAAGGAGGATTATTAGTCATAGATGCAGTTGGACTACGGTCTATGTATTATGTTGTAATGCCCAAATGAATCTCATAGTGATCTTCATGTCATGTACACGCATTGTTATGCATTCTTTATTTTGTCAATTTTCCAACTTTAATTTGTTTACCTAGCATGTTGAAAGGACACGGATGTCGCCTAGAGGGGGGTGAATAGGCGATTTAAAACATTTAAGAGCGGCTTGACAAATGTGGAATAAAACTAATGTTTAATTTGCCAAGCATACAAAACCTAAATAAACTAGGTTCACCTATGTGCACCAACAAGTTATGTTAAACAAGATAAGCAACTATGTGATAGCAAGATATATATAACTTCAAGCACGAAGGCTATCACAAAGTAAATTGCATAAGTAAAGGAGCTCGGGTATAGAAATAACCGAGGCACGCGGAGACAACGATGTATCCCGAAGTTCACACCCTTGCGGGTGCTAATCTCCGTTGGAGCGGTGTGGAGGCACAAGGCTCCCCAAACGCCACAGAGGCTCATCGTAATCTCCTCAAGCCCTCCCACCAAGATGGAAGACCCGATCCACTATGGGACCCTTGAGGGCGGTCACCGAACCCGCACAAAGCTTGGGGCTACTCCACAACTTAATTGGAGGCTCCCAAATCCACAAAGCCACTAAGATTGGGGCACACTCCACAACTCAATTGGAGGCTCCCAATAATCGCCACGGAGGCACCACAAAGCTTGGGAAGATCTCCACAACTTAATTGGAGGTCCCCAAGAAATCCACTGAGCCGTCTAGGATTCCAAGAACCCAAGAGGAAATAAGCTTCTTGCTTTCACCACCGAATCTTCGAGGAGAACCCAAACCGATGCACCAAATGCAATGGCAAGAACACACAAAGTGCTCAAATCCTTCTCTCCCAAATCCAACCAAAGCAACAAATGCTATGGAGGGATATGAGAGGAAGAACAAGGAGGAAATCCACAAAGAACTCCAAGATCTAGATCCAATAGGTTCCCCTCACTTAGAGGAGAAAGTGATTGGTGGAAATGTAGATCTAGATCTCCTCTCTCTTTTCCCTTAAAAAGATGCAAGAAACATGGAGGGAATGGAGGAGGGAGGGCAAGCTTTGAAGGTCAACAATGGAGGAGAGAGAAGCCCAAAAATGTTATTGGTTCAAGGAGGAAGAAGGGTATTTATAGGTGGGGAAAAATATGGCCGTTGGAAGCAGCCCACCGGCCAGTTCGGCCGTAAGTCTGGCGGCATCGGCCTCTGGGCTGGACGGTCCGGCGGTAAGTCCGGCGGGACCGGACGCATCGCCGGATGTCCGGCGGCCCGCCGGGCGGATCCGGCGCTAGGCCAAAAAAGCAGCCAGAACACCAGTTCGGCTGGACCGCCGGAACGGTCCGGTCCGCCGCCGGATGGTCCGGCCTGGAGCCCGGCCTGGCCGGACCAGGGGCCGAAATGGACAGCCTAAAAACCAAATAACTTTTGCAAGGAAACTCCGAATGAGATGAAACCAATTTTGTTGGAAAGCTAACAACAAGGAGAACCAGCAAGGGAGAATTTACTATGAATTTAGAGGTAATTAGCGTCTCTATATGAGGAACCGCTAAATTCTCCAAACACCAAAAACGCAATAAGAGTTCCATACAAAATCCGTTTTTGGTGAGCTAGAGCTTGTCATGGAAATGACCACAAGCTCTAGAACCTCACATGGATAAAATCCAAATAAGAACCAAGAAAGATAATGCCAAGTATGCAAAGGTTTGAGCTTTCTCCGAACGATACAAATAAGTTACTCACTTGAGAGCCCATCTTGATAGTACGGCTATCGATCCTAAACCCGGTCTCCCACTATGAGACCGGTAAGAAAGAAACCCTATCAAGAACATACCTTTGCCGTGTGCATTCCACTTGCGCTAGATGGTGACGATCTTGATCTTCTCAAGTTGGACTACCTTTCTTGATTGCGCTTGCTTGGTGAAGTCTTGCGGATTGCTCCCCCATACATCACTATGGGAGAGACACTAGAGAAATATCTTCACATGTCCATTACCACCAAATGGACACCGAGCTTCAAGCAAATGATATATTCTAGAAGCCTATCTTGAACTTGCGCTTCGACTTGATCAACATTGATGATGTCTTGAGAATGCACACGAGAGCTCACTCCATCTTATTCCTCAAGACACACTCTATATAGGCTCAACACCTTTATGACCAATCTTCGGATCACTCCTTGAATAACACCTTGATCATCACATAATCTTCTTTATATTCAACTTCTTACAACCTTGAACCCAACATATGGATCAAGCGTTGTCTACGGACAAGTCCTACAAATATAACTCAATGCAAACATTAGTCCATAGGGATTGTCATTAATTACCAAAACCACACATGGGGGCACATGCCCTTTCACATGTTATATCTTTATGGAGAGACACCTCTAGTGAACTGTGGACCCTGGTCCATTCTTTTACATTTATATTACCATCTATTGTAAGCACTGTTTAATTTCCGCAAGTATTATTTTACTTCACCGCAAACAAACATCTATTTCCACACTATACGTCCAATCCTTTGTTTTCACCAAAACCAGTGAGATTGACAACCTCGCTGTGAGTTGGGGCAAAGTAGTTTGGTTGTGTTGTGTGCAGGTTCCACGTTGCTGCTGGTGCCAACACCGCGCCATCAACTGTCTTCTGGCGCCAACTAGCAACAACCTTCAGAAGTGATTTCTTTCTCATACTGGTCGATTAAACTTTGGTTTCATACTGCGGGAAAACTTACTGTTGTGCTCCTCATATCTTCCTCTTGGGGTTTCCCAACGGGTCCTTTGAGACATCAAGAATGGACATACACCTAAACACTAGTATTGCGATTAGATCAGTCACATAAGTTTCACCATTGCAATTAACTAAGAAACAAAGTAACCTAATCCTTAGACTGTGAGGTCACATCTAATCACTACATCCGAAGGCTGCTTTGATTGCATCAACCGTCATGTCCTTGATCGGGTGACTAAAAAGGTGTCTATTGGGTATGCCAATGGAGTATGATGAGGCATGTGCACCAAGAGCAGGATTTGTCCATCCGCGTGAAGGATTGATACTCTGGGCCCACTCGGTGACAGTTGTATATATGAAGCTTGCAAGCGTGTGACTAGGTCATGGAAGGTGCAATGTCATGAGAATGAGTAAATGACTTGTCGGTAACGAGGGTAAACACGATATAGTGATATCGGTGATCTAACCTTGGACAAGATCTAGTATGACGAGACAAAGGGAATGGGATACGATGTTTACGGATCAACAAAGAGTTTCGTGGAATGCATAAGGATCAGCATGGCTTTCTAGTGCTAATTGTTCATCATTGATTAGAGAGGTGTCTTGATCATATCTGGAGTATTCCCTGACCCGTAGGATGTCACACTTAAGGGTATACGACGCTTAGGGATAGATTTGGAATTAATGGAAATCATATGGAGTTAACCGGAAATGATCCAAGTAATATCAGAAGGGTTCCGGAGACATCAGAAAGGTTCCGGACTTTATCAAAAAGGTTTTGGTGAAAGAATTATGCCAAGGGAATTGTTAATTAATGGGTTTAGTATTTAATTAAAGTAATTAAATATTAAAAGATAATTAATTAATGATTAAATAATAAGAAAAAAGGAAAACCCCTAATGGGCCACCATTATGGCAGCCCATTAGGGGGGCGGCCAAGCGAAAGGCCTGGGCGCCCTAGGGCAGCCCTAGGGCCCGGCGGCTGATGGTGCATAGTAGGCACCCAGTTTAGAACCCCAAGAGGAAGGTATGATGAGCACAGCAGCAAGTCTCCCTCAGTATGAAACCAAGGTTTATCGAACCAGTAGGAGAAAGAACCAACTTCCGAAGGTTGATGCTAGCTGGCTTGGCGACAGCTCCAGACAATTTATATATGGTGCCTTATCTGGGGCATAGCTTTGCACCAGCAGCAACGTGGAACCTGCACACAACACAACCAAAGTACTTTGCCCCAACTAGCAGTGAGGTTGTCAATATCACCGGTTTGCTGTAAACAAAGGATTAAACATATCATGTGGTAAAAGATATTTGTTTGCAAGAAAGTAAATAATGCTTGTAAAAAGTAAATGGTAACAAGAATGTAAAAGAATGGACCGGGGTCCACAGTTCACTAGAGGTGTCTCTCCATAAAGATAAATAATATGCTGGGTAAACAAATTACAGTTGGGCAATTGACAGAATAAAGATGCAAACAAATGCATGTACATGTCATGAGGATCACTATGAGATTCACTTGGGCATTACAACATAATACATAGACCGTAATCCAACTGCATCTATGACTAATAATCCACCCGCCGGATATCATCCAAACAACCGTTGGGTATTAAGTTGCAAGCAACAGATTATCGCCTTAAGCAAAGTGTGTAATGTAAACAATACAAATGTCCTCGAACACAAGATTGTTGTTTTCTCCCTAGTAGCAACAACACATCTACAATCTTAGAGGTTGTTGTCACTCCCCCAGATAACCAGAGACATGAACCCACTATTGAGCATAAATACCCCCTCTTGGAGTCACTAGCATCTAGTCGGCCAAGATATCTACTAGCAACGGAGAGCATGCAAGATCATAAACAACATAGAGATGATAAATCACAAATCAACTTGACATAGTACTCAATATTCATCGGATCCCAAGAAACACAACATGTAGAATTACATAACGATAATCTTGATCATGATAGGCAGCTCACAAGATCTAAACATGAAGCACATGGAGGAGAAGATATCCATCTAGCTATAGCTATGGACCCGTAGTCCAAGCTAGATTACTCACACATCACTTCGAAGGCAGGCATGGTGATGAAGAAGGCCTCGGGTGGTGATTCCCCTCTCCGGCAGGGTGCCGGGAAGAGCTTCTGGACCCTCCTGATCTCGCGTCGATGACGGCGACGGCTTGCAGTATGTTTTCTGGAAAAGAGTTCGGGCTTAGGGTTTTCTCACCGAGGCGAATATATAGGCGGAAGGGAAATGTCAGGGGGTGGACCAGTGGCCCACACCACCTGGTGGTGCGACCAGTGTCATCGTGGTGAAACAATATATGCCATGGGATGGCTTAAATGGGGGCCGAACTAGATGCTGGAGGATTCGGGAGAGGGAAGCGTACTAAGAAGCATGACAGAAAGTAACTCAGATCTACCCAGGTCCGGGGCTCTCGTAAGGAGATAACACCCCTACTCCTGCTCTACTGCTTGTATATCTTTGGATCGATGGATTGTACAACAATGGTGCTTCCAAGCTCTCTGCTAGAGGAGGAAGATGAACTGCTAAGTGTAAGACTACTGAATGACCAACCCTTTGCTAGGGTTCCCTGTGCCACCTTATATAGGGGTGGCCAGGGTTACAACGGTCACACGGGACCAAGAGACACCAACTACACTCCAAATAGGACATGCTGACGATGGCAGAGACCCTTGACTTTCTCCCTGATTGCTCTCGATGGGACTCAGCATCCCTGTACCTTGTACCTCTGCGACTGTGACCTTACCACTATGAGGTAAGGACCGTCCTTTGGCACAGTGATGGTTGGTAGACCACCACTGTGCACCCTATCATCATGATCTCCCTCCATGCTTGGAAGGTTCTCTCCTTGATTGTAGGGATGCGACCCTCTAGTTGACCTTTATATTCCGGACATAGCCGTTGGCCATATCCCGGAGCTATATCCCGGACCAACAACCCAAGGTCGGGTAATCCGGCCTCCATTGTTCCTGCATAAAATACCAACTTGGTTAGGCCAGAATATTTATATATATGCCGGCACATCACAGATATATCCCGGCCGCACCAGCATTCCTGAACACTGGCTGGGATACGGCTTATATGCCAGCCTGGCCAAGACTCCTATATGCCGGCCAGGCCCAATCTTGGTCAACCATTATAGAGTCAACCACTTTCCTTACATCTTTCTAGTCTCTTGACCCTATCGGGGGTCATCCCCCCGACACTAGTCCTCGAAGCTGTCGAGGTCCCCCAGTATCAACTGAGGGGCCTTGACAGGTTCAACATAGCTTCTCATCTTACGATATCCCGGCTCTTGATTATATACCGGCAATTAACGTATATGCCGGCCCGCTCTTATATGCCGGCACCTCTTCCCTCTTTAAAAGTTATTCTGGCCGGTCCCAAAGGTATTCCGGACGGGACACATTCTCAGTTCGATTTTGTCGGCACTTAGCTGAATCTTCCTCGAGAAGCTAAGTCTGACATTTTACCTCGAAACTTGTAACTGCTCTGCTACTGCGAACGGTCACATCAAGTGACGGTTCACAGTGCGATCATTGCCTGCCATAACTGCCATAATTTGCCTAGTGGCACAGTTATCAGAACCGCCGCCCCACGTCGCGCCCACACGTGGCATCAACGCTCAGTAACTGTCGCGGTAGTGGAACACTACCGCACTTCCCACGATCTCTGTCCCTTAGGTATAAATAGGGGAGCGGGGTGACTTATCCTTTTTTACCCCCCACCTCTTCTTCTTCCTCGGGCTCTCCTCCTCGAGCGCTCCTCTGCCGGTCCGACGCACAAAGATCTCGCGCTGCCGTCGCTCCCCTTCGCGCTGGCGCCAGCCCTCGTCGCTCCTCCGCTTTTTCCTCAGCACCACCGTTGGTCTTCTCCTTCGTCTGCACATTGCTCGAGGAGATCACCTCTTCTCTGTAAGCCCACGGTTGCTCCGCCGCCGCCGTGCAAACTCCGGTGAGTTCTTCCTCTTGTTCTTCGTATCTTCTTAGTGATAATCTCTCTGGCTTGAATCTCCAGTAGTTGTTTAGCATAGCCTCTGACTGATTCGATTAGCATTGCGGTTTGTCTTCCCTGCGAGTTCATAGATGTTCTTCCCGTAGGAATTTCCCCCGCATTACTTTTGATTTAACTGCAATGGTAGATCTAACTTTCCTGCTAGCTTGTTGCGAGATCTGTTTGCCGGATAGACTAACATTCCCCCTTTTACCTGCCTCTGCTAGGATCTAACAGAACGGGACTCCGGCTCTCACGCCCTATCCCGGCCATCTCAATGGCCTCTTCTAGTATGACGGCCACCTCTGCGCCGGAGGAGGATAATCCGGCCCAACACCAGGGATGTTCCGGCTGGGAGGGGTCTAAGGTGACCCCGACCGACATATCTTGGATTACCACCACACGACGTGTCCCGGCCAGCGTAGCATGCCATCTGCCTGCCGGCGAGACTGTGCCGGCACCTGAGCCTAATGAACGAGTGGTCTTCATCTCACACTTTGAGCGAGGGTTCGCTCTTCCGGTTAGTGACTTCTTCTGGGATTTCCTGAACCACTATGATCTCCAACCTCATCATTTGCCGGCCAATGCGGTGATGATCTTGTCGGCCTTTGCTGCCTTTTGCGAGGGCTATGCCGGCATAGAGCCCTTCGTCCAGGCATGGGCCAAGTACTTCCAGCTGCGCAAGCAAAGTGCCCAGGAGCCCCGGAACAAGGATGATCTGCCGAAGACCGCTAAGGAAAAGAAGGACCGCCCCATGACCCAATGTGGCGCTGCCACGATTATGCCTCGGAAGGGCTCCGACTTTCCGAAGATTGAGCTGCTAGAGTCATGCAAGAAATGGCAGAAGAGCTTCTTCTATGTAAAGAACACCACAGAAGTTGACCTGCTCAACCTGCCGCCATATGTTGACACTCCACCCACTGAGATGAAGAACTGGACCTATAACCCCAAGAACACGGTGGGGCCAGTCAATGCTCTCCACCGGGTTAAGGATGACCTGCGTGATGCCGGCCTGACACCAAAGGACATTATCGCCTGCTTCATTAGCCGGCGAGTTTCTCCTCTTTAGCGCTGGTCTCACAAGATCTGCCAGATGAGCAGGGCCATGGACCCCACTCGATACTCCACGCACGAACTGAGCCCCGCCGACATTCTGCGGCGGGTTAAAGATATCTGCAAGACCTCATAGGTCCTCTTTGCTTGGGGGCTCGAGCCATACAGCTGGGATCGCCCCGCCCCGATGGTAAACCCCTTTAGTCGATACTTCCGCTCATAATCCGACATATTTACTTAGCCGATATATCCATGCTTGATCCGACATGCTCATTCTGCCGATACATCTATGCTTGATCCGACACATTCTTATTACCGATATATTTCTGGTTTTTGATCAACTTGCTTTCTCTCCTGCAGAAATTCAGCTTCCAAGACATAGAGAACTCCCGGATTAAGATCGCTGCAGACCACACTGTTCCGGATCCTGAAGATCCGGATCACGAGGACAAGATGCCCAAGAACACCCGCGCCGCTTCTGCCGCGGGTAAGGCTTCCTCTTCCCGGCATTTGATTCAAGACTGGAGTGACGATGAGTCTGATGAGGATTGCCGGATGTACCTTGATCCAATGCCGCTTGCTTATGCCTTTCCTACAATGCCATCCTCAGTTATCCCAGACGAGGAAGTCGTCGATGCTGCCCCTCTGAATCAGGGACCTCCCTCCACCGGCGCACGTGCCGGCCGGAAGCGTGGAGTTAAGCCCCGGCCTGAACCAGGTCAAACAATGAAGAGGCAAAAGATCGGCGTGCCCCAACCCAAGAGGCAGAGGCCTGTTGCCTCGGGGTAATTTTCTTCCCCTCATATTATTTCCGGGATTCCTCTTCTTCTGCTTACTAACTTGCTCTTTTCTTTCTCAGGGCTCCTCTTGCGCCGGAACGTGTCTCTAGCTCCAGTGCTAGCCCCAATGTAGACAAGCCGGCATCTCCTGTGCGCCCAGACATTCCAGCTACCAGCCATGCTACCTCTCCGGCGCCGGCATCTTCGCCTGCGCCCGAAAAGACTTCTACCCTGGCGAAGGATGATCCTCCACCGGAACAGGACACCTCTGCCCCCGATGTCCACATGGACACGGGGGCTCAACAAGATACTCCTGACACCGGCACACCTGCCAGCGGCGCCGGAACTTCTGAGAATGCCGGCGCAGGCGACAAGAGCGCCGGCATAGACAAGGGGAAGAACCCCGAAGTGCCAGAAGTTCGGACTGATCCGGCATCAACTTCTCCGAGACAAGCTACACCGGCCGCGCCGGAAAAACCAGCGCCCAAGACTCCAGCTCTGGAGAAGAGTACTGCTGCCCTGGCCAAGACCGGAACTTTCAAGATGACGCAAGTTATCAAGACCGGAAGGCCCCTGCCAAGACCACGCCGGTGCCTGTCAAGATCGCACCTACAACTGGCAAGACCGCAGCTGCGAGCTCCGCCATGACACTCCACACTGGCAAGGGAGCAGCCCGAGTTAGCTCCTTCCACACTCCAGAACTTGAGGGCCACATTTCTCTGCGGACCAAGAGCGATAACAGCCTTGGGTCCCTCAAGGAATATTGCATGAAGTGGAACGACGCTGATTTTATGGACACTGCCAGCTCTGGCAAGAAGAAATCACTGGCCGGGACTCCTGCTCCTGGCAACCCCGATGCTATACCGGTCAAGCCCATTGCCATTGCCAGCGAAATCTTCAGCATCCAGCAGAGGCTTTACCGCTTTGCCGATGCCACCAATGTAAGTACTTTTCCTCATCTCTCCCTAGTCCCCGAAAATGTCGGTTGTCTGAGATATGGACATCCGGGATTTTCCAATATCACATTTAACTTAGCTGATTTTCTAACTGCCCGACATATAAGCTCGATCCGAGCTTCAAATCCTAGTCACCGAGGGCCGGGATAGGTGCGTAGCACCTGTGCCGGGTCTTCAAAAAACTAAAACTTGACATAACCTTCAACTCCACCTGTCCAACATATAAGCTCGATTCGAGCTTCAAATCCTAGTCACCGAGAGCCGGGATAGGTGTGCAGCACCTGTGCCGGATCTTCAACATAGAAGCTTGGTAGAATTTTCAAATTTTCTGATATGCTGAATTTCCTTATAACACTTCAAATCCTAACACTTCTGCAGCGCATGAACAATGAGCGCCGGGACATGTATCATGATCTGATATGCGAGCATCGGAAGTTGTCCAATGAGCACAACAAACTTTGCCTGGACCTAACCAAGAAAGGTAAACTCAGCCGACATACCGCTATATGCCAGATTACTTTCCTCTTTTACTTCACAATATTCTTCTTGCCGATACATCTTGATATGCCGACACATAACCCTTTGCCGGCATTTCTCAGCCACTGCTGAGGAACAAGTCACCGAGCTTGTTAAGAGGGTGAAGGAGCTCACAGGTATGCCGGATTCTGCCAATCTCCAAATAAGCACTTTGCACTTCAAATCCTTTAATCTTTATCACTGTTTTCTATCTTCAAATCCTTTCTTGTTCTTTTAACCTCAAATCCTTTTAACTTCAAATCCTTGCAGATGAAAAGGCTACATTGGAGGCTCGTCACCAGGACTGTGTGTCCTCAGTGGATGTGGCCAAGTAACTGGATGAAAGGGATGCTGCCCACAAGGCCGAAGTAGAGCGACTGAAGGGCCGGATTACTGAGCTTTTGGACGAGAAGGAGGAGAGGGAGGGCCAACTTAAGAAGGTCCAGGGGCTGCTTGTCACTTCAGAGGCTGATGCCTCCGGAGCTAGAACTGAACTGCAGCATCTGAAGGAGCAGGCCACCAAATGGGAAGTTGACATTGCCCGGCTCAACGCCGATTTCGCCAGTAAGCTTCAAATCCTTTCACTTTTACCTTGCCCGACACACCCTGTCCGACATATCACAATCTTTTCCGGCATAACCTTCATGCCGACATATATTCCTGTTCCTAACATCTTCTTTGTCTCTCAGGCTTGTTCCCTGCCTCTGTTGAGGACGTTGAGAAGGCCCTGTAGGCGGATCGGCTGAACCGGAATGTTCCAGTTGACTCTTCCAGCTGGGACATGTCGGAGCAACTGATCGCCCTGGAGGCCCGCAAGAATGCCATGATTGCATATACCGACGATCTCTACTTTGGTGCCCAGGAAGCTCACCAAGCACTCTGGCCAGGACAAAAGACCCCCACTGACCCTCTTGATCTTGGTAATGACTTGCAGCTGTCCAAAGTCCGCCTCAGAGAATGGCGGGACTCCAGCGCACGGGTGGGAGCTGATGAAGCTCTCACATACTTCTTATCTTGGTATGAAAAGGTTGATCTAGAGACTTTGCGCTCTGTGCACGAAGGAGTTGGCCCACAGCTACGTGGATTATGCCTGACACCGAGGTCTTCGTCCGGGACATCCGCGAGCCAGAGAAGAAGGACGACGCTGAGGACACTGAAGGCTCTGACTCCAGCCAAGATGAGGAGGAAACCGATGAAGCTGGCAATGTCGGCGCTGAAGCTCCAGACCAGGGATCTGCCCCGGCCGGAGGTGATGGCTCCATCCCTTCTGCTGGATCCGGCACTCCAGAAGCCGATGTCTCCACTGCCACAGCTCCACCTGCCGGCAGCTCCGCCCCTGCCTCTTAGACTTTGCAATCAAAAACACTTTAAGTTCTATCAGATCCCCGGTATGCTGGGTGCAGTTGTAAGATATACTTTATTTCCTTTGGTTTGCTACCTGAACAAGTTTTATTTCAGTTTGCTTGCTTATTAATGCCGGATCATCTTTTGGCTAAGTCACCAAGTTTGTTTTCCTGTTTCCTTAACTCCACAACCTTGGATACTTGTCTACCTTATTCGGCTTTTGATGTATGAGTCTCAAGGTTGCTTTATTAAACATACAGTACTTAAACTTTGAAACTTAAACTTCAAATCACCCGACACTTCGAGTTTTAACTTTGCAGTAAAAATAAATGTCGGTTCGCTTGTTTTATCTTTCCTTAGCCGTTTTTCATGTGTATACAATCTCCGGCATCTACTCTTGCTAGCCATGAAGCCGGATTTCGGACAGCAGCTAAGTCGGAGAGTGGCCTTTAGTGCCGACACATTACTTGGCCGACATAGGAAACATTCAAACCAAGCCAGCCGACATATAAACGAAAACCGAAAATAAACAACAATATATACCGGAGGCAGTGCCCGATCTCCCCGGGATGCCGACATTTCATTCATTAGTCTTGTGCTGGCATACAGTGCCGGCACATAAAGCAAAATGGAAATACATATATTAAGCTTCACGAGTAAAAAGGACGGAGTAGAGCTATGTTCCATGGTCGCTTGGTTTCTTCTCCGGACCTATCCACCCTGTCCTTCTTGGGGACATGCGCATCTATAAGATAGTAGGCATCATTGTGCAGATCCCTGCTCACAATGAATGGCCCCTCCCATGGAGGAGTTAGCTTATGCCGACCTTCTGTGCCTTGCCTTAGCTGGAGCACTAAATCTCCCTCTTCAAATCTCTTTGGATTCACCTTCTGCGCATGATAGCGTCTGAGGTTCTTCTGATACACTGCAGTTCTTGATAGTGTTATCTCTCTTGCTTCTTCCGGCAAATCAACATCATCTTCTCTGGCTTCTTTAGCCTCTTCCTCGGTATATAGCACCACTCTTGGTGCATCATGTATTACATCTATTGGAAGCACTGCTTCTGCCCCATACACAAGGAAAAATGGCGTATAGCCTATTGATCTATTTGGAGTTGTCCTCAGACTCCAAAGTACCGCCGGCAATTCATCTAGCCAGCAGTCGGGAGTTTTCTCCAGTGGCTCTATCAATTGGGGTTTTATGCCAGATAACACTAGTCCATTTGACCTTTCCACCTGGCCATTGGTACAAGGGTGAGCGACCGACGCGATGTCTAGCCGGATTCCCACTTCCTCACAGTATCTGGCAAATGTCCCTTGGGCAAAATTTGACCCATTATCAGTGATGATGCTATGAGGAACACCATATCTCAAGATTATGTCCTTCAAGAATTTCACTGCTGTGTGGCCATCACACTTGCTTATTGGCTTCACTTCAATCCACTTGGTGAACTTGTCCACCATGACCAGAATATGAGTCATCTTTCCCCTCGCCGGCTTAAATGCTCCGACCATATCTAGGCCCCAAACAGCAAAGGGCCAGGTCAATGGGATAGTCTTCAATGCTGATGCCGGCTGATGAATTTGGTGTGCATACATTTGACATCCGTTGCACTTCCGGACTAAATCCTCTGCCTCCTGCAATGCCGTCGGCCAGTAAAACCCGTGCCAGAATGCCTTCGACACTAGAGCTCTGGATGAAGCATGGTGACCACACTCCCCCTGATGAATTTCCCGAAGCATCTCCTAGCCTTCCGCAGATTCAACACATCTCTGCAGCACACCTGTGGCACTTCTCTCGTATATCTCTTTGTTGATGATGGTATATGCTTTTGACCTTCTCATAACTTGGCGTGCTTCAGCTTCATCCGCCGGTAGTTGGCCATCAACCATGAAATCCATGATCGGTCATGCCCATGAGGGCACTTCCCTGGTAGTGAACACTGGTTGATCTATCTCCATTACTTCGACCGACACATAATCGATCTCCATGGGCTGCGAAGTCCCCGGGACTGGGAGAGTAGTCCCCGGGTATGCCGGAGCAGTCCCCAGGTATGCCGGAACAACCTCCTGATACATTTTGCCCTTGCCTTTGCTTCTGCTCCGGAACACAGCAGTCACCGCGTATGTCGGCCTAGTCCCCGGGACTAAGAGAGTAGTCCCCGGGTTATCTGAACTGGCGCCAGCATCTATCTCCATTGGCATTGCTTCTTCTGGGCTCGGCGGAACATATATGGATGAAGATTCTGGCGAGGGCTTGATCGATGGCTTCCTCAAATGCTCCAGTGAAATGCCGGGCGGAATTGATTCTCTGGAAGATCCCAACTTGGATAATGTGTCGGCCGCTTCATTCTGAGCCCCGGGGACATGCCGGAACTCACAACCTTCGAAGTAGCCACTCATTTGCTGCACCAAGAAACGATAGGATCCCATGTTTGCATCATGCGCATCCCATATGCCGGAGCACTACTGAATCACCAGATCCGAATCACCAAAACACATAATCCAGCAGATGCCTATGTCCTTGGACACCTTCAGCACATGCACAAGTGCCTCATACTCTGCCACATTGTTCGAAGCGGCAAAGTGGATCTGCATAACATATCTCAACTGGTCATTCTTGGGTGAAGTAAGAACTATGCCGGCACCCAAACCATGTATTGTCTTGGACCCATCAAAATGCATTCTCCAATAATTTGCATCTGGCAAGGGCGGCTCATACTGTATCCCAGCCCAATCAATAAATAAATCAGCCAACACCTGGGACTTGATTGTATCCCTTTTATCATATCGAGGTGTATATGGTGAAAGCTCTATTGCCCACTTGGCTATCCGGCCACTGGCATCTTTGTTGCTTATGATTTCCGAGATAGGGGCCTCGGCCGCTACCCGGATTGGGTGCTCCTGGAAGTAATGCTTGAGCTTCTTGGCCGCCATATAGACACCATATGTCATCTTCTGATAATGAGGGTAGTTTTGCTTCGAGGTGGAAAGGACTTCACTTAGATAATATACCGGCCGCTGCACGGTTGTGCCTCCTTCCTCTCGCTCCACTACCACCACTGCATTGACAACTCTGTTGGTCGCCGCTATATAGAGCAACATCGGCTCCTTCGGCATGGGAGATGCCAACACCGGCACTGTTGACAGCATCTGCTTCAACTCCTTGAAAGCTGCATCTGCTTGCATCGTCCAGACAAATGTGTCGGACTTCTTCATCAGCTGATATAATGGCAAAGCTTTTTCTCCCAGCCGGCTTATGAAACGACTCAGGGATGCGAGACACCCAGTGAACTTTTTCACTTCTTTCAGGTTTGCCGGTGGCTTCATTCTCTCTATGGCACGGATCTTGCCGGGATTTACTTCAATACCCCAGCTTGAGACAAGGAATCCCAGCAACTTGCCCGCCGGTACACCAAAGGTGCATTTAGCCGAATTTAACTTCATCTGAAATCTCCTCAGATTTGCAAAAATCTCCCGGAGGTCATCTATGAGAGTCCGGCTTTCCTTGGTTTTTATGACGACATCATCGACATATACCTGCATGTTTTTATCTATCTGATCATGCAAACATTTTTGCATGCATCTTTGGTAAGTTGCACTGGCATTTCACAAACCGAACGGCATAGTGAGATAGCAATAAGCCCCGTACGGGGTAATAAAGGATGTTTTTATTCGATCCGGTTGATACAAAGGGATCTGGTGGAAACCAGAATAGGCATCTATAAATGATAACAGTTCACATCTGGCTGTGGAATCAATCACTTGATCGATCTGAGGGAGCGGGAATGGATCTTTAGGATATGCCTTATTCAAGTTTGTGTAATCAACACACATCCGCCATATCTTGACTATAGCGGGCTCATCCTTTTTCTTCTCCACCATGACCGGATTAGACAGCCAATCCGGATGTAGTACTTCCATGATAAAGCTGGCAGCTAGGAGCCTGACTACTTCCTCCCAAATTGCTTTCCTTCTATCATCTGCAAACCGCCGGAGCGGCTGCTTCACCGGTTTAGAATCCGGCCTTACATGCAATGCGTGCTCAGCCAGTTCCCTCGGCACACCTTGCAGGTCTAAAGTGGACCATGCAAAGATATCCTGATTCTCACGGAGGAAGCTGATGAGCTCGCTTTCCTATTTGGGGTCCAAACCGGCGCCGATGAGGGCATGGCGCTCCGGGAAAAGCTCATCCAGAGCCACTTTCTTGACCTCCTTGGCCACTTGGAAGGAAGTGGTACCATTCGGGTTTGTCATGCCCGACAAAGGTTTGCCGGCCACAACCGTTTCAGTGATCTCCACCGCTCGCTTAAGCCTCTTCTTTTCTTCTGCTATGATCAGAGTCTCGGCCAGATTAGATCCGGCTGTGGCACAAGCCATCGAGCGCTTGTAATCACCAATGATGCTAATCACTCCTCTGGGCCCCGACATCTTCATCTTCAGATATGCCACATGCGTAGAAGCCATGAACTTCGCCAATACCAGCCTGCCCAGCAATGCATGGTAAGGACTGTCCAGATCCACCACCTCGAACATGAGGTTCTCCACCCTGCAGTTATCTCGGTTGCCAAACATAACCTCTATCCGGATTTTGCCCATCGGCGCACATGAAAGTCCCGGCACAATGCCGTGGAATGTCGTCTTGCTTGGCTCCAGCATATTTTCCTTGATACCCAGCTTCTGCATCGTATCCCGGTACATGATGTTGATGCTGCTCCCATTGTCAATGAGAACCTTGCTGAACCTCACATTATTTGCCGGCCCGACAAATGTCGGATCCATCACCAGCGCATATCCTCTGGGGTTTGGCATGATCTTGGGATGATCCGCCCTGTCCCAGCCAATGGCCTAGTCAGACTAGTACATCAACTTCGGGACTGCCGACATAACGACATTTACCTCCAAACTCCGCCGATACAAACTCTGCTTGTCTGTTCTTTTGGTCTCAAAGACCATGTAGCTCTGATCATGCTCCTTGTACTCATTTCGGCCCGCTACAGGGCCGCCGGTGTAAAACTCCGGGTTATAACTCTGATCAACTTGATTTACGCCGGCATTTCTGGCGTTACCTTGATTTCCGGGATTAGCCGGCCTGGGTGGGACTGCAACTGTATTTGCACCTGTCAGCGGCGATGGAGCTGCCGGAACAGGTGGCCTAGCTGGCCCAAAGGGACCTGCACGACCTGCCAATATGTCGTCTAGCCATGAACAATTCCTGGTCAAATGATTTGCCGGCTTACCCGGATGAAATTGTGGAACACACAGGGCTTGTCCATGGCCAAACCCACTGTATATTTCGGCCATTGCTTCTTCTGACCAGCGCCGGCACCGATATTCTTGTTAACCCGGACATTCTTTTTCTGGAAGGGCTGCGCTTGCTGCTGCGATTGTTGCTGCTGCTGCTGAGGCTGCTGATAGCCCTCATATCTCGGACACTGGCTCCTGCCAGCGCCCCCTTGTTCTTCTTCTACGGCCGCCACTAGGGACGAACAGTACTGGTAATCCGGCCTTTCATCTCTTCTCTTGTTCCAGTTATCGGGGCGATAGAACTGCCCGGATCCACCGGCGTTGTTGTTGTTCCTCTGGCTCAGCCCCTGACCTTGCGAGGCAAGTGTGGGCTGCAATGGGTCTCCCAATGCATAACTATCTGCGATCTTGATTGTTTCGGCCAATGTGGCCGGCATTTCCCTCTGAAGCTTTTGCCATAACATGGTGCCATGCCGGCACGCCTGAGCGAACCACATGATGGCCTGCTGCTCCACAACTCCTTCGCAGGAATTGCACAATGTGCACCACCTAGTGAGGTAGTCACGGTCTGTCTCGTAGTCTCCTTGCCAGCAGTTAGCTAGCTGATGCGGGCGGTTGGGTCTCTTGTAAGTACTGGTGAAGTTGGACACAAACTGCTCTTCAAAATCCATACAAACGTTGATACTCCCGGTCGGCAGATTGTTCAGCCATATCCTGGCTGGACCTTCGAGCATCTGCGGTACATAATGCACCGCCCACCGGAGGTTTCCTCCGGCAATGTTCATTGCAGTGGAGTAGTCCTCCAACGAATCTTCCGGCTTTGTACTGCCGTTATACGTCCTCGCGCCATGCGCAAGCTGAAAACAGTAAGGTGCCGGCTCACCCATAATCCGGGGTCCAAAGCACATAGGACCCGGAGCTCCTTGTCTCTCCACCAACTCTGTTTGGTAAATTCTATCCAGCTTGAAGCGCGCATCATCCGGGGCCAAGGACCGAGGTCCTAGCCGGGAGGCAATTGGGCCCGGAATCATGTTTTGCTGCTGCTGCTCCGGCTGGTACTGCACATATTGCTGGTCTTGCTGGTACCATTGCTGCTGAGGTTGCTAATATCCCGTCCTCGCAAGGGCGGAATTTCCATCATCTTCCCGATGTCTCGGCTGGCCTCCTCCTTGCTACTGCAACGCATATCCGGTGCCCTGCTGCTGACGCTGGGCAGCACTGTTATTCCAGCCACCACCGGCCGAGCGTGCTCCTTGCCCGGCCGGAACATTCTGGCCGACACTTTTGTTGCCGACATTCCGGTCACCTTGACCGGCATTCCCCTGAACCATCGCTTGTTTTCCGGCGATTGCCGGATCATACACCTGGATCTACTTGTCTTGGCGGCCGGAGGTCACACTTCTGGCCCGTCAGGCGCTTGGATGCGGGGACGAGGCCTGGCCCCTCGACCTCGCGCTGGCACCTCCTACCGAAGCAATATACTGGGATGCGCCGGCACCTGGATTTGCCTTCTTAAAGGCCTCCTGCTACTTGCTAGCTTCAGACAAAAGTTGGTTAAGCCGGGCTTTCTGCTCACGCAGTGCTTCGCCGGATAAACTAGATAGTTCCTTAGCTACTTCTGCTGCTGCTCTAAGGTTCTTTACTGGTGAGCTATAGATTACCTTAGGCACAGTACTAGTTGCACTATGAGTTTTAGCTCTACTATCCTTACCCAGTTCATTATTTAGATCTCTACCTCTAGTTCTAACTTCCTCTATCCGGCTAGGCCGGGTTACCACAGGAGTAAAACCTTGGGCAGCCTCATACTCACGGAGTTGCCGGTTGAACCATTCCCGCTCCTGCTGCATGGCCAGGGCCTCATCGATGAGGGCCTGACGCGTCCCCTCCAGGACTTCCTTTGTTTGCTCCGGATCATCGCCGGACTGCACCGGCTCCAGAAGCCGATTGATGATGGGAATGAGGGGCTGGCCCCTAGCCAGCATGCCGGAAGTGCCAGCCAGGTTCTCTGCCCTCTCTAGCGGCGGACGCACTGTTCTCTTCGCCTTCTCCTTCTTCGGAGTAACATCTCCAGCTGCTGCTCCTTTGCCGACGCCATCTGCCGGCGGCACGCCAGTGCCAGCCATCATCACCTCTGCCGACTGTATTGGGCGAGCGCTACGCCCAGCGTGAGCCAGCAGATGCGACGGAGGATCCGCTGCCACCAGCACCTGCTGCGGATACCTGCAAATACTCTCAGTCCCCACGTACACCTCGTGGGAACCAAAAGACATAATCCGGCCGTCCCTGGGGAACGGCCGGCCACCGAGACAGCCGGCATTGTCGGAGATGAAGCTGAGCGAGCCTAGCCTCTGGACGAGGCCAGAGACCATGCGCACTCCCGACGCCGCTATCACAGATCCCGTCCGAATGAACACTCCGCCCAGCACATCGATCTGCCCCACGGTGGGCGCCAAATGTCGTCGTGGTGAAACAACATATGCCATGGGATGGCTTAAATGGGGGCCGAACTAGATGCTGGAGGATTCGGGAGAGGGAAGCGTACTAAGAAGCACGACAGAAAGTAACTCAGATCTACCCAGGTTCGGGGCTCTCGTAAGGAGATAACACCCCTACTCCTGCTCTACTACTTGTATATCTTTGGATCGATGGATTGTACAACAATGGTGCTTCCAAGCTCTCTGCTAGAGGAGGAAGATGAACTGCTAAGTGTAAGACTACTGAATGACCAACCCTTTGCTAGGGTTCCATGTGCCACCTTATATAGGGGTGGCCAGGGTTACAACGGTCACACGGGACTAAGAGACACCAACTACACTCCAAATAGGACATGCTGACGATGGCAGAGACCCTTGACTTTCTCCCTGCTTGCTCTCGATGGGACTCAGCATCCCTGTACCTTGTACCTCTGTGACTGTGACCTTACCACTGTGAGGTAAGGACCGTCCTTTGGCACAGTGATGGTTGGTAGACCACCACTGTGCACCCTGTCATCATGATCTCCCTCCATGCTTGGAAGGTTCTCTCCTTGATTGTAGGGATGCGACCCTCTAGTTGACCTTTATATTCCGGACATAGCCGTTGGCCATATCCCGGACCTATATCCCGAAGCAACGACCCAAGGTCGGGTAATCCAGCCTCCACTGTTCCTGCATAAAATACCAACTTGGTTAGGCTGGCATATTTATATATATGCCAGCACATCACAGATATATCCCGGCCGCACTAGCATTCCTGAACACTGGCCGGGATACGGCTTATATGTCAGCCTGGCCGAGACTCCTATATGCCGGCCAGGCCCAATCTTGGTCAACCATTATAGAGTCAACCACTTTCCTTACATCTTTCTAGTCTCTTGACCCTACCGGGGGTCATCCCCCCGACAGCCAGCGGGTGGCCCGCGCCATCCTATGGCGTGGCTACCCTCTGGCTCCCCTCCGTCTCTGCTTTGGACTCCGTCTCGTGTCGGGAAAAATAGGAACTTCAGCTTTTGTTTCGTCCAATTCTGAGAATATTTCCCGTGTAATTTTTCTGAAACACAAAAGCAGCAGAAAATAGGGAACTGGCACTGTGGCATCTCGTTAATAGGTTAGTTCCGGAAAATGCATAAAAATGCCACGAAGTGTAACAAAACACAAAGCAAATGGTGTAGAAACAAGCATGGAGCATAAAAAATTATAGATACGTTTGAGACGTATCAAGCATCCCCAAGCTTCACTCATGCTCGTCCTCTAGTAGGTAAGTGGTAACAAAACAATAATTTTTGAGGCGACATGCACCAACACAATCTTGATCAAACGATGTAAAGAATTGAGTGCTGAGATCAAAGTACACTAAACATGGGCATAAAAGACATAATCTTGACAATAGAACTTAGCAACCATGTTATAACATGAAAAGTAACACAAACAAAAGATCATGAGTAATAATGCATTGAAAGTCAAGTGTGTGTTTCAAGCATATAGAAAAACATAGCAAAGTGGTATTCAGCTTGTCCCTCCTGGAGTAGCAGAACATAAATGCATAGGACACCTTCAAGTTTAAGAGGGTGACTAGATACAAATAATTTAAGAACAAGCAAAACCATAATCATGAATCAATCAATAATAAATTTTGGGACCATGCACATTATACTCGGAATGACAACTATGCTCTCTTAGACGATGCATAAAAATAGAAGGTGAAGACTCAACATAAAATTAAAAGAAAGGCCCTTCGCAGAGGGAAGTAGTGATTGCAAGATTTTATAAACCTTACAAAAATTATGGTACTTACTAGCTTTGAGCTCTCATTTCCCCCATCATAGGCATCTTGAATGGTTAAGGTTAATGCGAGTACAAATATGAGGCATATGCTTGACAAATCATAAGTTGAAAATCTCATGTCCCGTGAATACGAGTACTTAAACAATGCTAATCGACTTAGGTCCCAGGCAAGTTCTTGTCATTGTAAGCATACCTGTATCATTGAGAACGCCAATGGGGTACCTTTTGCTCGATGACATGGAGTCTATCCCACATCAAAATGACAAGACAAACAGACAATGAACACCTCGGCATCTCTTTTATTTACCATTGGGTATAACTTTTTATTTTGAGATGCGTCGTCGAATGTCCACTATGGGGATGCTGTAAGTTTACACCATGAATGATGCATGGCTTAGATTAGCGGCCCAGGCATTTCTCTAACACATATACAAACTCCATGAACTCCACAAGTTTCTAATTCCTTTCTGATACGTCTCCAACGTATCCATAATTTTTGATGCTCCATGCTTGTTTTTACACCATTTGCTTAGTGTTTCGTTACACTTCGTGGCATTTTTATGCATTTTCCGGAACTAACCTATTAACAAGATGCCACAGTGCCAGTTCCCTATTTTTCTGCTGTTTTTGTGTTTCAGAAAGTTACACAGGAAATATTCTCGGAATTGGACGAAACAAAAGCCAGACGTCAAGATATTTACCGAAGCTTTCAGAGAACTGAAGAGGAGATGGAAAGGAGCCACAGGGCGAATGTAACATCCCAACTTTTGTAACCAAGTTTAAGTATTGTTAAGTGAGGCAAAAATTAGGGCCAACAAAAACTTTTTGCAATTAATCAAACCTAATATAGTTTTGTGCATGTTTGACTTGATTGTTGTGTAGATCTTGTGTGTTAGAGTTGATTGCTAAACAAGATTGTGAGCCAACACAATTCTTTTGCTCTTGATCATGTCACTAATAACTATTTGCTCAAAATATAATCTTGGCAACCTCTCTTATTCCAAAATGATTTAAGTTTTCCAAAACAAATAGCCAAGATTCTTTTGATACGAAAGTTTTCCAAAAGCTAAGTATTTATAAAATCTATGGGGATCTATAAGTTGGTCCCACTATTTTGCAAACCTAATATTTTACAAGCTTATTTTTTTTACAAATATTTTCCAAATATAATCTAGTATATAGGAGAAAACTCTTAGAAAGGTGATATAATGTCTCCATTCATTTTTTCAAGAAAAAAAATAACCAAAACTATGGTCTCTCCCACAAAACCACTTCTTTTTCTCAAAGCCATTTTCAAAGTATTTCCATGAAATGATCATCTCGTGAGCACATACCCATAGAAACTTTATTGTGTTGATTGGTTATTTGCATGTGTTGATCTTGTTTACCTTGTTTGAATTCTTGTGTGGCAATATGGTATATTTGGGTCTGTGGCCCAACCCAACGCCTTAGTTTTTACATAGTAAGGTTATGCTTACCTCATTCCCTCAAACCTATCATAGCATGCATCTTGATTTCCATTTAGCCTTTTAATCTATCTTAAATTCCATCTCTCCATCATCTATCCTTATGCCACCTTCCTTGTGCAAAACTCATACCGACTTCTTCTCATTGATTCTTGAGCTATTCAAGCAAAGCTCAATCCAAACCTTATGCTTTCATCTCTAGAAGACCCTAATTACTTCTTTGACTTTTCTCATGTCACAATGACGCTCACCATATCAACACTTCCATCTCCCACTCAATTTTTTTCCAAAGATCATTCTCTTTTAATTATGCAACACAAACCATATGTCTATGTGACCTATGAGATTACTTTCTCTTTTGCAATTTTGAAATAAAGTTGTTTATCTTTCTCTATTAACTTTAATTCCCTAGAACTATCTCCCTCCTTGGTTATCATGATTTTTTTAGTTCTAAGATAAGGAGAATGATGTGAGGAATAGTACCTAATTTATTTATTTTCCAAGATATTTCTTATAAAGTAGACTCTTATTTTAATTTCTCCTTTTACCTAATCCTTTTTAAACGATGTTTCTGTCATTTCGTGCATCATCATTTTATTTGTGAAAAGAAAATGGTTTGTGCAATACTCACGTATGGGCAAAGGGCATAACCGTACCATCTCGAACACCACTTTGGTCATTTTCAAGATCATCAAAATACCAACCTTATCTCTTTTGTCCACATTTGAAATTCAAAATCAAATATTAGCAAGCTTTTTCAGATAAATCTTGGGCAGTTTTTGACCAAACCTTTCTGTAGCTTTTTCTCAAAACAACCTTGCTACCCAACCACCGAAACTTCACCATCCAACCACACCACACCTGATACTCCATCCTGGACAGCTATGAGCGCTATGCTTCAGTTCATGCATGTCCAGGAAATCTAGGCAGAAGGAGATGCCCGATGCAAGTTTGGGGCAAACCTTTAGCTTGCCCTTGCCCAAAACCAGTGCCCAAGACCCTTCCCTATCACTCCTCTCTGCAATGCGTACACTCGCGAGGCAAAGCCGTTGCTGCAGCTGGCTGCCCGATCCCGCCAGTCCGTGGTCACTACGTCACCCGGACACGCACCATGTTACACACCCCACGGCCATCTCCTGTTGTTTTCGACCATGCACCACGGTGCAGAACCACACCGGCCTCCTTTTCTTGCCAGACCAGCCTCCATCCCTCCCTCTATACGCCGTGCTGGACACCGCACTTGACGTGACATTTTGTCGAGCGCCTGGCAGGCAGGCAAGACGGCTTGACGACCACGCCTTCTCTAGCAGCAACCGGATAGATGCTACCCTCCAAAAGTCATCTCTCACGCGTTCAGATACTCCCCCACCGCCTCCAGTGGCCAATGGAGAGGCTGTGAACCATGCACCGTCCGCCCAACTCTCAGTCCACCGTACACCAAAGTCGTCACTATAAAGATTGAACCGGAGCCCTCCCTCATCCTTTCGTCGAACCACTCCCTCTCCTCACTTTCAGAGACCCTCTCTAGCGGCCCTTAGCCCGGAAGTTCTTCCTCTGACGAGGAGAACGAGTTGGAGGTTGGAGCTCACCCTGGGTCCCGGCCATGTCGAGCATGGAGAGCTCGTTCCCGTCCCTCTCTGCACTTCCTCTCCATTCAAACCGTCTCCACACTGTTTTGTAGAGCTAAATCCAACCTCTTCCTTGTCAGGAACTTGCCAGGAGGTCACCGGCACCAGGTCCCGGTCCGTGCGGTCGGGGAGAGCGTCTTCCTCCGCGCGAGCAACCAGGAGCTCCGCCTGCGCATTCGAGCCAACGAAAAGTTCTGCCTCAACCTCCTCCGCCACCACCCAGCCTCCCAGCCATCTCCACGCCTCCCCTCTATGAGCTCCCGCATCCACTCCGTCGTCTCCGTCGAAGTGCAGCAAGGCAGGCATCGTGCATGTCCTATAGCACGAATTTTAAAGCACCTCACCATTGATTTCAGTCATTCCTGGTCACAGCCCATAGTTGGGCCGGCCTGGTGTAGATCCGTCAGATCTCAGCCCGTTACGTTTTTTTCTATGAATCTCTGTTACCATTTTCAGCTGATCTATGAACTTATAAAATTCTAGGAGCATGCAAATTGCTTGGTTCAAATTTATGTGGATTCCTTGCTAAAATATCTACCTATTGGAACTAGTCCCATGGAAAAATAATTCATGTAGATTTATTTGTGTTTAATCTTGTGAATCTGGTTCCTTTTCAACCAAAAATCCAGATATGTAGATCTGTGAGTTCAAATTGAGTGAATCCAATTCTCAGTGGTAGCCTATAGTTTTTACTTGCATGTGCCACTGAAATTAAGTCCCTGTGATGTTTGTGCTCAGCCTAGTAATAAAAATGCTGCAGGGACTTGTTTAGATTATTTAATTAAAAATCATATTTTGTTTGTGATATTGAATGGATTCCAATTTTCAGTGGTCATGAATTGTATTATATTTCATATCCCCTGTTTTCAGAATTTTGTGATAAATAGGTAATATCTGAGATTTTATTTCTTAAAATAGCCATTTTTTCACTAGAAAATTCGCAGAAAAAGTTTTACAACTCTAAATAAGTTGAATCCAATTTTGTTGGATTCATAAAAATCATATCTATCTGTTAGTATCTGGTTTGCATTTCTTGAACAACTATGGTTGCTTGTTTTCTATTTAGGGCTTAATAGGGTTTGTTTTCTATTAAATTCCCCCAAAATCCATAGAAATAGCTATTGGGGTGAAATCACCTGGAAGTGTTCAGAATATTGTTTTGTTTGTTTCTGATACTTGAATGGTGTGATTTTGTTTGCTACTATGGTGTGTGTGATCTTTGTATGCTTGCATGATTATAATTGCTATATTTATTGGCACTAGATTCGAAAGGCACCGAGTGTATCGAGGAGGGGGAAGTCTTTGAGTATCAGGAAGAAGAAGACCAGGGACAAGCTGATCAAGGCAAGCCATCTAAACTTGTTGCATCTCTGATCCTATTTTTACTTATGCATGATTTATTACTATTTACAAAAATGCATGGTTTTATATATTGCTATTGTCTCTAGATAGCAATTGTTGTCGACTTGGCTCCACAAGTCATTTGCTATCATCCTCCTGGATGACACCCTCTTGACACCTACTTATCCCCTGGGTTAGTGGATTTATGGTTAGCATCATGTCCTCTTGGTAAACCTTGTAGTGGAGCAAAAACTCTAGGATGGGAACACTCAAGTGGGACTTTGAAAAATGATTTCAAAAACCATGGAATAGTGCTCTATTCCACTGAATTGTTTTTAGGAAAATATGTTCTGGAAAATGGAGAAAAGGAGGAGGAGGATTTATGAAAAAGGGCATTGTGTATAAGTGTTCGCCAAACCAATTTATCCCGTGCAACCACATTACCCTGGTATGGGACGGGGCTTAGCTCTTGGTTTGTTTATTTTAGTACGGGAGTCTCATAACTATATAAGGGTACGCGGTACCCCGGAATCCGGATTGCCGCAACTGGGCAATAGTGAATCGGGATCCAGTGAGGGATTTATTCGGCCGGAAGACACTATGGGTCTCCTGACGTGGCACTGGAGTTACGCTCGAACATGGAGGTAGACTGCCAGGGTGTGCCGGGGAGGTACATACTCCATAGGGTAGATTCCCGTACTAAGGTAGATAAGCGAAAGGCTCTGATCGGGTGCTTGTCGTGGCATAGGATGCTATGCGGGGATGATGCCCACACGATGAGTATTTGGATGGTGTGGGTAAAGTGTACAACCTCTGCAGAGTGTAAATCTATTCGAATAGCTGAGTCCTCGGTCATGGACGGTTGGAATGGCCATACTTAACATGTGTCGGTTTTGGTTTTAAAAGAGGTTTTCAAAAAAAATGGAGAAAGGTGCCGAACGGAGTACTTGGAGGGTACCGCCATGGCACGGGTATGGTTCGGAGTACTTGTAGGGTACTGCCGAGGAAATGGAGATGGTCATGTGTGATTGACCTGGTTTTACGAATGGAGATGGTCATGTTTGATTGACCTGGGTTTTGAACTAAAAAGGGTTTCCCCCTTCCTAGAGATTTTTACTCAAAATGTTTTATAAAAGATTTTAGTAAGGATATAGAGATGTCGTAGAACATGTTTCTGGACATACTATATCAACACGAGAAGAAAGTGTTCAAAGAAAATAAACTAGATTAGAGCCTATCCTTGCTACAGCCAAACTGCATATCACACTTTCTCTTTAGAGGGTTTGCGAGTACAATTCCAAAATGTACTCACAGCTTTGTCCCTGGCTATTAACTTGGTCAGACCTGGAGGAATACTTTTATGAAGATGGTGATGGGAACTATGACGCCGGTGCGAACTAGGAACGTCTCCCAGTCAGTTGCCTATAGGGTAGTAGGCATGATGTGGGTCATCAACGCTGCTTGGTATCCGCTGCGTAGTTGTAGACTTGCCCTGCGTGGCAATATCATACTTGGTCATGTGACCAATTGTAAGTATTATTCGGTACTGTAATGGATGATGTAATTTTGTTATCAACTCGGATATGTGGACTCACGACACACTGATCATGGGATCGTGAATTGTATGCATATCGGGTATTCCGGATGGGTAATCCGGGGTCCCTACAGAGTTGGTATCATAGCCATCCTGACTGTAGGAGACCTTGGTTAGCATGGGCGTTAGTCGGGAAGGTGGTATTTTGCTAAAATTAATTGCAAAACTTGTTTTATAAAGTAAGCCAACGACATGGATTCTATACTTCTCATCTATTCAAAGCTTCAAATCTTATTTATCCGATTGCCAAAGTTTTCATAGCTTTACTATCTTATCTCATCCCCTTCAAAATCTAAATACTGGACATTGTACCCCGAATAGACCTGAAGTTTAGCAGCACAAGAAGGAGCAGATATTCAGAAGGACATCTTCAAACCTCTCCACCTGCAAAGAGATAAAAGTGTAGACAAGTATTTTGCCTTTGGTTGACACCAACTGCTCTGTCAAGAAGCTGACCTTGTTCCTCCCTGGACTCGCACTTTTGCAGTCGCCAAGGACCAAGTACTTAGTTGCTTGACTAGTATTTATTATGATTGTCGGGCGTGTATGCCACCAATGGCACACTTCAGCAATCCCTCTGAAGACCTCACAACCATGTGATGTGATACAAGAAGACTTACAAAACTGCACTTCCCAAGTCAACATCAACGGCTCAACAACACTGCAACTTCACCACCAACTGCCATCAATTTTTTGCTGAAGCGAGAGTTAAGGAGAATGAAGACATCAACAACTATGGCCAACCATGACCCTAGGATGAATAGGACTAACCCCAAATATCGCGCGTTGTTAGGCATCGTTGGTGCTTGAAGTACCTCGTGTGATTCTTGCAATTGTTTGTTGATTGCCTTGTGTGTTCTGGGTATTGTTTGCAGTTGCTTTGTGTGTTTCTTGAGTGTGTATTGTTACCTTGTGCATGTGCTTGTTTTTGGCCTCCCGGCCTTAAAAACCCTCTGGTTTGTAGAACCCAATTAGGAAACCTCACTAAAATGTGTTTTCCCTCTCACCTATTTATGTCAGCTCGAGTAGCATACGTAAGGTATTAGGAAAACACTAACTCTAACCTTGAAAATAGTGGGTTATGACTCTTCTCGCAACACATAGCCGAGATCTCATACAACAGTTTGTGCTGAGTGTCTCAAGCTTCGTCAAGACCTCTCTATAACATCAGGGAAGCAGAAGATAGACCCGCCTGGACTACAAAGGACTTCTAGAAGACAAAGATCTTATATCTTATATTTACTAATTGGAGGCACCGTACGAGGCACCACGTTAATTCTAGAGAAGTTATAGATTTCACCCATCCGATTAATGTATAATGTTTTCGCAGCCGTTAGATGAATTAAGAGGCACGCCCACGCGATTGAGTCGTTATCTTCTTGGTCTCCTCAATACTAAAGATTCTGCGTATTAGTTTAAAAGGATTCTAGGTATTAGGTCCACCTCCCTGGTGATCTCACGCGTGCCCACGCTGCCGCCATGGATGTCTCTTGCTGCCATCGGCATGTATCAGCCGTTTCCCCTGAATTCGATCTACTCATTGCTGGTGCACTGTCGCGTGTCCCTTAGCTGCTGCTATGTGCCCAACGACCGATCGGCACGAGGGCATGCATGCATGCATGATCGGTGCCGGTTCAGTTAGCCTCCACCCGAGAGGAGGTGCAGCAGCGCTAGAAAAAATTATGGCTGGCGATTCAACATGTGGTTCGACGAGCTACAACCTACATCTGCTGAAGAGCCGTAGAGGTACAAACCAATGGATGAGGAGGCTACATGTCTTAAGTGTTCTTCAAATGAGCGCCCGATCTGGCCGGGACAATTTCGATCCGGCAACCATCGCCCAATCTTCCGCTACTTGTTGTATGCTGTACGCTGTATGCATCATGTTGATCCGCAGCGACAGCCGAAGGATGGCGCATAGCCGTCTGATGCCAAGATCGTGGCATCACACAGCCAATAGGTGCAGCACCAAGTAACATAAAACTTCACTCGGTCGTTGTTCACAAAAAAAGTACAATAGTGGTCTTAGCCGATTTATCCTTTTCCTTGCTGTGTATCACATGACGAACAAGGGACATTCATTCCCACAATCCCACTACAGGTCTTTATTAGTAGATGATGATCTCCAACCGTAAAATTTGGCACTGCAAATCTCTTCAATTCCACCCTGTATTCCCCTGAGTTTAGACGGACACGTGGCTGCTATTTGTTGACCGAAGTACTATAGACTATAATGGCGAGGTGAACAACTATATCGTGTATTTGCTTTTTTTAGATGGTGTATTTGCTTTTTCTACACCAAGGTATTTTGGCAGCTATTTCAGATACGTGGAAGGATATACCAGTATTGTGACCTTGATTTTTTTAAAGGTTAAGAGTACTAAAGTTGAAAGCCTGTAAGCCTACTTGATAACAAAAAAATAGAGACTAATATTGTTTGTGTAGTTCCGTCTGTGATATCGATCATCAATTTATTTCTCTTTGGAAAAAAACCACGGCGACAATTAGTACTATTTTCATCACGTGAACATATGGCAATATTTTATACGCTACTTCGTTAAAATATCATGCACTATATTCAAGAAAATTTTGGGACAATATGTTTTTCATTGTAATATGGAAATACTATGCCCTCCTATAAAACTAAGGCGTATAGGTTTTGCCATAGGAGTTGTTTTTTAAAGTTTGACTAAACTATGCAAAAAAATTATCAACATATGCAATACCAAGTTTCAGCACATCAATCACGAAATATATTTTATTAGCTGGCCAACCTGATGAGTTTGACTTATAGCAAAATGAATAAGCCTTATATGTTAGAAAACAGGGGTGTATGGATCCATAATTATATACAATAATAAATGTATGTTTTCTTCTTCCTCCTAACTTATTTTGATATTCCATGTACCAGTTAGAGAAATTACACGAACTTAACTATATGTCGTTCTGCTGTTTTGGTCTTAGCATGTGATGTGGGTACACGGTGGTGTTATTACAGATTTTTATGTGGTTAAAATAAAATCTGGACACCCTTTTCAATATAAATACCTCTAAAAAAGAAACATTCATTTCTAAACATGCATATAAAAATTTCTTTATAAGATATTTTTAATGCATTCTCTAAATAACTAGCACGTGCAGGTGCACGGGTTGCTGACTAGTTTCACTAACCCGGATCGCCTAACCTTAAATCTAGAGTTTCGCTAACATTGATGATACTCTCTTAACACCCCAACACTTGCTAATCTTCTAACAAGCCAACTAACATGGAGCATGGAAGTATCAAAGCCAAGCCTAACATTCGAAGATCAACTCGTTATCGCCGCTTGAAGCCCGAAGACTCACGTGCTTGATCTTCATTAAGCAAATAGAAGAGTGAAGATTCTCTAAAATCAAGCCATCAATGTCGACTCCGCATTTAGGAGACGCCAAGGGAGGTAGCAATGAGAAGAAGTGAAGACATTTCTAAATAACTCACTCGCTCGTTAAAATTTTGACGGGTTTGAAACCAAAGCTGACTTATGCCACAGGTAGAAATCCACATGAAGATTTCTTGGAGGATGAATCAACTCAAGGTATCCCAATATACCTCAAGATCCTCAAGGCTACAAGAAGAAGGCGAAGCAAGAAGATCTTCCCTGGTCTCCACCAACCCAAAGACAAGAAGAATTAGATCATTGACTACTGGAAGACACACCGTTGGTAGTGCGCCGACACCTGAATCGAATTCAGCTCACGCACAAGACGACCTAGAAGAATGGTTTCTATTAGGACTAACCTGCGCCTTGGTAGTTAGGAAGCGTAGAGACTAAGTTGATACATTTGACGTGCCTATCAAGATCGAAGCATAAATGCTCTTGTCTACCATCCTCAGAGGACTGCAAGCTCGAGATTAAAGGTCTACGCCAACATCAAGCTTCAAGGCGCAATACCAAGATCTAAAGGTTCCATCAGGCTACACAAAGGAAGAAGCAACCCCAAGCCAACAAAAGCTCCCCGAGAAGCCTCGACTCTTCAAGACCCCGATTGCAACTAAAAACACTCTAACTCTTGTAGAATATTTTGGGCATACTAAATAGCTTAACCCCACTAACCGTAAAAGTGATCCGATGAGGTTTCGACAAGGTATTTTTGGCAACCTCAACTCTTCAGCCATCAACTTCAGCAAATGAAGACGATCTACATCTTCGGCAAAAGCAAGTCTTCGATGCAACTCAGAGTATCACCGGTGAGTTGGAAGAGCAACTGTTGCAGCCTAACTCTAACTTAATCATTGCACCCCTCTAGTACCATACTTAGGAATCTCAGGACGAGATTCTTTTTAAGGGGGGAAGATCTGTAACATCCCAACTTTTGTAACCAAGTTTAAGTATTGTTAAGTGAGGCAAAAATTAGGGCCAACAAAAACTTTTTGCAATTAATCAAACCTAATATAGTTTTGTGCATGTTTGACTTGATTGTTGTGTAGATCTTGTGTGTTAGAGTTGATTGCTAAACAAGATTGTGAGCCAACACAATTCTTTTGCTCTTGATCATGTCACTAATAACTATTTGCTCAAAATATAATCTTGGCAACCTCTCTTATTCCAAAATGATTTAAGTTTTCCAAAACAAATAGCCAAGATTCTTTTGATACGAAAGTTTTCCAAAAGCTAAGTATTTATAAAATCTATGGGGATCTATAAGTTGGTCCCACTATTTTGCAAACCTAATATTTTACAAGCTTATTTTTTTTACAAATATTTTCCAAATATAATCTAGTATATAGGAGAAAACTCTTAGAAAGGCGATATAATGTCTCCATTCGTTTTTCGAGAAAATAAAAATAACCAAAACTATGGTCTCTCCCACAAAACCACTTTTTTTTCCTCAAAGCCATTTTCAAAGTATTTCCATGACATGATCATCTCGTGAGCACATACCCATAGAAACTTTATTGTGTTGATTGGTTATTTGCATGTGTTGATCTTGTTTACCTTGTTTGAATTCTTGTGTGGCAATATGGTATATTTGGGTCTGTGGCCCAACCCAATGCCTTAGTTTTTACATAGTAAGGTTATGCTTACCTCATTCCCTCAAACCTATCATAGCATGCATCTTGATTTCCATTTAGCCTTTTAATCTATCTTAAATTCCATCTCTCCATCATCTATCCTTATGCCACCTTTTTGCCACCTTCCTTGTGCAAAACTCATACCGACTTCTTCTCATTGATTCTTGAGCTATTCAAGCAAAGCTCAATCCAAACCTTATGCTTTCATCTCTAGAAGACCCTAATTACTTCTTTGACTTTTCTCATGTCACAATGACGCTCACCATATCAACACTTCCATCTCCCACTCAATTTTTTTTCCAAAGATCATTCTCTTTTAATTATGCAACACAAACCATATGTCTATGTGACCTATGAGATTACTTTCTCTTTTGCAATTTTGAAATAAAGTTGTTTATCTTTCTCTATTAACTTTAATTCCCTAGAACTATCTCCCTCCTTGGTTATCATGATTTTTTTAGTTCTAAGATAAGGAGAATGAGGTGAGGAATAGTACCTCATTTATTTATTTTCCAAGATATTTCTTATAAAGTAGACTCTTATTTTAATTTCTCCTTTTACCTAATCCTTTTGAAATGATGTTTCTATCATTTCGTGCATCATCATTTTATTTGTGAAAAGAAAATGGTTTGTGCAATACTCACGTATGGGCAAAGGGCATAACCGTACCATCCCGAACACCACTTTGGTCATTTTCAAGATCTTCAAAATACCAACCTTATCTCTTTTGTCCACATTTGAAATTCAAAATCAAATATTAGCAAGCTTTTTCAGATAAATCTTGGGCAGTTTTTGACCAAACCTTTCTGTAGCTTTTTCTCAAAACAACCTTGCTACCCAACCACCGAAACTTCACCATCCAACCACACCACACCCGATACTCCATCCTGGACAGCTATGAGCGCTATGCTTCAGTTCATGCATGTCCAGGAAATCTAGGCAGAAGGAGATGCCCGATGCAAGTTTGGGGCAAACCTTGAGCTTGCCCTTGCCCAAAACCAGCGCCCAAGACCCTTCCCTATCACTCCTCTCTACAGTGCGTACACTCGCGAGGCGAAGCCGTTGCTGCAGCTGGCCACCCGAGCCCGCCAGTCCGTGGTCACTACGTCACCCGGACACGCACCATGTTACACACCCCACGGCCATCTCCTGTTGTTTTCGACCATGCACCACGGTGCAGAACCACACCGGCCTCCTTTTCTTGCCAGACCAGCGTCCATCCCTCCCTCTATACGCCGTGCTGGACACCGCACTTGACATGACATTTCGTCGAGCGCCTGGTAGGCAGGCATGACGGCTTGACGACCACGCCTTCTCTAGCAGCAACCGGACAGATGCTACCCTCCAAAAGTCGTCTCTCACGCGTTCAGATACTCCCCCACCGCCTCTAGTGGCCAATGGAGAGGTTGTGAACCGTGCACCGTCCGCCCAGCTCTCGGTCCACCATACACCGAAGTCGTCACTATAAAAATTGAACCGGAGCCCTCCCTCATCCTTTCATCGAATCACTCCCTCTCCTCACTTTCAGAGACCCTCTCTAGCGGCCCTTAGCCCGGAAGTTCTTCCTCTGACGAGGAGAACGAGTTGGAGGTTGGAGCTCACCCCGGGTCCCGGCCATGTCGAGCATGGAGAGCTCGTTCCCGTCCCTTTCTGCACTTCCTCTCCGTTCAAACCGTCTCCACACTCTTTTGTAGAGCTAAATCCAACCTCTTCCTTGTCAGGAACTTGCCAGGAGGTCGCCGGCACCGGGTCCCTGTCCGTGCGGTCGGGGAGAGCGTTTTTGTCTGCGCGAGCAACCAGGAGCTCCGCCTACGCGTTCGAGCCAACGAAAAGTTCTGCCTCAACCTCCTCCACCACCACCCAGCCTCCCCGCCATCTCCACGCCTCCCCTCGGTGAGCTCTCGCATCCACTCCGTCGTCTCCGTTGAAGTGCAGCAAGGCAGGCATCATGCATGTCTTGTAGCACGAATTTTAAAACACCTCACCGTTGATTTCAGTCATTCCTGGTCACAGCCCATAGTTGGGCCAGCTTGGTGTAGATCCCTCAGATCTCAGCCCGTTACATTTCTTTTCTATGAATCTCTGTTACCATTTTCAGCAGATCTGTGAACTTATAAAATTCTAGGAGCACGCAAATGGCTTGGTTCAAATTTATGTGGATTCCTTGCTAAAATATCTACCTATTGGAACTGGTCCCATGGAAAAATAATTCATGTAGATTTATCTGTGTTTAATCTTGTGAATCTGGTTCCTTTTCAACCAAAAATCCAAATATGTAGATCTGTGAGTTCAAATTGAGTGAATCCAATTCTCAGTGGTAGCCTATAGTTTTTACTTGCATGTTCCACTGAAATTAAGTCCCTATGATGTTTGTGCTCAGCCTAGTAATAAAAATGCTGCAGGGACTTGTTTAGATTATTTAATTAAAAATCATATTTTGTTCGTGATATTGAATGGATTCCAATTTTCAGTGGTCATGAATTGTATTATATTTCATATCCCCTATTTTCAGAATTTTGTGATAAACAGGTAATATCTGAGATTTTATTTCTTAAACCAGCCATTTTTTCACTAGAAAATTCGCAGAAAAAGTTTTACAACTCTAAATAAGTTGAATCCAATTTTGTTGGATTCATAAAAATCATATCTAACTGTTAGTATCTGGTTTGCATTTCTTGAACAACTATGGTTGCTTGTTTTCTATTTAGGGCTTAATAGGGTTTGTTTTCTATTAAATTCTCCCAAAATCCATAGAAATAGCTATTGGGGTGAAATCACCTGGAAGTGTTCAGAATATTGTTTTGTTTGTTTCTGATACTTGAATGGTGTGATTTTGTTTGCTGCTATGGTGTGTGTGATCTTTGTATGCTTGCATGCTTATATTTGTTATATTTACCGGCGCTAGATTCGAAAGACACCGAGTGTACCGAGGAGGGGGGAGTCTTTGAGTATCAGGAAGAAGAAGACTAGGGACAAGCTGATCAAGGCAAGCCATCTAAACTTGTTGCATCTCTGATCCTAGTTTTACTTATGCATGATTTATTACTATTTACAAAAATGCATGGTTTTATATATTGCTATTGTCTCTAGATAGCAATTGTTGTCGACTTGGCTCCACAAGTCATTTGCTATCATCCTCCTGGATGACACCCTCTTGATACCTACTTATCCCCTGGGTTAGTGGATTGATGGTTAGCATCATGTCCTCTTGGTAAACCTTGTAGTGGAGCAAAAACTCTAGGATGGGAACACTCAAGTGGGACTTTGAAAAATGATTTCAAAAACCATGGAATAGTGCTCTATTCCACTGAATTGTTTTTAGGAAAATATGTTCTGGAAAATGGAGAAAAGGAGGAGGAGGATTTATGAAAAAGGGCATTGTGTATAAGTGTTCGCCAAACCAATTTATCCCGTGCAACCACATTACCCTGGTATGGGACGGGGCTTAGCTCTTGGTTTGTTTATTTTAGTACGGGAGTCTCATAACTATATAAGGGTACGCGGTACCCCGGAATCCGGATTGCTGCAACTGGGCAATAGTGAATCGGGATCCAGTGAGGGATTTATTCGGCCGGAAGACACTATGGGTCTCCTGACGTGGCACTGGAGTTACGCTCGAACATGGAGGTAGACTGCCAGGGTGTGCCGGGGAGGTACATACTCCATAGGGTAGATTCCCGTACTAAGGTAGATAAGCGAAAGGCTCTGATCGGGTGCTTGTCGTGGCATCGGATGCTATGCAGGGATGATGCCCACAGGATGAGTATTCGGATGGTGTGGGTAAAGTGTACAACCTCTGCAGAGTGTAAATCTATTCGAATAGCCAAGTCCTCGGTCATGAACAGTTGGAATGGCCATACTTAACCTGTGTCGGTTTTGGTTTTAAAAGAGGTTTTCGAAAAAAATGGAGAAAGGTGCCGAGCGGAGTACTTGGAGGGTACCGCCATGGCACGGGTATGGTTCGGAGTACTTGTAGGGTACTGCCGAGGAAATGGAGATGGTCATGTGTGATTGACCTGGTTTTACGAATGGAGATGGTCATGTTTGATTGACCTGGGTTTTGAACTAAAAAGGGTTTCCCCCTTCCTAGAGATTTTTACTCAAAATGTTTACGAGAAGAAAGTGTTCAAAGAAAATAAACTAGATTAGAGCCTATCCTTGCTACAGCCAAACTGCATATCACACTTTCTCTTTAGAGGGTTTGCGAGTACAATTCCAAAATGTACTCACGGCTTTGTCCCTGGCTATTAACTTGGTCAGACCTGGAGGAATACTTTTATGAAGATGGTGATGGGAACTATGACGCCGGTGCGAACTAGGAACGTCTCCCAGTCAGTTGCCTGTAGGGTAGTAGGCATGACGTGGGTCATCAACGCTGCTTGGTATCCGCTGCTTAGTTGTAGACTTGCCCTGCATGGCAATATCATACTTGGTCATGTGACCAATTGTAAGTATTATTCGGTACTGTAATGGATGATGTAATTTTGTTATCAACTCGGATATGTGGACTCACAACACACTAATCATGGGATCATGAATTGTATGCATATCGGGTATTCCGGATGGGTAATCCGGGGTCCCCACAGCGACCACACCACCAGGGGGCACAGCCTGCCCCTGGCCCACGCCGGCCTGTGGTGTGGGCCCCCTAGTCCACTTCTGATGCTGCCCCTTCGCCTATAAAGACCCCCCGACGGGAAAAACCTAAACACCCAATCACTTTTCCAGAAACACATCGCGATCCGCCGCCGTCGTCGACCCGAGATTGGGAAGGTCCAGAAGCTCTTCTCGGCACCCTGCCGGAGAGGGGAATCGCCACCGGAGGTCTCCTTCATCGCCATGCTTGCCTCCGGCGCGATGAGTGAGTAGTCTACCTTGGACTATGGGTCCATAGCAGTAGCTAGATGGTTGTCTTCTCCACCATGTGCTTCATGTTTAGATCTCGTGAGCTGCCTTACATGATCGAGATCACCGTTATGTAATTCTACATGTTGTGTTTGTTGGGATCCGATGAATATTGGTGTTATGATTGAGTTGAAGTACTGAATTTTATCTTATGTTATCTCTATGTTGTTTATGATCTTGCATGCTCTCCGTTGTTAGTAGCTATCTTGGCCGAGTAGTTGCTAGTGACTCCAAGAGGGGGTATTTATGCTCGATAGTGGGTTCATGCCTCTATTTAATTTGGGGGAGTGACAGAAACCTTTAAGGTTGTAGATGTGTTGTTGCTGCTGGGGGGAAAACAACATTCATGTGCTCGAGGGCATATGCTTTGTTTACATTACACACTTTGCTTAGTGCAGTTATCTGTTGTTCGCAACTTAATACTTGTGGAGTTCTCGGATTGATTCGCCACAAGTGGATTATTAGTCATAGATGCAGTTGGATGGCGGTCTATGTATCTTGTTGTAATGCCCAGAGTAAATCTCATAGTGATCCTCTCGACATATCATGTTGTCTTTATTCTATCAATTGCCCAACTGTAATTTGTTTACCCAGCATGTGTTATTTTATCTTATGGAGAGACACCACTAGTGAACTGTGGACCCCGGTCCTATTTCCATTATATTGCTATCACATGTTTACTTTACTCGCACTGTTTACTTTACTCGCATATTACTATTGCTTTCCACTCGATACGCTCATTCCTTTGTTTCAAGCAAACCGGTGAGATTGACAACCTCATCGTAAGTTGGGAGTAAAGTATTTGGTTGTGTTGTGTGCAGGTTCAGCGTTGCTACTGGTTGAAGACGAGTCAACAAGAATCGTTAATGGCGCCCTTGTTGGAGTGTTAGTAGGCTAGTCAGCATCACCTTCTGGAGTTTGGCTTTTTCCTGGATTCGACATACCTTGGTTTCTTACTGAGGGAAAATTTGCTGCTTTACTCATCATACCTTCCTCTTGGGGTTCCCAACTGGACGGTGATTCACATCAACCATACCGCAACAAGCAACAAAAATTTTCTGGCGCCGTTGCCGGGGAAAAAGAAGACTTCTGCAAGGGGAGTTTCGCACGCACATCCTTTACTTTGTTTTAAGTTTTGCTTTATTTTATTTTTACTTGCATCATTTTATCAAAAACACAAAAAAATTAGTATCCTTTATAGTTGTTTTTACTTGTCTACTTTTAGTTTTGCTAGAATGGCTACTCCTGAGAACACCAAGTTGTGTGATTTTACTAGCACTAATAATAGTGATTTTATCTGCATTCCTATTGCGCCACATGCTCCTGCTGCAAATTTTTATGAGATTAAGCCCGCTTTGTTGAACCTTGTTATGAAAGAGCAATTTTCTGGTGCTAGTACTGATGATGCTGCAGCTCATCTCAACAATTTTGTTGAGCTATGTGAGATGCAGAAATATAAGGATGTGGAGAGTGATATTATTAAGCTGAAGTTGTTTCCTTTTTCTTTGAGAGGAAAAGCTAAGGATTGGTTGCTATCTTTGCCTAAAAATAGTATTGATTCATGGGCTAAGTGTAAGGATGCTTTTATTGGTAGATATTATCCTCCTGCTAAGATTATAGCTTTGCGTAGCAATATTATGAAGTTTAGTCAGTTTGATAATGAACATGTTGCTCAAGCTTGGGAAAGAATGAAATCTATGATAAAGAATTGTCCCACTCATGGACTGACTACTTGGATGATTGTCCAAACTTTTTATGCAGGACTGAATTTTTCTTCAAGGAACCTATTGGATTCAGCTGCTGGAGGCACTTTTATGTCCCTTACCTTGGGCGCCGCAACAAAGCTTCTCGACAATATGATGGTAAATTATTCTGAATGGCACACCGAGAGAGCTCCACAAGGTAAGAATGTAAATTCTGTTGAGGAAACCTCTTCCTTGAGTGATAAGATTGATGCTATTATGCTTATTCTTTCTAATGATAGGACTCACGTTGATCCTAATAATGTTCCTTTAGCCTCTTTGGTTGCTCAAGAAGAGCATATTGATGTAAACTTCATTAGAAATAATAATTTTAACAACAATGCTTATAGGAACAATTTTGCTAGTAACAATTATAGGTCGTATCCTTCTACTAATGGTATTGGTTATGGTAACTCTTATGGTAATTCCTCCAACAACACTAGGGCTGCGCCCTCCGAGCTTGAGGTAATGCTCAAGGACTTCATCGGTAAGCAAACTGCTTTTAACAGGTCTGTTGAGGAAAAGTTAGGCAAAATTGATATTCTTGCTTCTAAAGTTGATAGCCTTGCTCATGATGTTGAACTTCTGAAATTAAAAGTGTTGCCTAATGATGTGAAAGAGAACAATACTTTTGCCACTGCTAATACTATCCAAGTTAGAATTGATGAAAATGTTAGGATGCTAGCAGAATTGCATGCCAGGTGGGAAAGAGAAGATGAGATGGCTAGAAAGATGAAGGTATGTACCATTACTACCTCTAATGATGTTGCTCCTAATGCTAGCAATCCTCTTAATTTGATTGGTGTAGAGAAAACTCCCACTCCTTGTGTTAAAAAGCCTAAAACAGCTAAAACTTTTTCTCAAAAGAGTGCTGAAATTTTTCGGAGTGTAGGAGATGATAGCTCTATTTCCTTTAATGATTTTGATGTTGATGGCTGCAATATATATGAAGTTATTTTGTTTTTGCAAAAGCTTGCTTTGACTCCCAACGCTAGTTCTTTAAATGTTGCTTTTACTAAGCATATTACCAATGCTCTTATGAAAATTAGGGATGAAAAGTTGAAGCAAAAAGCTTCTATTCCCAAGAAGTTAGAAGATGGTTAGGAACCCATCATTGATATGCATGTTAATGGTTTTGATTGCCATGCTTTATGTGATCTAGGTGCTAGTATTTTTATCATGCCTAGAAAGATTTATGACATGCTTGATTTACCACCTCTTGAAAAGTGTTATTATGATGTTCCTATTGCTGATGTTGCTAAGAAGAAACCTTTGGGAAGGATTAATGATGTTCTTATTATGGTTAACAATAACCTTGTTCCCGTTGATTTTCTTGTCATGGATGTTGAATGCAATGCTTCATGTCCTATTATTTTGGGAAGACCTTTTCTTCGAACTGTAGGTGCCATCATTGATATGAGGGAAGGCACTATCAAATATCAATTCCCACTCAAGAAAGGTATGGAACACTTCCCTAGAAAGAGGAAGAAATTACTTTTTGACTCTATACTTAGAGCAAATTATGAGCTTGATGCTTCATCACATGATATTACTTGATTCGCACTTTCTGCGCCTAGCTCAAAGGCGTTAAAGAAAAGCACTCTTGAGAGATAACCCAATGTTTTTACTTTCAGTTCTTTTTCTTTTATTTGAGTCTTGGAAGTTATTACTACTGTAATAACCTCTCCTTATCATTTTTATTTCGTTTTTGTGCCAAGAGAAGCCTCTAATTTGAGTGAGGTAAGATTTGGGGATGTTGCTGTCCTGAAACAGTTTTCGGTGCTGCACCGTAAAAATTCGTGAAAATTCTCTGTATATCTTTTGGACCTGCGATTTCTTTTGCATATGCCCCAGGTTATATCCAAACTTTCATTAGATGAACACTTTTTGATTTGAGCAACAGAAAACCCTCTAAAAATTCGACCTTTGTCAGCTGTTCTGTTTTGACAGATTTCTGCCAATATTTGTGTTTGCCGCTTTATCGCTTTCTTTTTTAGTTCTTTTGATCACGGAACTTTTGGAGAAGTTGCTACAGTAGTATATACTTTATATGTGGTGGTTTTGAGTTGAAACCCGAAGCAAAAAGGGGTTGATTCAATGTTATGCTTACACTAATATTGCTAATAAATTTGTGTTTAGTTTTGTATGAAGGAAGTTTTCAAGAGTAGGGATCGGAGAATGATGAGATGAGTTGAAGAATGGACAAAAGCTCAAGCTTGGGGATGCCCATGTCACCCCAAGAAATATCCAAGAAGTACAAGCGTCAAAGCTTGGGGATGCCCCCGAGGCACCCCTTCTTCATCGGCAAAAATCAGGTCACCTTTCAACACACTATATTTTTATTGCTTCATGCATTATGCGTTTTTCCTGGAGCGTCAGTTGTTTTTAGTTTTCAGTTTTGTTTAGTTTTGTTTGCTGCAATAAATGGTTGGACCCCAACAAATTTCTTTTGGAGAAGTTTCCTTGCTTTTCATTTGCCAAGAACACTCCGTTTTTCACTCTTATCGTTTCAACGAGTGTTCTCTTTTTCTAGAACTGCATTTAGCTTTCGATTTTCGCCTTGATTCGTGTTCAGATCTTGTTATATCTTTACATCAAGGTGTATTTTTGCCTCTGGTCCATGTTGGTTTTCAACAAAAGAGTTGTCTATAAAAAGTTCGAATGGTGTTGGAAAAGAGAAAAAGCTTTATGCAAAAAAGTGGTACAAGAAGGAGCTTGTGTAGACTGCGGCCTAGGCTTTTGCATGTCGAGCTTGATGTCTTTTTGATAGCATGCTTAGTGGTTTTGCTGTAGCATGATTTGTCTCAAATGACTGAGATTGCTTAATTAGCCTTTGAAAAAAGCATGTGTTGTTTTAATTATTTGGAAGCATTATTTTGGTTTTCTCCTTGATGCTTTATTTGGGTTGACTTGGCGCATGTTCACATATGTTTGACTCATACAAAGCCGCCATTAGCCTCTATGATCATTTAGTTTTTGACTTTTGATGCCATCTTATGCTTCTTTTAATGTCGCTTTGTCGCTTTGCATGATTATGGCCATTATTGCTCTCTTAGTTGGTCGCTCCCAGTCTTTTGCTAGCCCTCATTTTGTACTGAGTATGAGCTCTACTCGTGCATCCAACTCCTAAATACCAAGTTTGCCATTGTGTCCACTATAAATTCCTATGCATGGTATTTGTAAGCCATTCCAAGTAAATTTTCATGTGCTACCTTTGAAAAAACCTTCAAAATACTTCTCGTTTTGTGCCACTATTTTTAGCTCATGGGGACGTAGTGGTCGGAATTGCTATCTTCCATATTAAATTAAGTACCCCTCGACTATGCAGCTTCATCTGCTCGTCATTAATTTTGCAAGAGAGCTGGTCAGACCATTGCAATATAATTCTAAAAAAGAAAAAAAAAGGCACCCCTCCATGGTATGTGAATGTTGGTGGGCACCCGATGGAATCGGTTAGCCATGGTTTGAGAAAGGAAAAAAGGTGGGGAGGAGTGCCAAAGCTTTATAAAAGAGCACCAATGTGCCAAATTTTCAAAGAACTCGGAACAGCTCTCACTTGTTTATTATGGAAGATAGTAAGTCCCCATTGCCAGTCGTTGACAAAAGAAACCACCTCTCAAAACCCAAGTTTTATCTCTGTTTTACAAATGAAAAGCTCTAGCACATGTTTAATCACTGCTTCTCTCCGCGAAGGGCCTTTCTTTTACTTTTATGTTGAGTCACCACCTTCTATCTTTATGCACCGTCTAAGAGAGCATAGTTGCCACTCTGAGTATAATGTGCATTGTCCCAAAGTTTTCATTGATTGATTCATGATGTTGGTTTCACTTGTTCTTAAATTATTTGTATCTAGTCGCCCTCTTAAACTTGAAGGTGTCCTATGCATTTATGTTTTGCTCTCTCATGAAGGACAAGCTGAAAACCATTTGTATGTTTTTCCATATGATTTGAACACACGTTTGACTTTCATTGTTTCATTTTCATGATCTTTCGTTTGTGTTCTTTTTCATGTTATAACATGGTTGCTAAGTCTCTTCTATCAAGATTATGTCTTTCATGCCCATATTTTAAGTTCTTTTGATCCCAGCGCACAACGCTTACATATATGGTCAAGATTGTGTTGGTGCATGTCACCTCAAAAATTATTTCTTTTGTTATCACTTACCTACTCGAGGACGAGCAGGAGTTAAGCTTGGGGATGCTGATACATCTCCAATGTATCCATAATTTTTGATGCTCCATGCTTGTTTTTACACCATTTGCTTAGTGTTTCGTTACACTTCGTGGCATTTTTATGCATTTTTCGAAACTAACCTATTAACAAGATGTCACAGTGCCAGTTCCCTATTTTCTGCTGTTTTTATGTTTCAGAAAGTTACACAGGAAATATTCTCGGAATTGGACGAAACAAAAGCCGGACGTCCAAATATTTACCAAAGCTTCGAGAGAACCGAAGAGGAGACGGAAAGGAGCCACAGGGCGGCCACACCACCAGGGGTCACGGGCTGCCCCTAGCCCACGCCGGCCTGTGGTGTGGGCCCCCTGGTCCACTTCTGACGCTGCCCCTTCGCCTATTTTTTGATGGGGGGGGGGAAATAGTGGGAGAGGATCCCACTGTGATTTATTATAGATGGATAATGCCCCTTCGCCTATAAAGACCCCCCGATGGGAAAAACCTAAACACCCGATCACTTTTCCAGAAACACATCGCGATCCGCCGCCGTCGTCGACCCAAGATCGGGAGGGTCCAGAAGCTCTTCCCAGCACCCTGCCGGAGAGGGGAATCGCCACCGGAGGTCTTCTTCATCGCCATGCTTGCCTCCGGCGCGATGAGTGAGTAGTCTACCTTGGACTATGGGTCCATAGCAGTAGCTAGATGGTTGTCTTCTCCACCATGTGCTTCATGTTTAGATCTCGTGAGCTGCCTTACATGATCGAGATCACCATTATGTAATTCTACATGTTGTGTTTGTTGGGATCCGATGAATATTGGTGTTATGATTGAGTTGAAGTACTGAAATTTATCTTATGTTATCTCTATGTTGTTTATGATCTTGCATGCTCTCCGTTGTTAGTAGCTATCTTGGCCGAGTAGTTGCTAGTGACTCTAAGAGGGGGTATTTATGCTCGATAGTGGGTTCATGCCTCTATTTAATCTGGGGGAGTGACAGAAACCTCTAAGGTTGTAGATGTGTTGTTGCTACTAGGGGGAAACAACATTCATATGCTCGAGGGCATATGCTTTGTTTACATTACACACTTTGCTTAATGCAGTTATCTGTTGTTCGCGACTTAATACTTGTGGAGTTCTCGGATTGATTCGCCACAAGTGGATTATTAGTCATAGATGCAGTTGGATGCAGTCTATGTATCTTGTTGTAATGCCCAGAGTAAATATCATAGTGATCCTCTCGACATATCACGTTGTCTTTATTCTATCAATTGCCCAACTATAATTTGTTTACTCAGCATATGTTATTTTATCTTATGGAGAGACACACTAGTGAACTGTGGACCCCGGTCCTATTTCCATTATATTGCTATCACCTGTTTACTTTACTCGCACTGTTTACTTTACTCGCATATTACTATTGCTTTCCACTCGATACGCTCATTCCTTTGTTTCAAGCAAACCGGTGAGATTGACAACCTCATCGTAAGTTGGGAGCAAAGTATTTGGTTGTGTTGTGTGCAGGTTCCGCGTTGCTACTGGTTGAAGACGAGTCAACAAGAATCGTTAATGGCGCCCTTGTTGGAGTGTTAGTAGGCTAGTCAGCATCACCTTCTGGAGTTTGGCTTTTTCCTGGATTCGACATACCTTGGTTTCTTACTGAGGGAAAATTTGCTGCTTTACTCATCATACCTTCCTCTTGGGGTTCCCAACTGGACGGTGATTCACATCAACCGTACCACAACAAGCAACACTTTCACACAGATAAGCATCCATAAACAAAAGATCATAATATCAACTTAAATAGAAATAAGTGCAGTGTTGAAAGCGTGCCCCATGACAGCATGGCTGAGCTAACTCCCAACTTACAACTTGCAAGAATATAATCAACATAAAAGAGCCACAATGATCAAGTTTATTAAGTGCAAGAAAGTAAATGTGCCATCAGGTTCATGAAAGCTTTACTAACTAATTTTCACATAACAAAAAGTTTAATTTGGAAGATAGATAAAAGGAAGACGAATGTACTTGGAATAGCAAATTGCTAATAGGTAGATATGGTGGACACATTGGAAAACTTTGGTTTTTGGGAGTTGGATGCACGAGAAGTATTCCCTCTCAGTACAAAATGAAGGCTAGCAAAAGACTGGGAGCGACCTACTAAGAGAGCAATAACGGCCATAATCATGCATAGCGACAAAACATTATTAACCAAAACATAAAGTGGTATCACAAGTCAAAAACCAAATGATCATAGAGGCTTAAGGCGACTGGCTAAAGGCAAACATGGTGTAAGCATGCGCCAAGTCAACCCAAATAAAGCATCAAAGGAGAATACCACAATAATATGCTCCCATATAATAAAAATAACGCATGATTCTTTCAAAGGCACATTAAGCAATCTTGGTCATTTGAGACAAGTCATGCTATAGCAAAAACTACTAAGCATATAATCAAAATAACATCAAGCATGACATGCAAAAGTCTAAGCCACAGTCTAAACAAGCTCCCATTGTACCACTATAGGTATGAAACTTTTTTCTCTTTTCCAACACCAATCAACCATTTTTGAAACAACTCTTAAAGATGAAAACCAACATACACCAGAGGTATAAACACACCTAGCTACAAAGAACTAACAAGTTCTGAACAAAAATCAAGGTGAAAAACAAAAGCTAAACGCAGTACTAGAAAAAGAGAATACTCGTTGAACGAAAAGAGTGAACACTAGAGTGTTCTTGGCACTGAAAAACAGAGTGTGTCTTCTCCAAAAGAAATATGTTGGGGTCCAACCATTTATTGCATCAAATAAAACAAAAGAAAACTTAAAGCAAAAATAAAGATACTCCAAGAAAAACACATAGTATACGAAGCAATAAAAATATAGTGTCTTGAAAGATGACCTAAATTTTGTTGATGAAGAAGGGGTGCCTCGGGGTATCCCCAAGCTTTGACGCTTGTACCTCTTGGATATTTCCTGGGGTGACATGGGCATCCCCAAGCTTGAGCTTTTTTCCATACTTCATCTCATCTCATCATTCTCCTTTCCCTACACTTGAAAACTTCTTCCTTCATACAAAACTCCACACAATTCTTATTAGCAACATTAGTGTAAGCAAGATAGTAAATACACCCTTTGGTTCAATTTCAACTCAAGTATAGCACCCATTAAAGCATAAGCTACTGTAGCAACTTCCTCAAAAGTGTCATGATAAAAAAACTCAAAAAGAAAGAGATCAAGAGGCAAACACAAATAGTGGTAAAAATCTGTCAAAACAGAACAGCTGGTAAAGATCGATTTTTTTGAAAATCTTATGTTGCTCAAATCGAAAAGTGCAAAACTAATTAAATTTAGGCAATAACCTGGGGCATGTGCACAAGAAATCGCAGATCAAAAAGACATTCTGAGAATTTTCACGAATTTTTACGGTGCAGCGGAGAAATCTGTTTTAGGACAGCAACTTCTCCAAATCTTACCTTCCTCCAATTAGAGGTTATTTTTGGCACAAAAACGAAATAAAAATGATAAGGAGATTTCATTACAGTAGTAATAACTTCCAAGACTCAAAAAAATATAAAGTACTGAAAAGAAAACATTTGGTTATCTCCCAAGAGTGCTTGAGCTAGGCGCAGAAAGTGGAAATCAAGTATTTTCGAGTGATGAAGCATCAAGATCAATAGCAGAAGTCTTTTCAACAAGGAATTGTATATTATCCAAATGAGTTTTTGAAGATCCTCTATGAACACTCTTGGGTTCACTACTTTCATCAAAAGGGTTTTCAGGAACAATCCAATCAAAATTCTTTTCCTAAGCTTCATGCAACCCTACGAGTTTGAAAGATATTAGTACTTTGATTTCTTCCTTGTTTGTACCAACAACATCTACACGTGAGCCAAGTATATTAAAATGCTCAAAAACTTTCCTAACTTCTATAACAACATCTCTAAATTCTTTACTCAAAGTCTCCAAAATAAAATCTTTCTTTTCGGAGTCTTCAATATCATGAAGCTTAAGAAACATTTGCTGCATAAAGGGATTAAGGTTAACAAAACTAGCCTCCAACATGTGAACTAAATATGAAGCTGCAACTTCATAACTAGGAGCAAGTTCGGCTAAAGATCTATCCTCAACATCTTTATGCTTACTGACATGATTAAAGAACTCCTCGATCTTATCTTTCCCAATTATAGAACCACTACCTATTGAAAGGTCTTCCAGGATGTATTTAGTGAACAACATAATGAACTAATAGTAAAAGTAATGAAATACCAACTATAAAAGAAACTAATTTTTTTGTATTTTTGATTAAAAAATAAAAGCAAAAATAAAGTAAAGAAAGTAAGCAAAACAATAACAAAGTAAAAAAGATTGGAAGCGAGAGACTCCCTTGCAGAAATCCTCTTTCTCGTCGGCAACGGTGCCAGAAAAATGCTTGATGGTGCGTAGTAGGCACCCAGTTAGGAACCCCAAGAGGAAGGTATGATGAGCACAGCAACAAGTTTCCCTTAGTATGAAACCAAGGTTTATCAAACCAGTAGGAGAAAGAACCAACTTCCGAAGGTTGATGCTAGTTGGCTTGGTGACAGCTCCAGACAATTTATATATGGTGCCTTATCTGGGGCATATCTTTGCACCAGCAGCAACGTGGAACCTGCACACAACACAACCAAAGTACTTTGCCCCAACTAGCAGTGAGGTTGTCAATCTCACCGGTTTGTGTGGTAAAAGATATTTGTTTGCAAGAAAGTAAATAATGCTTGTAAAAAGTAAATGGTAACAAGAATGTAAAAGAATGGACCGGGGTCCATAGTTCACTAGTGGTGTCTCTCCATAAAGATAAAGGGATTTCTATTTTCGTGCCCTCGGGTCCTTAGTTGTACTCAGTTTTCTCCAGCTACTTAGTTTTTCCTCAGTTTTGTCCAAGCCCTTGTCTGAAACCATCACAAGTGCTGGAACGGCCGGTTGCCCGACGGGTCAACAACTTTAACCGTTATCTGCTGACTAGTGGGGCCACGTAGAGCCCGCAAAGATACGTCACAGCATCCATCTTTGTTTGACCGTAAGCATCGTCGTATCCCTGACCAAAACGCGGACGAGTGGGGCTTCGGTATATCGAATGACAAGTGGGGCCATGACGCTGATACAAGGGGCAATACACGGGTAGGATTAGATTTTTAAACGGAGCTCTACAGCGATGGCACAGAGGAGGTGGCCTGCGGGGTGCCGAGATGAGATCGACGTCCACAAAGAACTACATGAGGCGAGACCAGACGCATTAGATAGATATGAATTAGACGCGTTTAACCATGCATAGAAGAGAAGAAATGGTCGAGGACATCAACGACGACCTCAACACTTTGACTGACGGTGTCGGACACGAACGCGAGCAATGTAGAGAAAACTAGTGTCTCTCCTTTCTGGCGTGTATAGATGGGTGCTAGGGGAGTGTGGTGGCGAAGGGAAAGACCTAGCGGTGGTCTGTGGCGTCCAGCATAGCAGGGCGGCATGGCCATGCCCACAGCGGCGTGCATGTTTGGCATTGGCATCAGCATGTACGTTCGTCATTGGCCTCGGCGGTATCTCTGGTGTGTCAGTGATCGAATGAGGGGACGGGATTGAGGGTGCATCCCGACGCTGACCTAGCAGTGGTGGCGAGCATAGCCATTCTGACCATGCCGATATCGGCATCGGCATCGTTTGGAGGCTGTGGTGCTCGAATCATGGTGGAAATTGCGACTCCCTATTATTTTTACATGCATAATATATAGAAAATAGCTAGATCTCTAAATCGATGCATATGAAGCTACATATATATTCTTGGTCATAATCCCCTTAGATGCATGGCTTCACGTCGTCATCGCTTTCATCGTCAGTATCTTCGTCATCCGTGTAGTAGTACTTCCTGCACGTTGTTCCGTCGAACACCTTCACTGTGAGCACATAATCGCCTTCATATTTGAAGTGTAGGAAGCAGCCGAAATCCACACCGTGCGCGATGGCGAAATTCTCCCAGCCCTTGTCGAGGTATGATACGTCTCCAACGTATCTATAATTTTTGATGCTCCATGCTTGTTTTTACACCATTCGCCTACTGTTTCGTTACACTTAGTGGCACTTTTATGCATTTTCCGGAACTAACCTACTAACAAGTCGCCACAGTGCCAGTTCCCTGTTTTCTGCTATTTTTGTGTTTCAGAAGTGCTACACAGAAAATATTCTCGGAATTCGACGAAACAAGTTTCTAAAGTCTTATTTTTCCCAGAAGCTTTCAGTGATCCGAAGAGGAGTTGGAGAGGGGCCACAGGCCACCCTCACACTAGGGTGGTGCAGCCCAGCCCCTAGCCGCGCCCCCTACGTGTGAGGACGCCTCGGTCCACCTCTGACGCTGCCCCTTCGCCTATAAAGACCCCCCGACGAAAAAAACCTAAGTACCCAATCACTTTTCTAGAACACATCGCGATCCGCCGCCGCCGTCGACCCAAAGATCGGGAGGGTCCAGAAGCTCTTCCCGGCACCCTGCCAGAGAGGGGAATCGCCACCAGAGGTCTTCTTCATCGCCATGCTTGCCTCCGGAGCGATGAGTGAGTACTCTACCTTGGACTACGGGTCCATAGCAGTAGCTAGATAGTTGTCTCCTCCACCATGTGCTTAATGTTTAGATCTCATGAGCTGCTCTACATGATTGAGATCACCGTTATGTAATTCTACATGTTTGGTTTGTTGGGATCCGATGAATATTGGTGTTATGATTGAGTTGCTATACTGAAATATATCTTATGTTATCTCTATGTTGTTTATGATCTTGCATGCTCTCCGTTGTTAGTAGCTATCTTGGCCGAGTAGTTGCTAATGACTCCAAGAGGGGGTATTTATGCTCGATAGTGGGTTCATGCCTCTATTTAACCTGGGGGAGTGACAGAAACCTCTAAGGTTGTAGATGTGCTGTTGCTACTTTGGAGAAAACAACATTCATATGCTCAAGGGCATATGCTTTGTTTACATTACACACTTTGCTTAATGCAATTATCTGTTGTTCGCAACTTAATACTCATGGGGTGTTCGGATGATATCCCCGTGAGTGGATTATTAGTCATAGATGCAGTTGGATGGCGGTCTATGTATTTTGTTGTAATTCCCAGAGTAAATCGCATAGTGATCTTCTTGACATATCACGTTTATCTTTATTCTATCAATTGCCCAACTGTAATTTGTTTACCCAGCATGTGTTATTTTATGGAGAGACACCACTAGTGAACTGTGGACCCCGGTCCTATTTCCATCATATTGCTATCACCTGTTTACTTTACTCGCACTGTTTACTTTACTCGCATACTTTCACTGTTTTCCACTCGATACGCTCATACCCTTTGTTTCAAGCAAACCGGTGAGATTGACAACCTCATCGCAAGTTGGGAACAAAGTATTTAGTTGTGTTGTGTGCAGGTTCCACGTTGCTGCTCGCAAAGCAAAGCTTGGATGAGGCGCCATATATAAATTGTCCGGAGCTGTCGTGAAGCTTGCAAGCATCACCTTCTGTCGTTTGTCTCTCCTCTCCTGATCGACAAACCTTGGTTTCTTAACTGAGGGAAAATCTTGCTGCTATATTCATCACACCTTCCTCTTGGGGTTCCCAACGGGCTGGTCATCAACCAAGCATCAAGCATATTTTCTGGCGCCGTTGCCGGGGAGGAAGTAGAAGACCTCTGCAAGGGGAGTTTTTCGCACACACACATCCTTTACTTTGTTTTAAGTTTTGCTTTATTTTATTTTACCTGCATTGTTTTATAAAAAACCCAAAAAAATTAGAATCCTTGGTAGTTGTTATTTCTTTACTTTAGTTCATTATGTTGTTCCCTAAGTATGTTTTGGAGGATCTCTCAGTAGGTAGTGGATCAATTATTGGCACTACAAAGATTTGGGTCTATTGCAACAATAACATTCGTCACAATAAGTTGCAAATTGTGGCAATAGGTACCTGTTGCCACGACATTGCGTTCGTTGCCAAGCGTTGCGATAGGACGCATGGTAATAGGTTATTGCCACAAAAACTAAATTGTGGCAAGAAAAGGTTCTATTATGACGACGATGTCGCAAGTTGCCACATTTTTTCTCGTGGCAGCACACACTTGATGCCACAATTTCTCGTGGCAGCTTCCCGCAACAGGCGACAAAACCATCGCGAAAAGACCATTTGTGGCTATAGACATTTGTTGCGATAGCCTATTCCAACAACACTTGTTTCGTGGCGCGTGCCCTTCCGTGGCAATAGCCAATTGTTGCAATACCTTATGGCAACAACTTTTGTTTTTGTGGGTATAGTCGTTTTGCCACGAACCCTGTGTTTTGTGGCAGTAACTTATTGCAACATACTCATTTTGGTGGTGATATATATAATATTTGTGGCGAGAGACTACTGCGACAATACAAACATTTTGTGGCGAAAGGACTATCTCAACAAAACCGATATTTGTTGCGCCAAGTAGTTGTCACAACGGACAAAATATTTGTGGCGCGAGGGTAGTGCGACAACACAAACATTTTGTGGCGAGAGGACTGTTTCAACAAAAATGGAAGTGGTGGCGACAAGTAGTTATCTCAACTGGCTACCTGTTTGTGGTAGGAAGTTGTTGCGACAATACATACATTCCGTGGCAAAAGGACTATTTCGACAACATGGTTTTGATGGTATGAAGTAGTTATCTCAACAAACACTGTTTGTTGTGTCAAGTTATTGCGACAATATAAAGTGTTTCGTCGCACCTAGTGCAACAAAATAGATAGGCGTGGTTGCTCTAATTTGATGCCACTCTAAATTTTTCGTGGTGCTAGCACGTTGCAACCTTAAGTAGGTTGTACTAATAGTCTATTGCAACCGGAAAAAATACATGCATTTAGATACATGATTCAAACAATACGTATATGAATATTATAGTTTGCATAGCCAATATTCATCAACTAAAATATAATTTCGCACTTAGATCAACATTTTGAATGTGCCATCCTAATTAAGAGCAAATGCTAAACTTGGACGTATCCTGAACGTGCCATACATCCCACTTAAATTTATGGATCCTACAATAAAGAAATGGAAATAAGTTGTAGCTAAATGATAGCAATTGTTCAACATTTTGACAGTACATGGCATAAATGACAGCTAAACTAGTTCATCTTTATTAGCTAACATAAGTAGAACAATATATTAAGGTAGTCATGGACATTAGTTCAAATCAACCGCTTGTAGAAAAAATAGATGCACACATTAGATACAAACAGGTCAAGAACGAGGAAATAACGAAAATTGATATGCTATACAGCAAACGTCTAACTCATATAGGGTTTATAGTACACAAGCTACTTTTTATAATAAAGTTTTATTAGATACGATTGCTATGTACAGATAAATAATAATTAAACATTGTGATTAGATTGGAAACTTTGAAATAACAAGTAACTTTGCAAGTGCAACGCACGACACAACTACTTATCAATATACATTTACACAAGCCTAATATAGTTCCAAGATATGAAAGGTAAGAAGAAATTCTTCTAAACAATGATCCCATTTAAGTAAAATAGCCTACACATTTTAATTAAAATCCCAGTCAAGAAGCTTGATGCAAAAAAGTATATTTAATTGTTAATTCCTTTCTGGCATTCTAGTAATCCCTCGCAGCAAGTAAATAGTACTCATCTCCTGATATCTGTTACTCCCTACATAAGGTCAAATAGTATTTCCGTTTCAGCACTAATCCAAACTCTAGTGTTTCCATGAAGCTAAGGACACATGTAAATAGTGTTGCAGTAGCAGTCATTTAAAATTTAGCGTTCAGTCCATGTAGCTAATCACACAGATGCGAGACAGACGATAATACAAATTTCCCACATGTACGCAAAAAAAATATCCTTGTTTATTCTATACAATAAACGTCTCCAAAGATAGGTTAGAAATAAAATTAAAGCCGCCAATCCACCAAAGCAGTTATCAATCAACAACAAATTCCATGAGTTATCAATCAATCGTCTTTAGCAAGAATGCCCAATTGCTCATCCCCTTATCCAAAACCAGCTAAGACCATTATTTTCAAGCAATTGAGAAACTGTCGGCCATAGCTAAAATGTTATTAACTTATTATAAAATTTCCTACTAGGTTTTATTCTAAGAAGACAGTGTCTTCTGTCCACTCGTTGCGGGTGGCTAGTTCATACCTTCACCAGTAACCAAGTTTCTAGGTATCTTTGGTTAAATTCAAGTACACCAGTAACCAGTCTAAAACCAACCAGATTCATCTATATGTTTGCAATCATCAACTGTACGAAAATAAGGTGGTGCGCCAGCCTACTGTACTCAGAGAATCAGCACACAGGTAAAAGATGTCTGGCTAGAGGCCCGCCCTCTCAAATCACATACTTAGCCTATATGCATCCAGTTCCAGATTTAGGTTTAAGGGTGTATACAGATAGGGAGACTGGAGCTTGACATACTCAAAAAACAAGTAAAATCATGAACAACTATCATTTTATTGTATCAGAATCTTTGATATGAATGAATGAGTTAGTGCCAACAGCAAAATAAAAATAGCAAGCTAAGTGCAAATTTTGGTTCAGGTTACGATGCATGTTTTCATTTTGCTTCCAGCCAACAAACCTTCTATGCACATTATGTGGGCCCAAATAAAGTTCAACATGAAGAGAAACCAAGGTTGTGACTTACCATTGCTCGAAACATTCTGTTCTTCTCCATCCTTATTAGGAGAATAGATCTTTTCATTACTGAACACAAGAACAATAAATGGACTTAGCTTTATCAATGTGCACCATTGAGAATAGTGATTAAGAACTAAGGAAGTTGTGTATCTTGCAGAAAGGAGTAATGTGAACCATCTCTTTCCTCTGAAGCTTGCACTCGGCGTCGTTGTATTGTCATCGGTCTCCCACCAGCAGTGTGTTGCGTTGAATTCGTTGTAGTGCCCTTGTGTAGGTAATATCAAAAATAGAGTTAATTTCAGAGGAAACGCAATACTTAAAGCAGCCATAAATTGTTTGATGTCCAAGATAATTTATATTTTCGCTACTTAAGACAGGAAAGTGGCAAAATTAAGCTAATGATTCGATAACAAGACCAAGTGGAAAAGCAAGTAGAGCAGTCTGTAGTATTGGATAGCCTTTGACCATGTTAATGGCTTATCATGTATAGGGAAGAGAAATGATAGAACTCAATGAATTTTTCATGCATATAGATATCAATGGGCATGCTTTACAGCAAACACAACCCAAAAGGCACACAAACATGGCATACATATCCCTTTCTACATATGTACTACGAACTAACCTAATTGCATTTTTACCCATAACTAATATCTTCCTAGAACGGAAGAAAATAGGAAACTAGCATATATACAGAGCGATGAACCATGAAATGTCCTCGGAGTTTGATTGACAATCTATCCAATTATAGGAACGCAAACATATATAAATTATATCAGATATAGAATGATTTGAGCACAGAACTGAATGGGACAGTGCAGACATATATTAGTATAATTCGTAGATTTACAGTACACAATCAGGTATGGATGACCAAGAAAGCTGTTCGTAAAAAGACACCAAGGGTGGGATGAGCATGTATCAACAGTTACTAGTAAAGATGGTCATTGAGCAAGTTACACACACATTAAGGAATAACATAATTATCAATCCACCCCTGTATCCGATCTTTCTCATGAGATAGCTCTCTTTTGCAATATACTGTATTCCCAAGTTCCCAACCACAATAGATACTACGATTATTATAAAAAATCTAATACTTAATGTGGGGGTACACTTTGAAGGGGCTATATCAGAACAGGAAAGTATCATCCAACATGTAACAACAGATCTATATTAAAGCATAATAGGTTTTAAAACATCCTCTCTGTTTGCTCGAAGGACGAAGTCACTAGCGGCGAACGCGCGCCAATCGAGATCCATGTCCACGACATTGCCATCATACTGAATGGTTTGTGATGGCGAGGAGTCTGCAGCCGGCACACTAACATCAGCTGTGTCTATCAAGGATAATATTGCATGCGCTCTCGTCGCTTCGCATGGTCATTCCCACCATCATTTTGAAACTACTAGGTTATACTCTTGCATTGAAGCACAAGTAGATGTCCTAAATAATGGACATGCGAATTAAATGGTGCGCTTTTGTTGCTTCCCGCATTCATCTAATCGAATAATTGCATGTGTAAGTGCGGAATCAACCTATTTTGGTCCTACCAAGTCAAGTCAACTAGAAGGGCGGAAAAACGCCATATCTGATAATCATGGAGAGGCAATCTGGTACCCTCCTCTCTAATTTTGTCGCGGTCGGTCGTAGCTACTCCCCATCCTCCCTCAATCAATTTCTCTGGCTACCTGAAGGACAAAGCCGCTGTCGGCGAGCACTAGTGGGAAAAGGCTTATAGATAGATATTTTATCAGTGGAGCATATTTTTCAATATGCTCCACTAGTATTTACTAGTGGCGCATTTGGTAATATGCTCCACTGATAAAAACATTACTAGTGGCGCATTACTTCCAAAATGCGCCACCAATAAGTCTGTGGGACCCACCAGGAGGGTCGTCGACAAAATATCTTGACTTATCAATGGCGCATATTGTAAATGCGCCACGCATATTTGAGCGTTTAGTGGCGCATATAGTGAACAATGCGCCACCAATAAGTCTGTGGGACCCAGCTAGGCCCCACTGGCCTGACCCTGCCAGAGTTATGCGTGGCGCATATGACAATATGCGCCACTGATAAATAAAATATCAGTGGCGCATATTGTCATATGCGCCACACATAACTAGTGGGGCCCACACCTCTGAAAAGGTGGCAGACTTATTGGTGGCGCATTTTGTTCAATATGCGCCACTGATAAGGTAGGCCAGATCTATAAGTTGGCAGCCCCACCACCACCATTTCATTCTTCTCCATCCAACACCAAACTAGATCTAGGTCGTCGTCCTCCTCCTCCCCACCACCTCAATTTCTCCATTCTTGTCTCCATTCTTGGTTTTTAAACCTACTTTGCTCCATAGTTTTGAGAGGGGATGCCTCTCTAAGTTGTAGATCTACTAAACCAACTAGGTGAGTTGTTGGAGGACATGCATGTGGATGTTTTATGTGGCCGGTGGACGTCTCGCGTGCGGTGTACACGCATGCATGCATGCTTGTGTGTGGTGCATGAATGTTTACAGGTGACGAAGAAGCAAGAGCATGTTGCTTGCTACGGTGTGGTGCATGGATGTTTGCCGAAATGTTGATTAACTTCCGTTTCGGCAAATTTTTGCACTACCCATACGTCCTATTTTTAGGAGAGGTCATGTCGAATTTTTCCGGCGACCATGCATGCATGCATATGTGTGTGTGTGTGTGTGAGTGCATGATGATGTGTGATTCATAAGGTACTCTCTTTTCTCTATACCACGCAGGCAACCATGGTCAGACACATGAGCGAAGGTCAAGTGGCTAGATACAAGGAACACGCGGTGGCCGATATGAGGATGAACAAGAAGACCCACATAAGATGTCCGTGTCGAAAATGCAAACTCGGGAGCTTACTTGACCCTGATTCCGCAGACCTGGAGAGTCACATGCTCACGCGTGGTTTCATGCCCGGCTATGATTCTGAACAAGAGGGCATACATGATGATGATCACGAAGGAGATGGCGGCGGCGAACATGATGATGATCATCACGAAGGAGATGGCGGCGACGCGGCGTCGACGGGCACACAGACACGACTAACCTCAGCCTTGCAGGACCCACATGTTCAGGAACTGCTCCTCAAGGAGACGAGCAATGCGAAAGCTGCTGCCAGAGAGAAAGCCAAGCTGGAGCAGATGGAGATTGATGGGAAAACTCCGTTGTTTCCTGGGTGTCGACCCGAGGTTACACGCTTGAGCGTCACGCTCAAGGCTCTAGAGATGAAGGCGGAAAGCAAATGGACCGACGTAAGCTTCAATAAAAACATGAGATTCTGGCAGAAACGTATTCCCAAGGGAAACACGTGTCCAACTAATATCGAGGAGGCCAAGAAAATCGTGTGCCCTCTGGACATGCCGTACGTTAAGTACCACGCCTGCATCAATGATTGCGCACTTTATCGGGATGAGTACGCGGAGAGAACCACATGTCCGGTGTGCGGCCAAGGACGATACAAGATAGGGAACAAGAAAGTACCTCGGAAAGTGGTATGGTACTTCCCTATCACTCCCCGTCTGCAGCGGTATTTCGTAGACCCTAAGGAAGCAAAGCTCATGCGATGGCACACGGATAGGAAGAAGACCGAAGATGATCCGCATAAGGGCAAGATCCTGACACACCCTTCGGACGCTAGCCAGTGGAACGCACTTGACATCGACTTCCATGAGTTCGGGGCTGATCCAAGGAACATCAGGCTTGGTATGAGCACTGATGGACTTGTCGTCGTGGTGAAACAACATATGCCATAGGATGGCTTAAATGGGGGCCGACTGTACGCTGGCGGATCCGGGAGAGGGGAAGCTCGGTAGAGACCGAGCACAGAAGTCACTGCTAACACATCGAGCTACCCAGGTTCGGGGCCCTCGTGAGGAGGTAACACCCCTACTCCTGCATGTCTGATCTATATGAGCTTCATATGAGAGCTACAATGGTGCTCCTTGAGCTGTATCTTGCCTATCTGAGGCTGCACTGGGCAGGAGCTAAACAGCTAGTGCTACTAAGGAAGAAGAGAGCTCCCGTGGAGCTGGAGGAATGAGCCTCCGAAGGAGGCTTAGGGTGATCGATCCCCCTGGTGCCCCTTATATAGGGAGCCCAGGGGACAAGGGATGCCCCACTGCATAGTGCACCTGCACTGTAACTGAGTTGACTACTGGGGTCTTGTCACACTATAGCCTGCATCAGCACGGTACCGTCCTCGGTACTGTGCGATGCGTCACGGTCGTGGGCTTGTCCCATCGATGTCTGTACTTGGAGTCCTTGGTCTTCGTCTTCTAGCGTCTGTCTTCAGGATCACCATGTCATCAGTCTTATCCTCCTCCTGAGGATAAGACTGACTAGGAGAGGAGGGATATGCTGGTCTGAGCTAAGGAGCGTCCCAAGACCAGCATATGATGATGGAGGATGTGCCAGTCCGAGCCCGGTGGCGTCCCAGGACTGGCACAAAGCGCTGGAGATGATGCTGGATGAGGAATATATCCCGGAGGGATAAATCTTGGCCCTGGAGGAGGTTAATTCGGCCTGGAGGAGGAGTAATCCGGCCTATTATGAAGATAATCCGGCCTGGGCCAGGGGAGCACCAGCCTGGCCCAGCCGGAATACCACAATCCGGCCCAGCCGGAATTGGCAAAGGGATCCTGGAGGGGAAATGGCAGCCCAGCCGGGGCGCAGGGGAGATGGCAGCCCAGCCGGAGCGGCCAACCAGTGGCCCAGCCGGGGCGAGGCAGACCGACCCAGCCGAAGGCGTGGCGTCGGCCCAGCCGGGGCACCAGCCCAGCCGGGGCACCGGCCCAGCCGGCAGGCAGGCCCAGCCGGGGCGGATCGCGGGGCGCCGGCCTGGTGGAAGCAGCGGCCCGGCCGGGGGGCTGAGTTCCGGCCTAGCCGGGTGAGCGGCCAGCGAGCCCAGCCGGGGCGGACGCGGGACGGGCCCAGCCGGGATGAGGGCTCCCGGGCCCAGCCGGGGAAGGAGAAGAGACCCCGGCCCAGCCGGGGTTGCTGCTGCACTGCGCCGGCCCACTCGGCCATAAGCCGGCCTGGGGACCTTTAAATCAGCCCAGCTTTTATATTCCGGCCCGAGTAGAGATAATCCGGCCCGGGCCATTATATTCCGGCCGGTACAGCTGAGTTCCGGCCCAAGGGGATATAATCCGGCCCAAGCTGACTGTCTAAACACTTTCTAATATTCCTGCATATATAACTCAATATAAAACACATATATTAGTTATAAAAAGGGGTACTTTGGTATACCCGGGGTTATATCCCCGACATTAGCCCCCGAGGCTGTGGGGGACTCGCAGAGTCGCGCACAGGCTTCAACAAAAATATACCAAAGTCCCAAACCTGCATACTCACTAAAAAATGATATGCTAGCCTGCATGGGCTATCTCAAAATGCTATTGTGCCTTCTTTGGCTATATCGACATTTTGCCTCTTGGGCTATGTCTCATCGACATCGCCTGCCTCGACAATGCCAGAATACTGCTTTGCCTTCTTTGGCCATATCGATACCTTACCTCTTGAGCTATTTGCCTCTTGGGCTACTTTGCCTCTTGGGCTTTATATCGACACTTTGCCTCTCGGGCTATGTCTCATCGACATTGTCCGCTTTGACAATGCCGGTATACTGATATGCCTCTTAGGCTACTTTGCCTCTTGGGCTTTATATCGACACTTTGCCTCTCGGGCTATGTCTCATCGACATTGTCCGCTTTGACAATGCCGGTATACTGATATGCCTCTTAGGCTGCTTTGCCTCTTGGGCTTTATATCGACACTTTGCCTCTCGGGCTATGTCTCATCGACATTGTCCGCTTTGACAATGCCGGTATACTGATACGCCTCTTGGGCTACTTTGCCTCTTGGGCTACTTTGCCTCTTGGGCTTTATATCGACACTTTGCCTCTCGGGTTATGTCTCATCGACATTGTCTGCTTTGACAATGCCGGTATACTGATATGCCTCTTGGGCTGCTTTGCCTCTTGGGCTACTTTGCCTCTTGGGCTTTATATCGACACTTTGCCTCTCGGGCTATGTCTCATCGACATTGTCCGCTTTGACAATGCCGGTATACTGATATGCCTCTTAGGCTGCTTTGCCTCTTGGGCTACTTTGCCTCTTGGGCACTTGTTAGTATGCAAAAATGATAAGACATGTTAATATGCTAAACCGGGATACTCTATGAAACCGGATATGATAAGAGATATGATGCTTGTTAGCTTTGAGATCGATGTCTCGATATATTACTGTGCCAGAATTGGCGATAACTGAAAGGATTACAGAATGCCGTGATGTGCTGGCATGCCGAAATAAACGGCGATATGAGTTATTGATAGATGCCTTGATATGCTGGCGAACCGAAATAAACGGTGATTGGGGATTTTGATCGATGCCATGATATGCTGGCATACTGAAATCTTACTCTTGCTATGATATGCCGGCATACTGAAACTTTGCTCATGCCACGATATGCGGGTATACTGAAATTTTGCTCTTTGCCATGATATGCTGGCATACTGACATTTTGCCATGATATGCTGGCATACTGACATTTTGCCATGATATGCTGGCATACTGAAAATCTTACTCTTGCCATGATATGCCGGCATACTGAAACACATATGACTCAAGATATCACTTAATAACCTGATGTGCTAACAAACTGACATACCTGAGATTTTGAGATATGCAGGCCAAGACGTAAAGATATGCTGGCTGGGACATAAAATATGCCGGCCAGGATACAAAATATAACATATGCCGGTATACTAAAATTTTGCTCTTTGCCATGATATGCTGGCAGACTCTGAAATACCTGAGACTTTGAGATATAAACTGAAACCCTGGTGATATAATAGTAATTTCTCCTCTGTAACGGCAATATGGAGAGTCATAGCCGGGTAATAGACATATATATAATGTGACATCCAACCTGTTCTGTAGTCATTCTAAAAGACATAGCAATGGTCATAGCATTTGGCATATTTGCAATCTAGCATATGGAGTTTGGCATATAGCCCATATCATTCGGTACATAGCACTTGACATACAGACCGAGATATAGCAATTTGACATACAGACCGACATACAGGAGGAAACTGGAGAGCTGATATGCTAGCATGCGAACTAATATATACTGAAACAGTACTCAAGAGGCAACTTCCTAGGCTTTAGCCCAGCCCCCGAGCTATCTTTTCTATCAAGGAGACACTGATTTTCAGATAAGCTGACCAGGATATGGAGTAAACCAGCATAAATACTTACTTGCACCGTTGAATAAGTTTGAAGTACCAGCAGATGCTCGAGGCGAAGGCGGAACAGTCCCTGGTACGACAAACACCAAATATGCCGGCCGGGACATAAGATATGCTGGCCAGGACACAGGATATGCTGGCCAGAACGCAGAATATGCTGGCCAGGACACAGGATATGCTGGTCGGGACACAGAATATGCTGGCCGGGACATAGGATATGCTGGCCAGGACACAGGATATGCTGGTCAGGACACGGGATATGCTGGCCGGGACACAGGATATGCTGGCCGGGACTCAGGATATGCTGGCCGGGACTCAGGATATGCTGGCCGGGACATAGAATATGCTGGCCGGGACACAGGATATGCTGGCCGGGACACAGGATATGCTGGCAGGGACGCAGGATATGCTGGCCAGGACACAGAATATGCTGGCCGGAGGAAGCCGAGCGCCGGCCCGGAGATGCTGATGTAGATTCGGGACAGCCGTATGCTGGCCCGGGCGAGTTGAGGTCAGCCCGGGAGTTGAAGAAGACCTGCTGTGCTCGGAGGCGTTGCTGATGTCGAGCCCCCGAGCAGATGAAGAAGATCCCGTCCGGATGTACTCCTACCAGCGCCTTGATCAGCCCCACGGTGGGCGCCAAATGTCGTCGTGGTGAAACAACATATGCCATAGGATGGCTTAAATGGGGGCCGACTGTACGCTGGCGGATCCGGGAGAGGGGAAGCTCGGTAGAGACCGAGCACAGAAGTCACTGCTAACACATCGAGCTACCCAGGTTCGGGGCCCTCGTGAGGAGGTAACACCCCTACTCCTGCATGTCTGATCTATATGAGCTTCATATGAGAGCTACAATGGTGCTCCTTGAGCTGTATCTTGCCTATCTGAGGCTGCACTGGGCAGGAGCTAAACAGCTAGTGCTACTAAGGAAGAAGAGAGCTCCCGTGGAGCTGGAGGAATGAGCCTCCGAAGGAGGCTTAGGGTGATCGATCCCCCTGGTGCCCCTTATATAGGGAGCCCAGGGGACAAGGGATGCCCCACTGCATAGTGCACCTGCACTGTAACTGAGTTGACTACTGGGGTCTTGTCACACTATAGCCTGCATCAGCACGGTACCGTCCTCGGTACTGTGCGATGCGTCACGGTCGTGGGCTTGTCCCATCGATGTCTGTACTTGGAGTCCTTGGTCTTCGTCTTCTAGCGTCTGTCTTCAGGATCACCATGTCATCAGTCTTATCCTCCTCCTGAGGATAAGACTGACTAGGAGAGGAGGGATATGCTGGTCTGAGCTAAGGAGCGTCCCAAGACCAGCATATGACGATGGAGGATGTGCCAGTCCGAGCCCGGTGGCGTCCCAGGACTGGCACAAAGCGCTGGAGATGATGCTGGATGAGGAATATATCCCGGAGGGATAAATCTTGGCCCTGGAGGAGGTTAATTCGGCCTGGAGGAGGAGTAATCCGGCCTATTATGAAGATAATCCGGCCTGGGCCAGGGGAGCACCAGCCTGGCCCAGCCGGAATACCACAATCCGGCCCAGCCGGAATTGGCAAAGGGATCCTGGAGGGGAAATGGCAGCCCAGCCGGGGCGCAGGGGAGATGGCAGCCCAGCCGGAGCGGCCAACCAGTGGCCCAGCCGGGGCGAGGCAGACCGACCCAGCCGAAGGCGTGGCGTCGGCCCAGCCGGGGCACCAGCCCAGCCGGGGCACCGGCCCAGCCGGCAGGCAGGCCCAGCCGGGGCGGATCGCGGGGCGCCGGCCTGGTGGAAGCAGCGGCCCGGCCGGGGGGCTGAGTTCCGGCCTAGCCGGGTGAGCGGCCAGCGAGCCCAGCCGGGGCGGACGCGGGACGGGCCCAGCCGGGATGAGGGCTCCCGGGCCCAGCCGGGGAAGGAGAAGAGACCCCGGCCCAGCCGGGGTTGCTGCTGCACTGCGCCGGCCCACTCGGCCATAAGCCGGCCTGGGGACCTTTAAATCAGCCCAGCTTTTATATTCCGGCCCGAGTAGAGATAATCCGGCCTGGGCCATTATATTCCGGCCGGTACAGCTGAGTTCCGGCCCAAGGGGATATAATCCGGCCCAAGCTGACTGTCTAAACACTTTCTAATATTCCTGCATATATAACTCAATATAAAACACATATATTAGTTATAAAAAGGGGTACTTTGGTATACCCGGGGTTATATCCCCGACAGGACTCAATCCGTTTGGCAACCAGAGTAGCACGCACAGTACCTGGCCCATGTTTGTATGGCCGTACAACCTCCCTCCATGGTTGTGCACCAAGCAGAGATACATACACATGTGTATTCTAATTCAGGGCCCAAAACAGCTAGGTGTCGACATGCATTTGTATCTCGGGCTGTTGAAAGAAGAGCTAGCCACGCTGTGGGAGACGCCTCCTCGTACGTGGGATGCATACTCAGAAGATTATTTCCCTTTGAGAGTCGCGTTGTTCACGACGGTGCAGGACTATCCAGGTTACAGTTACGTCTCTGGCCAGGTGAACCACGGACACAACGCATGTGTCAGGTGCATGGATAAGACCCCGCATCTCCAGCTACCAAGGGATCCCGGTTCCTCGAAGACCGTGTTCCAACGGACTTGGATGTGGCTTCGAATGGATCACCCGTGGAGAAAGCGCGGAGACCTGTTCAACGGTAAAGAAGAGCTTGAAAAAGCCCCACGTCCGAGGAGCGGTGAAGTAATCGATGACATGCTAGAAAACTGGGAAGAGTGCCCTTTGCCGGGAAAGAAGCGTCCGAGGACAAAGCCGCTGCATGGTGTGTGGAAAGCGAGGTCTGTTTTCTGGGACCTGCCGTACTGGAAATACCTCCACACGCCCCATAGCCTTGATGTCATGCACGTCATGAAGAACGTATGTGAGAGTCTGCTGGCCACTATCGTCAACATGCCGGATAGGACCAAGGACGGGCCAAAGGCAAGACACGACCTGGAATTCCTTGGCATCAAGAAAGAACTTCATGGTCCGCCCGATAATGATGATGATGAGACGATGGACGAAGATACTCAGGGTCCCCGCAAGAGGGCTAAGAAGAGGGATGTGGTGTTTCCCGCTGCCTGCTTCACTCTAAGTGAGAAGGAGCTCGAGTAGTTTTTTAAGTGCCTCCTAGGAGTTAAAGTTTCTCACGGTTACTCTGGGAACATAGGCAGATATCTGGATGAAGCGAAGAAGAGGTTCAGCGGGATGAAGTCTCACGACTGTCACGTCTTGATGACACAGATACTTCCCGTTGCGATCCGAGGGATAATGGACGAGCACGTCCGTGAGACGTTGTTTGGCCTCTGCAACTTCTTCGACGTCATCTCGAGGAAATCTATCGGCTTGAAGCAGCTCGACGCGCTGCAAGAAGAGATCGTCGTGATACTGTGCGAGCTCAAGATTTACTTCCCGCCCGCGTTCTTTGATATCATGGTGCATCTGCTCGTCCATCTCGTGGATGACATTATTCATCTCGGTCCGACATTCCTGCACAACATGATGCCGTTCGAAAGGCTGAATGGTGTTATCAAAGGATTCGTCCGCAATAGGTCCCATCCAGATGGAAGCATCGCCAAGGGCTTTCTGACCTACGAGTGCGTCTCGTTTTGCCAGAATTATCTACGCACCGAGGAGGACGACACGGACGACCCTGTTGGTCTGCCTAAAAGGACGCACCTCGGTAGACTTGCCGGATATGGTCACCGCGAGGGTTTTCGCGCCTTGCATGTCGGCGCGAAGGGTCGACGCCCCGACTTTCTCCGGGCACACCTCGTCGCGCTACAGCACATCGAATTGGTTGACCCTTGGGTGGAGGAGCACAAAAGCTTTGTAGAGCAGAAGTTCATTGACCTAGGTCGACCGAGGAAGAAGGGAGACGTAACAAGAGAGCACAACTCCAGCTTCACGGCTTGGTTCAAGGAAAAGGTTCACGGCCTGCAGTCAACGCCTTCTACGGAGGATGAAAAACTCATTTTTGCATTATCACAGGGCCCCGGGCACAACATGAGGACATATCAGGCCTACGACATCAACGGATACAGATTCTACACCGAGGAAAGGGACAAGAGTAGCGAATATCAGAACTCGGGAGTAACGATGCTATCCTATGCCGATGATGAAGCCACCGTCAAGGAAAGATTCTTCGGAAGGATCGAGGAGATCTGGGAGCTCGACTACGCCGGAGAGAAGGTGCCGATGTTCCGTGTCAGATGGGCCAAGAGCGTCCAGAAAGAGGGCCGGTATTTCACCACCATGGTTATACCCGATGCCTCCGCGAAGAACGCCTCCGCAAAAAACGAGCCATGGGTACTCGCGAGCCAAGTTGACCAATGCTTCTTCATCACCGACCCGTCAAAGCCAAGCCGTGTTGTCGTGAGGAGGGGCAAGAGGAGCATCATCGGAATGGAAGGACCCGCCAACGACCAAGACTTAGAAAAGAACGGCGATCCAAAGATTGAAGAGGAATTCGACAAGTACTTCGACAAGCCGACTGCCGCAGGAAGAAGGAAGACCACCCTACCTACTAAAGGTTGTCCGTTCACGAGAAGAAACCTCAACATTCCCGGCCTAAAGTATTCAACCGCGACGAAGAAGGGCAAGAAGATTGCAAAGAGACGCTAGCTCTAGCTAGCTCGCAGAATCGAGATCATGACATTTTTTGTGTATGGATATCGATGTTCGTGTGATGTACATGACAATATATATATATTCATGGTTTATTGAATAAACTATTATGATACTCGCAAATGAAGTGAGAAAAAAGTTTCTAAGTATTCATGTATATTAATTAGTATTTTTTTAGTGTTTTTATTAGTTATTACTAATAAATTTTGAAGTAGTTAGTATTTGTTATTATTAAAAAAATATAAAAAAATGTGTGAGGCAACCAGGAGTCGAACCCTGGATGCCCCAGATGCAGCACAGACCGCTGTACCACTGAGTCAAGCTAATGTTCTTGTCATATGGGTGAGCGTCGCGATATTTGACTAAGTGTCAAATATGCGTGGCGCATATCGAGCATAATGCGCCACGCATAAGTGACACTTAGCCGAATATCAGTTCGTGGTCGCAACGATCGATTTCTCCCCACCACATTTCCCCCGCTAACCCTAGCCGCCGCCGGTCAAAGCCGCTGCCACCGCTCGAAGCCCCCGCTCGAAGCCGCCGTCGCCGCCGCTCGAAGCCGCCGTCGCCACTCGAAGCCGCCGTCTCCTTCCCCTGCGCTTGTGGCTGCGAGAGAGGCTACCGAGGAGGGAGCAAGCGCCCGCCGAGGAGGAGGAGCCGGACCAGGAGGAGAAGCCGCCGGCGCTGACCACTTCCCCTCCGCGGCGGCCGTCGTTCGTGCGTGCGTACCACTGCTCCCCCTCCCCCTCTCTCATGTTTCAATTTTTTCTGGTTTGATTCGGCAAGATGTGGCCTCGCCTCTCGCCTCAGCTAGTTTAAGAGTAAAACCTGCTATCACATATATTTGCTTGTTCATTGTACGAGTTCACATGCATAGCTCTGAATATTAAAGACCTCATTCCTTGTAGCATAGAACCTGGGTGGTGTTGCTTGTTTCAAATACTTTGCTAGCGTCCTTGTGTAAATAAGCTTTAGAGATATAGGAAGCAACTGGAATCTTGCTATTTTTAGGATGACTGTGAGTATAACCTGATTGCTACTGTCCATATAGAGCTCGTGTACTTCAGCACCACATAGCTGTGAAACTTGATCAGTACCTCATAAGAAAACATATTGTCGTTGTATATATTCAAGTTCAAGTAGAGTAACTAGAACCTAGAAAAGAAAACATGTTAGTGTTGCTTGACTGTATATTACCTCCAGATTTACTAATCTTGTTGGATATGATCATCTTTGTTCTAGGACAAAACACTTGAGCACTTCTCCAAATAGCACACCACACTAGTATTCTGGTCATGCACATGCATGGTTGACTTGGGTAATTGCCTAAATAAAAAGTGTCAAATAAACTTACACCATCTTCCTTTCACCACATGTTATAGTGACAACTTAGTGACCTCATTATGCTAGTTAAAATTAGAAGCATGTACAATAACCGAGTAATCGCAAGTGTCGCATCTCTTAGTGCGACATCAGACTGAACAAGCTATGTCCTGTACCTGTAATTGTACTTGTACTTATCATTTAACATATCACTCAGGGGTTCAAATAAGCACTGCTGCACTACCAAGTTCAGTGGGTTTTAACTAACCAGTACTAAAACTAGTAGCTCCAGGTTACCCATTTAACTATGCAGTACAGTAACAACAAATAGCATTATAACCTCATCAACATGACATATATGCTCGGCTTTGGGTAGCAGGGTTAACCATCTGCTCTAATCCCTTTCAGCCATAAATAGCATCCCTGTGACCAAATAAATCCACATAGCCATCTTGATCAAGTTACTGGAGTGTAAATTAGCCCGACCATCATATTTACTCATATGCCGTGTTTTAGATTTATTCTCTGGGATAGCAAAGTCAAAACCTGAAATCCAACTTAATAAATTGTTTATGCTGACTCATGTGAACTAAGATCTGTTCATGAAATGAAACAACATTTAGTGAGGTGAATAAGAATAATTTGAGATCATCAACCTCTAAAAAAAACAAATGTGTTTTTCTGTTCTTCTTTCAAAGGAGAACATGCAACATTCATAAGAAGCAACTTCATCACATAGTTAACTGAACTGCAGCTCCCAGCAAATTCCAGCAGTTAGAGATACCAGGTTATTGCTTATTGCTGATGCTGCTGCACTGCTGTTAACTGAACTGCTTATTGCTGATGCTGCTTATTGCTGATGCTGATGCTGCTGCACTGCTGCTTATTGCTGAACTGCTTATTGCTGATGCTGCTGCACTGCTGTTGCTTATTGCTGTTGCTTATTGCTGCTGTTGCACTGCTGTTGCTTATTGCCTATGCTGCTGCACTGCTGTTGCTTATTGCTGTTGCTTATTGCTGATGCTGCTTTGCTGCTTTGCTGATGGCCTATGCTGCTGCACTGCTGATGCTGCTTTGCTGCTTTGCTGATGGCCTATGCTTTAGAAAGTTGAGCTTTATATATGCTTCTTGCTGCTTTGCTGCTGCACTGCTATTGCTGCTTTGCTGCTGCTTATTGCTGGAATAAGTGAATTGCTAGAATATTTATATATGTGAATTGATGCAGGTTATTTCTAAATGAGTTGCCCATTTCTCCCGAAATGTCGATTTACTTCCGTTTCGGTTGAGAAATGGGCACTCCTAGGTCAAAAAAACAGCAAAGGTCATGCCGAATTTTTCGGTCGACTCTAGCTTAATTAATTATTGTACTAATTAAATTATTATATATTTTGTATGAAGTGCCGACATGTCGAGCGGAGACAAAGACGTTGGGGCTGGCCCTTCTCAGCCCATGAGCGTCGAAGAAGAAGCAAGAAAAGCCAACCTAAAGTTTTGGCGGCTTGGCGATGACTTGAGCGGGTCCGACGAGGAGGCCGAAGAAGCTGCGGCCGATGAAGTTGGCGAGGAGGCCGAAGGAGGTGCAGCCGATGAAGTTGACTCGGAGTCCGAATATGACTTCGAGGCCGAAGAGGCCGAAGATGACGACGCCGGAAGCAGCAATGGCGACGAGGAGGATGACTTAAGTAGTCATGGTGGCAGTGACCGCATGGACGTCGGTGGATCGGACGCCGCCGCTAAGAAGAAGAAGAAGAAGGAAAGGCAGGATCGGACGCCGCCGGTACTCGGCACCAAGCTCGAAGAGTTCACGTATGTGAAACCGAGTGGCCAACCCGTGGAGCCTGCGAAGCTTGCCGCTGGGTACGGCTTGCAGCTTGGGTGCATCGTGCGGGAGAGCATGAGCATCAACCAGAAGAACATAAGAGCTAAGGGCAATACGCGGTTGCGCGAGCTACTCATTGAGAAGCTTCACAACCGGTACCAGTTCCCAGAGCCGTTCAATAACAAGAAGATCAAAGGGAACAAGGTCAACAAGTTAGCCCTCACGAGGATGAGCACTGCCTTGAGCAGCTGGAAAAGTCGAGTGAAGAAGAGAATTCTCGCCGGCAAAAGTTGGGAGGAGATAAAGAAGGCCGAGCCGATGCTCGACGAAGATGAGTTCATCAAGTTCAAGGATGCGTGCCTCACTCCGGAAGGTATCGAATGGACCGAGTGGGGGAGGCATATGCGGGACCTCAACATAGGTAACCAACGCTGCGGAGGCGGCGGTTACCGAGGAAAGAAGGCCATTTGGGCAAAGGAGGACGCCGAGTATGCCCGTCTAGGGAAAGAGAACCCGTGGCACAAATTCACGGATGAGCAGGTGATGCAGTTTGTCCGTGCCCGCTACTATCTCCACCCCGAACTCAAGGAATTCGTTACCGACGACGATGATGTGAGGAAGTTCCAGAAAAAGCTGGTAAGGAATTTACCGCGCATCTCGATCGAGTCGATATGCGTTCTAAATTTCTAAATGGCCATGTCTTTCCTTCTCTGCAGAGAATCGAAGAAAGATCTTGTGCTTCAAGTTCGAGCTCATCCCAGGGGTCGACGGCGGACCCGCGGTGGGACACGCCCTTCAACAGGGCGATAAACGTGATCAAGGGGAGAGCCAAGTCCTTGCCGCCGACTTCAGCTGGCCGCATGGCCGGCTATGGTACGTACGACAAGGTTGGCGACTTCAAGAAAGAGGACCCCGAGGCAAAGAAACAGAGGAAGGCCGCGGCAGCGGCGGCGGCGGCTGCGGCCGCCGCCGCAAATGAAAGACGCAAAGTTGAAAAGCTCCGGGAGCAGATGCCGGACCTGATCGCCCAGCAAGTGCAACAGAAGCTCCGCGAGATCATTCCCGATGAGCTGTGGGAGGGGCTTGCTGCTTGGAATGCGGCAGGTCGACGAGGGGCGCTAGTGGTGCCCAGCATCTCCGGCAGCAACTCTATCCAGCACGTGTCGCCGGATGTGGTGACTCCAGATACCGCCAACGTCGAGGAGGCGCAGCCGGCGGCCGCTCCGGTGCCCCCTCCCGCCGTCGCCAACATGACCGCGCACCCGGAGGTCGCTCTGGTGACACCACCTCCCGGCAATGCCAACACTGAGCAGCCGATCGCACCGGTGCCTCCTCCCGCCATAGCTAAGGCGCAACCGATTGTGCTTCGTCGTAAGGCATCTCGGCGGGAGAATGATACCGGTGTATCGACATTAGCCGAGCTCAATGCCATCTCCAAGGTAATGACTCCGGCCAGCACATTTCATTTCCTTTGCCTTCGATGACTATATAGCTATAGCCAGCGACATCTCATGATATGAATGCAAACTTGTTTTCCCACAGGACACACCTTGCACACTTTTGCATTTCGTGGACGGCGAGCTGAAGGATGTTGCTAAGGGCACAATCATTCAGCCAAATAGCACAGTCATGCATCATAAGGATATGGTATCAGCGGTGTTCAAGGTCCGGCTGGCTCGGGTGTTGTCGGGATGCGAAGACATTGACCCCCCAACCCAACCTCAAGGCGCCGATGAACATAAGACCCTTGCGGGTTGCTTCGGCTGGGTCTTGACATGGCCGAAGACCCAGATTCGGCTTGTGAAGGAACAACAAGTTACTCAGCCGCCACGCATGGAAAAAGTTACTGAGCCACCGCCATGTTCGGCACCAGTTACTGAGCCGGCGCCGCCACGTATGGTGCCACCGCCTCGGCGGCCACAACAAGTTGTCTCCGCCAACACCTCCCGTCACCAGAAGTTGTTGGCCGCCGCTTTACCGCAGCCACAACCAGCACCACATGGCAAGGCCGTCGCTGCATCATACCCAGTACTGGTTGAGGACATCAACGATGATGATGATGACAACCCAGATGACTGGCTCAACACCGGCGCCACCGACTCTCTGTTCATGCCAAACATGCTGGAAGAACCCTACCGTGTCCGTGAAGATCCAAATGCTCGCACCAAAGCATGCACGCGTTTGGACTTCCATGGTGCCCTAGAGGAGACGCCTCCGGATGCTGGCGCCGCTGATCCTAAAGTCCATACGGGAAATATTTTTAGCCCCAACACACTCCATAAGGTGGTGAGCGGCGGTGATCAGTTGGCAACCGGCTGTGGTGAGCAGTTGGAAACCGGTGGTCCCATCCAGAAGAAGCACCACCGGAAGAGGACCAAGAAGGATAAGCCGTCTGCGAGCCAGCAGCCTATCGGTCCGAAGAGGCCCAGGGTTCACGATGACCCGATGTCACAACCCGCTAAGGGCACCTTGCAGGGCATAATTCATGAAGCTGGAAAACCGATCATGACTGAGGAGCAGGTCGCCCACGCGAGTGGAGCGATGGTGAGCCTTATGCACAGTATCCTGTATCTGGAGGAGGGCCTTCTTAAGGAAACAAATCCATCGTACCCGGTTTTCCCGGTGAAGGTTCCAGCGGACGTGGGCTTCGTCGATGATCACCCCGCGGATATCTTCTTCATATCGTATGAGGACGTCTTCAAGCTTTTCAATGCCAAACGGCTGGACTATAACTTGGTCCGCCTATACGCGCTCCAGCGGGCGATGAAGGTCAACAGAGAGGAGAACCCTGGCGTCGCGATAGCGGACCCCTACTACATGCGTGAAGGCATGTTGATGAATCCAGCGAACCGTTCCAGAGCAAAGGAGTACCTCCAAAAGTTCCTGCTGGACAACAAGAGTAAAAAAGACATACTTCTTCCTTACTTCCCCGAGTAAGTGCACACTCACTCGGCTGCCGTAATAACTTGTCATTTCTTAGCTCCTTTTCCAACATTCTTTCGTTTCAACTATTTTGCGCAGAGACATATACTGCACATTGATCCTCGTTGCCCCGAGGTACTCGGTAGCCGTCTACTTAGACTCGGGGAGTGAGGCAAAGACAAAAAACTACGCCTACATCAAGGGTGTTCTAGATGATGCTCTCGAGGAATACGCCAGGAAGGGAGGCGACTTCAGGAAGGGGGCGGAAAATGTCAAGGATGGCAGACACATGTTCAAGCACGTGATCAAGTTCCCCTGCGTCAAGCAGCCGCCTAACAGTGTCAAGGAGGCCTTCTACGCCCTCCATCACATGCGGGCGATCATCCAGAACGAACATAGGCTTACAACGCCAGCTAGTGTCCGAGGATGGGCCGAAGAGCATGCAAGGATCGAGGACGCTGAACTTAGGGACGACTTCTTCCGCATCCAGAATCAGATTGCGACTATCTTGCAAGAAGATGTCATCACAAGGGGCGGAACCTTGTCCTACGCCAGACCGTTGGCTAAGCGCGAGATTGAAGACCGGTTACAGAAACAGCGTGACACTAGGACATGGACAACGAAAGATTGCTACAAACCGTTCCCGGAGCCATGCCAACCAAAGTGATCTTCATGATTCTTCCTAGTCGTTTAAGCGTGCATGTCAATCGTGTGTGTGTGTGTAAGGTGTAAACTTATAACTTGCCTTAGTCAAAAGCATCGTTGTTGGACTTATTTACTTTTGTATGCGCGATACTTATATATAACTCTTTGCTTAGCTCGAGTACTTTCCTTTGTCGACATGCATGTGAATCCTTCATTCTGTCGGTTGCATATGATATATGGCTTTGTCGACATATGTAACTCTTTTCTTATAGCTTGAATACTATATATGGCTTTGTCTACAGAGATGCCGAGATGCTACGTGGTGTACAAAGGATTGGTACCAGGAGTCTACGATGAGTGGGAGGATTGCCAGAAGCAAGTGAACAAGTTCAGCGGCAACTCCTACAAGGGGTATCCAACGAGAGAGCTAGCGGAAGCTAGGTGGAGGATCCACCTCCTAGGAGAGCAGAGAAACAACAACCGGATGAAGACCTTGATGATCGTGCTCCCGGTCTTGCTCACCATTGCGGGTGTAGTCTACTCGGTCTTTTGGTGACATGTGTAGTGTGTGTAATATGTAATGTGTGTAATGCATGGACTTGGGCTATATATGCTCTAACACTTATAATATTCGGGAACTTTGTCACTATATTATGGATCTAATTGTTTGTGATGATATATTTGTTTTGTACTGTATGCTGTGTATTCTGGTATATCTATATATATTTTTGTGCATTGCTGTCTATAAATACCAGAAAATATTAGTTTTTTTTGGACCTGCACGAAATATCAGTGGCGCATCTCACAGGTCTTTAGTGGCGCATTGTCTATTGGTGGCGCATATAGAAATATGCGCCACGCATAATCCTCTAATGGCGCATATGCTATATGCGCCACCAATATTCACCATATGCGTGGCGCATATCGTGATGCGCCACCAATAAACTGTTATTGGTGGCGTGGCATGGGTGGCGCATACCATATGCGCCACGCATATGAAAAAAGGTGTGCCACCTATAAGCTTTTTTCCACTAGTGGAGGGCGCACTAGCCAAGATCAATGTCCACGCCATTGCCAATCGCACAAGTCTGTAGTCGGCACACGAACAAGACCAACCCCACCGGGGTAATGGAGGTGGTGCGGGCTATGCTCATTGACAGAAAACCTCATGGCACCCTACCCTCATTTTAAAACTACTGGGTTATACTCTTGCCTTCAAAAATAGGTAGATGTCCTAAATAATGGGACACGACAAATCAAATGGTGCGCTTTTGTTGCTTCCCGTGGTCATCCAAACAAACAACTGCATGTGTAAGTGTGGAACCAACCTATTTTAGTCCTACCAAGTCAAGTCGACCAGAGGGGCAAAAAAAACACCATATCCGATAATCGTGGAGGGGCAATCTGGCGCCCTCCCATCTAATGTTGCCGTCACCGATCATAGCTACTCCTCATCCTCGCTCGACCATTCTCTCAGGCTACTTGAAGGACGAAGACGCCGGTGAAGAACATGCACTAGCCAAAATCGATGTACGCATCGTTGCCAATAGTACTAGCCTGTAGGCGGCACACGAACAAGAGCCGACCCCATCGGGGTAATGGAGGTGGTGCGGGCTACGCTCATTGACAGAAACCTCATGGCACCCCCACCTTCACTTTAAAACTACTAGGTTATACTCTCGCCTTGAAATATAAGTAGATGTTCTAAATAATGGACATGACGAATCAAATGGTGTGCTTTTGTTGCTTCACATGGTCATCCAATCAAACAATCAGGTGCCCTAGCTTCCCTCTAATGTTGTCGGTGCCGATCGTAGCTACTCCTCATCCCCCTTGACCAGGATGAAGCTACAACGGTCCAGTATATTGTTTGGGGAACAGTTTACTAACCAAAATTCCAACATATCAAATAGAAGCATCATCACAGAGCACACATTAACATAGAACTCTGTGTCAATGACATGACGATGATGAACGACAAAATTGGTACTCCCTCTGATTCAAAATAAGTGTCAGGACTTCAATTCAAATTTATTCAATTTTGAACTAAAACACACAAAGAAATAAAAAATCATGTTATATGTTAGTTTTTCCTCCGATCAAAAATAAGTGTGGAGACTTTCCTTTAAATTTATCCAAATTTGAACTAAAGCGGAACAAGTTTAAACTAAAGTTTTGACACTTACTTTGTATCGGAGGGAGTAATCGATGTTCACTGTAATGGTCAAGTGCAATATCACTAATATTTCAGAAAATTGAAACAATTGTCGCACGAAAAAAACTGCCGAAGAAAAAAGTCAGAGCTTACACGTTAGAGGGGAGCGTGACTAAATAGATATACGTTCCCCTAAATAATGGAGCTATATGTTCCCCTACTTTCATCATATGAAACTTCACAAAGTTGAAATTCTAAATAGATATATGTTCCCTACTTTTATCATATGAAACCACTTTTAGTATGTTTTGAAAAAATACCCTTAAATAGATCTGTTTCTCATTGTGTCACTGGCCTTCGCTAGCGGCCGGGGCGAGATGATTTCTCTTAAGCAAAGATGTTGGTCCAGAGGTGGTTGATCTGTTGTTCCTCTCCTACATTGTTGATGGGAGGCATTGGATCTTGGTCTAAGACAACATGGGGACGTTCCCGGGTCGACGTGCCACATCGACATGTGCCTTGCTGCATGCAACATGCCTGTTCATTGACTCACAAAGCCTCGTTGCCGATGGTGCATTCTTAGATCTAGCAATGGCGGAGGCTCGACGTTCTTTCCGATGTGTTTCTCGGCGGCACTAGAGTTGGGAGGCGGACTCAGAGTCATAATCGTAGTCGGTAGATGGGGTCCTCCGTGTCGGAGTGCTCCTCCTCGCTCAAGCTGTCTGCATGATCAGCCATGGGTAGATTAGAGGTGGGAGGAGGTGTGGGGCTGCTGCAATTTGGGAAGGGCGGTCGGATGGTGGCGGCAACAACAAATAACACGTCAGGGTTAGGGATCCGCACGAACACTAGTTATGATAAAAACCGCATATCGGCAAAAATTGGCGGGTCAGGGTGCTATCTTGCAAATTGTTGGTCTAAAACATGGGTCTACCATAATCATAATCATGTTGGTTTTTTAATAAAGTCCAATATTTTATTGATTCGGACTAGCATTATACCCATGCCTTGCTATGGCAATAACATTGACCGATGCACAACAAAGAGGGACACACACGGTTGAGGACAATCTTGTGTGCGTCATAGATGGCCATGCCAATCTCGTGCGCTCCTTCCATGGACATGTTAACCTCGTCCAGGCTAGATGATGGTAGGGGTGGGCATAAAAAACCCAAAACCGAACATATTCAAACTGAAACCGAATACGCTGGAACCAAATTAACAATAAACAATTTTGCTGCTGATAAACCGAATATATATTAATAAGTTCTGTTCGGTTTTAACCCTCCATTAACCGAAGTAACCAGTATAAACAGAGATATTGTGGACTGCACGTACGTGTATACGTCAAATTTTAATTTGCTTCAGCCTAGTGCATGGCGCTTAAAAAATATACTCCTTCCATTCCGTGATGTAGGCCATATAGAACGATGTTGATGGATTAGAACGTACTCCCTCCGTTTCAAAATATAAGATGTTTTAGATTTGTGAAGTAAGTGTATCTAGACATCTTTTAGTGTATATATTCGAGTGAATCTACACACTAAAAGATGTCTCAATACATTTGCTTCACAAAGCTACAACATCTTATATTTTAAAACGGAGGGAGTAACAGCCTAGGAAAAAACGTGAGCCAAGAGGAAAAATGTTTGGATACGCTCTCTCTCCTAATCAGATACGGAACAACTAATCTCAACAAATCCCACAATTCTCCCTCGACCCCCCGGAACTTTTCCCGCGATAAATTGTTGCCCGCCTCTTCCCTCTCTCTCCCGCGCGGCGAAAGCTTCTGTCAAATTGGAAGTTCCATAAAAAAAATCAGCAACCGAGGGAATCACTATGGCGGCAATGACTGAAAATTTTCGTTTTCAAATTGGAGACTGCAGCTATAAATTCTCCCCTACGCCCGCGTATCTGATTCTGATCAGCCTCTCGCTCCGCGCCTCACCCTCCCGCCCGATCGCCTCTTAATATTGGGCTGAAGGGGTTAGGTCGAAGTCAGACAGCCCCTCCCGTCCCTGGAGTCCTGGACGCCACGGCCGCCCTTCCCGTCTTGCAGCGCCTCCATTGCCATCTTCACCGGAGTTCTTCACTGGCGGCCCCGGCGCTGCGTCCTCTTCATCCCCAACGGCACCTGATTTCTAGAAAAGCATACAATTGCAAGGTGAGCTCCCGCGTGCAAAATATTCATGCCTATGTTTCTACATTGTAGATGCTGATGCTTTTGCCTCGAACTTGTCATATCGAAAATCTTCAGTGTGGGGAACAATACCTACCTGTATATTAAGGTGCGGGAATAACAAGTATTATTCCGGGAGCCTTCACTTTGGTACAAGTTTTACAATGATTGGCATTTTGAATAACCGTCCGTCTACTCTGATCTAACGGTTTGTAAAATAGACGGAACCAAACTGACGGTACCGGACGGTACCACGGTACCGTAATAATGTGGGACCGGTACTAAAATAATGTGAGATTAGTACCTCTAATTTATTTAATAAAACTTGTAACAAACAAATGATCTTTTGAGTGACCAAACAGCCGATGAGCGTGCACACATCTTAAAAGTCACGGATCGGTTGACAATCGTTTTTCCTCACTCATATTCTCTCATTGTCGGTCCCTCTCCAAATTCATCCTCTCAAAGTCTCACTCACTGTCTTTCTATCCCGGTGATTCTCAACTCTATCGTCGGCGATCTCCAGCGGTCCCACGCGTCAAAGCCAAACACCGACGCTAGGCGAGGGAGGAGGATGGGCTAGCCACTGGTGCTCCCGCCTGTCTATCGGCCGCCGGAGTGCGGGCAGCGGCCGGGGAGCAGAATCGGAGCACCAACCACCGCTCTAAAGCAGGGGAGCCACAAATCATCGCCAACCGAGATGTGATCACCGTCGGCCATCAGTTTCGCATCAATCACTTAGACCCTTCCCATCCAGCAAAATGATCCGACCAATCGAGCGAAGCGCAATCATACCTATGTGCTATTGCCGCGACGCCGCCATCATGCGCAGCATGAACGTGGCCGACCATCTATGCAGCGTTGCCGTTGAATACTTGAACAAGTACTCGCAAACCTTTTTCGCTGCCTCCACCAACTCCTGATCCGAAAGCTTGAAGAAATCGTCTTCGAAAACCTCTCCCCAGCGCCCGCACCACACCGCTGCCACCCCATCCTCCACCAGTGAGCCCATACCGGCGAGGGGGGCGGTGGATTGGGCGTACAAGGGCGCTAGTTGCCTGGTGGGTAGGGATTGCTTCGGCGGCAGGGGATTGCTCCAGCGGTGGGCAGGGATTGCTCTGGTGTCGGGGCTGTGGGGGAGAGGAAAGAGGTCAGGCAAACAGATTGATTGATTTTTTGTATCTGTTGGCAGTCTCTTCATATTGAGTGTTGTCTTGGACAGATATGGATGAATCGAACTATTGTACCACATCAGAAAAAGTTATGTCTTGTTTTAATCAACGGTTACAAAAAATCGGACTCAACGGTACCAGATGGTACCGTGGTACCGTGCCAATCACCGTAAAAGAGCACTCACTTTGGACGATTAATTTTAAGCTCATAAGATTTCTTATAGTTTAGATGCATATCACATTTTATACTTGGTAGGAACTAAGTAAGTAACTATTAGCATGTAATGGGTCTAAATAAAAAGTGACAAATGGCGGTGAAAGGCGCTTGCCTATAGAAAGCATAATCTGGCTTAGTATACTCTAGCTCCACACAATTTCTTTCATTTGGTGGTACATGTAACAAATGTCTACTTGCAACAGAAGTACACAGTCAGGTATCGTCATGAAAGAAATCTTTAGTATCCAATATCGATGAGCTACATTTTCAGATCTTCCTCGCCTGACAAATTTATTGTTGATGTTTTCATAGTAAATCTGTTGGTAGAAATGAATTGCTCGCTCCAGTCTCAATCTCTCACGTGTTGTGCTTTGCCGTTAATGGATTGGGAATTAGACTATTGGGCATTAGATATGTCAAGTGCACAGTACCAAGGTCGCCAACTCCGGCGAATGACCTGGGAGGATGTCCAACAGAATGGCCCTAAAGTTGTGCACGTCTTGCACCTGCTAGATTTCACTTGTTGGTGCTGGCATAATAAGCAGTTCGAGCAGCGTAAAGTTAGAGACGCGTGAGCCCCTATGGGTGCCGCCACGGCGACCACCAAAAATCAAGTCAGCAAGCGGGCAGCCGTGTTAAATTAGGGTGAGTTTTTTCCAGTACGTTCACTCCATATAACTCTACAAGTTGTTGACTTTTGCATTCATTGAAAATATTATTAAGTTTTTTTTTTGATAATTTTCCTTTTTATCACCGTAGAACAACGTTGTAATATCTTGTTCCTTAGAGCTCTAGAGAACAATGATGCGATATAATGCAATCTTGTATAGGGGATTGTTCCAATATATTGTACATATATATTACCATGGATGCACTTTTTGTTGCAATATGTAATAATTATTGCAACATAATAAAATCATGGCAAAAGTTGCTATTACAACCAATGCGCATCTCATTGCAATACAGAGCCAGTTTATTGCAACAATATCCATAACTAACGCAACGTGTCCGCATTGTTGCAATATCTTCCTGAATATTACCATGGAACTTTATTTTGTTGCAATATCTAGTCTATATTACAACAAAATAGATAACTCACGCAACCTATCGTGACTGTTGCAATATTTCTACCATATTACAACAATGTTATATTTTGTTGCAATATGGGTCTTCTATTGCAACAAAAAGAGTAACTAACGCGACAAAAGCTAAATTGTGGCAATATGAAGGTAATGTTGCCGCGAACGGAAATTTTGTGGTAATATCACATTTATTGCAACAAAAGATAGTTGTAGCAATAAATTTTATTGCAATAGACCTGAATCCTTGTAGTGTGGGAAAGACAACATTGAGGAGTTCTTTAATCACATTAATTCTAGTTGGATTTGTCCTGAAAATCCTTTTGATGAAAGTAGTGTACCAAAGCGTGATCATAAAGGATCTTCAAAAACTCATTTGGACATAATTCCCTTTATTGTTGAAAAGACTCCTGTTGTGGATCCTAATGCTTCTTTCATAATTACTTCATCTCTTGATGTTACTTGATTCGCAATTTTCTGCGCCTAGCTCAAAGGCGTTAAATAAAAGCACTCTTGGGAGATAACCCAATGTTTTATTTTCAGTACTTTTTCTTTTATTTGAGTCTTGGAAGTCATTACTACTATAATGACCGCTCCTTATCCTTTTTATTTCATTGTTGTGCCAAGAGAAGCCTCTAATTTGGGTGAGGTAAGATTAGGGGATGTTGCTGTCCTGAAACTGTTTTCGGTGCTGCACCGTAAAAATTCGTATAAATTATCTGTATATCTTTTGGACCTGCGATTTCTTGTGCATATGCCCCAGGTTATATCCAAACTTTCGTTAGCTGAATACTTTTTGATTTGAGCAACAGAAAACCCCTCAAAAATTCAGGCCTTTGTCAGCTGTTCTGTTTTGACAGATTTCTGCCAATATTTGTGTTTGCCGCTTTATCGCTTTCTTTTGAGTTCTTTTGATCACGGAACTTTTGGGGAAGTTGCTACAGTAGTATATGCTATATATGTGGTGGTTTTAGGTTGAAACCTGAAGCAAAAAGAGGTTGATTATATGATATGCTTGCACTAATGTTGCTAATAGATTTGTGTTTAGTTTTGTATGAAGGAAGTTTTCAAGTGTAGGGATTGGAGAATGATGAGATGTGTTGAAGAATGGACAAAAGCTCAAGCTTGGGGATTCCCATGCATCACCCCAAGAAATATCCAAGAAGTACAAGCGTCAAAGCTTGGGGATGCCCCCGAGGCACCCCTTCTTCATCGGCAAAAATCAGGTCACCTTTCAAAACACTATATTTTTATTGCTTCATGCACTATGTGTTTTTCTTGGAGCGTTAGTTGTTTTAGTTTTCTTAGTTAGTTTAGTTTGTTTGCTGCAATAAATGGTTGGACCCCAACAAATTTCTTTTGGAGAAGTTGCCTTGCTTTTCATTTGCCAAGAACGCTCCAGTTTTCATTCTTATCAAAAATCGATTGTTCTTCTTTTTCTACTACTGCTTTTGGTTTTCATTTTTTCCTTGATTTGCGTTTAGACCTTGTCATATCTTTTCATCAAGGTGTATTTTTGCCTCTGATCTTTATTGGTTTTCATCAAAAGAGGTGTTTATAAAAATTTCAAATGGTGTTGGAAAAGAGAAAAAGCTTTATGCAAAAAAGTGGTACAAGAAGGAGCTTGTGTAGACTGCGGCTTAGGCTTTTTCATGTCATGCTTGATGTCTTTTTGATAGTATGCTTAGTGGTTTTGCTGTAGCATGACTTGTCTCAAATAACTGAGATTGCTTAATGAGCCTTTGAAAAAAATCATGCGTTGTTTTTATTGTTTGGAAGCATTATTTTGGTTTTCTCCTTGATGTTTTATTTGGGTTGACTTGGCGCATGCTCCCACATGTTAGACTCATATAAAGTCACCAATAGCCTCTATGATCATTTAGTTTTTGACTTTTGATGTCATCTTATGCTTCTTTTTAATGTCGCTTTGTCGCATTGCATGATTATGGCCATTATTGCTCTCTTAGTTGGTCGCTCCCAGTCTTTTGCTAGCCCTCGCCTTGTACTGAGTATGAGCTCTACTCGTGCATCAAACTCCTAAAAACCAAGTTTGCCAAAGTGTCCACCATATATACCTACTAGCAATTTGCTATTCCAAGTAAATTTGACTTGCTTTTATTTTCTCTTCAAATTAAACTCTTACCAGTGTTATGCGAAAATTGGTCAGTAAAGCTCTCACGAACCGGAAGGCACACTTTACTTTTTCCTGTTCTTAAATTTTGACATTGTGGTCTCTTATGTTGAGTTGTTATGCTTGCAAGTTGTAAGTTGGATACTAACGCAACCATGCTGTCATGGGGCAAGCTTTCAACATTGCACTTCTTATTTGAGTTGATATCATGATATTTTGTTTATGGATGCCCGCGGTGTGAAATGAATTGGGAATCTTGCAGGGATCATGGAGTTTGTATATGTGTTAGGGAAACGCCTGGGCCGCCAATCTAAGCCATGCATAATTCATGGTGGAAATTTGCAGCATACCCATAGTGGACATTCGACGACGCATCTCAAAATAAAAAGCTAAATAATTGGTAAATAAAAGAGATGTCGAGGTGTTCATTGTATGCTTGTCCTGTCATTTTGATGTGGGCTTGTTCCATGTCATCGGGCACGGAGGTACCCCATTGGCGGTTTTCGATGATACATATATACCTATAATGACAAGAGCCTTGCTTGAGACTCTAAGTTGAGTAGCATGAGGTTTGGGTACTCGTATTCACGGGACACGAGGTTTTCAACTTATGATTTGTCAAGCATATGCATCATAATTGTTCTCGCATTAACTCTAACCATTCAAGATGCTTATGATGGGGGCAATGAGAGCTCAAAGCCGGTAAGTACCATAATTTTTGAAGGTTATAAAACTTGCAATCACTGCTTCCCTCCTCGAAGGGCTTTTCTTTTACTTTTATGTTGAGTCACCACCTCCTATCTTTATGCACCATTAAGAGAGCAAAGTTGTCATTCTTAGTATAATGTGCATTGTCCCAAAGTTTTCATTGATTGATTCATATTGTTGGTTTCACTTGTTCTTAAATTATTTGTATCTAGTCGCCCTCTTAAACTTAAAGGTGTCCTATGCATTTATGTTTTGCTCTCTATGAAGGACAAGCTGAAAACCATTTGTATGTTTTTCCTTATGATTTGAACACACATTTGACTTTCATTGTTTCATTTTCATGATATTTTGTTTGTGTTCATTTGCATGTTTACAACATGGTTGCTAAGTTCTTATTGTCAAGATTATATCTTTCATGCCCATGTTTTAAGTTCTTATGATCCCAGCTCACAAATGCTTACATGTATGATCAAGATTGTGTAGGTGCATGTCACCTCAAAAATTATTCTTTGTTATCACTTACCTACTCGAGGACGAGCAGGAGTTAAGCTTGGGGATGCTTGATACGTCTCCAACGTATCTATAATTTTTGATGATCCATGCTTATTTTTACACCATTTGCCTACTGTTTCGTTACACTTAGTGGCACTTTTATGCATTTTCCGGAACTAACCTACTAACAAGTCGCCACAGTGCCAGTTCCATGTTTTCTGCTGTTTTTGTGTTTCAGAAGTGCTACACAGGAAATATTCTCAGAATTGGATGAAACAAGTTCCTGAAGTCTTATTTTCCCCGGAAGCTTCCAGTGATCCGAAGAGGAGTTGGAGAGGGGCCACAGGCCACCCTCACTCTAGGGCGGCGCGACCCAGCCCCTGGTCGCGCCCCCTTCGTGTGAGGATGCCTCGGTCCACCTCTGACGCTGCCCCTTCGCCTATAAAGACCCCCCGACGGAAAAAACCTAAGTATCCGATCACTTTTCCAGAACACAACGCGATCCACCGCCGTCGTCAACCCGAAGATCGGGAGGGTCCAGAAGCTCTTCCCGGCACCCTGCCGGAGAGGGGAATCGCCACCAGAGGTCTTCTTCATCGCCATGCTTGCCTCCAGAGCGATGAGTGAGTAGTCTACCTTGGACTACGGGTCCATAGTAGTAGCTAGATGGTTGTCTCCTCCACCATGTGCTTCATGTTTAGATCTCATGAGCTGCCCTACATGATTGAGATCACCGTTATGTAATTCTACATGTTTGGTTTGTTGGGATCCGATGAATATTGGTGTTATGATTGAGTTGCTATACTGAAATATATCTTATGTTATCTCTATATTGTTTATGATCTTGCATGCTCTCCATTGTTAGTAGCTATCTTGGCCGAGTAGTTGCTAGTGACTCCAAGAGGGGGTATTTATGCTCGATAGTGGGTTCATGCTTCGCTCTATTTAACCTGGGGGAGTGACAGAAACCTCTAAGGTTGTAGATGTGCTCTTGCTACTAGGGAGAAAACAACATTCATATGCTTGATACGTCTCAAACGTATCTATAATTTTTGATGCTCCATGCTTGTTTTTACACCATTTGCCTATTGTTTCGTTACACTTAGTGGCACTTTTATGCATTTTCCGGAACTAACCTATTAACAAGTTGCCACAGTGCCAGTTTCCTGTTTTCTGCTGTTTTTGTGTTTCAGAAGTGATACACAGGAAATATTCTCGGAATTGGACAAAACAAGTTCCTGAAGTCTTATTTTACCCGGAAGCTTCCAGAGATCCGAAGAGGAGTAGGAGGTGGGACACCAGGGGCCCACACACAGGGGTGGCGCGGCCAGCCCCTGGCCCGCGCCACCACCGTGTGAGGGAGCCTGGCTCCACCTCTGACATCGCCTCTTCGCCTATAAAGACCCCCCGACGGAAAAAACCTAAGTACCCGATCAATTTTCCAGAACACATCGCGATCCGCCGCCGCCGTCGACCCGAAGATCGGGAGGGTCCAGAAGCTCTTCCCGGCACCCTGCCGGAGAGGGGAATCGCCACCGGAGGTCTTCTTCATCGCCATGCTTGCCTCCGGAGCAATGAGTGAGTAGTCTACCTTGGACTATGGGTCCATAGCAGTAGCTAGATGGTTGTCTTCTCCACCATGTGCTTCATGTTTAGATCTCATGAGCTGTCGTACATGATTGAGATCACCGTTATGTAATTCTACATGTTTGGTTTGTTGGGATCCGATGAATATTGGTGTTTATGATTAAGTTGCTGTACTGAATATTATCTTTTGTTATCTCTATGTTGTTTATGATCTTGCATGCTCTCCGTTGTTAGTGGCTATCTTGGCCGAGTAGTTGCTAGTGACTCCAAGAGGGGGTATTTATGCTCGATAGTGGGTTCATGCCTCTATTTCACCTGGGGGAGTGACAGAAACCTCTAAGGTGGTAGATGTGCTGTTGCTACTAGGGAGAAAACAACATTCATATGCTCAAGGGCATATGCTTTGTTTACATTACACACTTTGCTTAATGCAATTATCTGTTGTTCGCAACTTAATACTTCTAGGGTGTTCGGATTGATATCCCCGGGAGTGGATTATTAGTCATAGATGCAGTTGGATGGTGGTCTATGTATTTTGTTGTAATGCCCAGAGTAAATCTCATAGTGATCTTCTTGACATATCACGTTATCTCTATTCTATCAATTGCCCAACTGTAATTTGTTTACCCAGCATGTGTTATTTTATCTATGGAGAGACACCACTAGTGAACTGTGGACCCCGGTCCTATTTACATCATATTGCTATCACCTGTTTACTTTTCTCGTACTGTTTACTTTACTCGCATACTATATTGTTTTCCACTCGATACGCTCATAACCTTTGTTTCAAGCAAACCGGTGAGATTGACAACCTCATCGCAAGTTGGGAACAAAGTACTTGGTTGTGTGTGTGCAGGTTCCGCGTTGCTACTGGCCGAAGACGAGTCAACAAGTATCGTTAAACGGCGCCCTTGTTGGAGTGTTACTAAGCCAGTGCGCATCACCTTCAGTCGTCATTGTCTCTCCTCTTCAAGATCGACATTAAACCTTGGTTTCTTAACTGAGGGAAAACCAGCTGCTATACTCATCACACCTTCCTCTTGGGGTTCCCAACGGGCTGGTCATTCACCACGCACAAGGATTGCTGCTGGGGGACGAAGAAGAATAATCTCCTTCATCAACTAGCCATCAGCTGTTTTTCTGGCGCCGTTGCCGGGGAACGAAACTCCTACATCAACTATATTTTCCCCCGTCAACTCGGCACCATAAAACAGCATCAATGCTCAAGGGCATATGCTTTGTTTACATTACACACTTTGCTTAATGCAATTATCTGTTATTTGCAACTTAATACTCATGGGGTGTTCGGATGATATCCCCGTGAGTGGATTATTAGTCATAGATGCAGTTGGATGGCGGTCTATGTATTTTGTTGTAATGCCCAGAGTAAATCGCATAGTGATCTTCTTGACATATCACGTTTATCTTTATTCTATCAATTGCCCAACTGTAATTTGTTTACCCAGCATGTGTTATTTTATGGAGAGACACCACTAGTGAACTGTGGACCCCGGTCCTATTTCCTACATATTGCTATCACCTGTTTACTTTACTCGCACTGTTTACTTTACTCGCATACTTTCACTGTTTTCCACTCGATACGCTCATACCCTTTGTTTCAAGCAAACCGGTGAGATTGACAACCTCATCGCAAGTTGGGAACAAAGTATTTGGTTGTGTTGTGTGCAGGTTCCACGTTGCTGTTCGCAAAGCAAAGCTTGGACGAGGCGCCATATATAAATTGTCCGGGGCTGTCGCGAAGCTTGCAAGCATCACCTTCAGTCGTTTGTCTCTCCTCTCCTGATCGACAAACCTTGGTTTCTTAACTGAGGGAAAATCTTGCTGCTATATTCATCACACCTTCCTCTTGGAGTTCCCAACGGGCTGGTCATCAACCAAGCATCAAGGTACATCTGGCCTTGTCTATCAAATAGGACCTCCACGGTCCAGAGACGAGGACCGCAGTCAGCTGCTCGCAGATACACCTTTGCGGGCTCCTGGCCATCAAGATAGTCCGCAAACTTTTGTGGGAGTGCCTGCAAAGAGATCGAGCGCCGATCGTTTGAAATTAAAGGTTTTTTAGAACATGCACATAATTAATCACATGCATCATATATGTGGGAACGCGTACGTACCTTCTTGGCCAAAGGGTCTTCATAGATGATAATGAAGAACTCCTCTATGATCAATGGCAGTGTTGACGGTGGTGGTGGCAATGATGATGATCCACCACCCCGGCCTTCCCTTCCCCTTCCCCTTCCCTCCCTTCCCTCCCTTCCCCTTCCCCTTCCCCTTCCCCTTCCCCTTCCGGTCGGTGTCCGAGACGTGGAAGCCATGGCAATGGATCAAGTGTATGTGAACGAAGAAGAGAGAGGCAGAACCTATTGACATGAGGGATGGCCGTTGTGGGGGTTTATAAGGGAGAGATGACCGTTGTGGGGTTTACACCATAAATTAAGGTAGAGATGACCGTTGTGGGGTTTACACAATAAATTAAGAAGGAGATGACCGTTGTGGGGGTTTATATCTCAACAAAAAAGTAATGCCTAAAAGAAATGGAAATTCGTGATAGTTTATTATTTTACCGTGAAAAGTAATGCCTAAAGGAAATTCGTGATAGTTTATCATTTTACCATGAAAAGTAATGCCTACAAGAAATGGAAATTCGTGATAGTTTATCATTTTACCGTGAAAAGTAATGCCTGCAAGAAATGGAAATTCGTGATAGTTTATCATTTTACCGTGAAAAGTAATGCCTACAAGAAATGGAAATTTGTGATAGTTTATCATTTTACCGTGAAAAGTAATGCCTAAAAGAAATGGAAATTCGTGATAGTTTATCATTTTACCGTGAAAAGTAATGCCTAAAAGAAATTTGTGATTACCAAACTTGTTGAATCCGGTGGCAAACTCGTTATTTAGCATACATAGAGGGGTAGTAGTTTGCCACCGACTAGATAGAGAGAGGGTGGCCATGATGAGAGAGAAAGAGGGGTTATCCTGCCTGTTAGATCATAGGATCGACGGTAGGTGGGCACGATCCGTGTGACAACAGCTCGACCAATCAGGCCAAGTTTGGGCTTCTGTGAGAATGGAGAGGGTAAAACTGAGTAGTATCAAGGATCCAAGGGTAAGTAAATAGTAAATAGGCTAAGAAATTCAAATAAGAGATTTAGAAAAAGAAAAACACATGTTTTGTACAATAAAACCCAGGTTGGCCTACCTCAAAGTATTAGCAATTCAAATATACATGAGTGTGAAAATTATGGCCTCATTCAGACAAACTATGTTTTGGGTATAGATGTTTTGAGAAGGGGTTTGAGTGGAAAGCCATGAACCTTCATAGCTACTAGTGATTTGAGAAGTGGCCATTTGTGTTAAAACTTGATTTATATATGATTGTCTACGTGGCAGGTTGCGTAACAAGACTCCATGAGTAGGAGGCACTATGATTTTATTTTTTTGAATTTTTTGCGCATGAAATGACTAAATTAGATAGCTTAATCCCATTTGTTGACTCTCTGTTGACCAGCCACTTGAGGGTAAAACTGAGTATATTGCACTAGCCAGTATTAGTACTCGAGGGGGAAACTGAGTACAGATATTTTTCCAGTGTAAGACTCGAGGGTAGAACTGAGTACACGTAACGGTGCAGACGTGCAGTACCACGGACACGTGTTGAGACCAAACGTCTAGTTTTTTTGAGAAACTGCTGAGACGAACCGTCACTTTGCGAGTACAGAGCCTCTCTCTCCCTCCCTCTGCACAGTGTCTCATTCTCACTCACGCACGCAACCACGCCTCTCACGTCCCATCACCTTCTCGAAAAAACTCCAACCGCCCTACGCGCGCTCCCCTGCCGGCGATGGAGAAGAAGAATGCATCGGCGGCCGTCGCCCTTGAGCCCGTCGCGTCCGAGCCCGTTGCCTCCGAGCCCGTCACATCCGAGCCCGTCGCCGCCGAGCCTGTCGCATCCGAGCCCGTCGCCGCCGAGCCTATCGCCTCCGAGGGCGGCGTATCCAAGCGCGGCGCCTCCGTGAACTGGGCCTCTCTCAGGGCTGACGGACCACTTCACAAGATCGGCGCCTACTTACTGGCGAACGAGGAGTACGTGGACACCTACTCTGCTTTGAGGCAAGTTTGTACAAATTGGCGCTCAGATTTACCTGAGCCCAACGTGCACCTGCACGAATGGATCATGGTAGAACACGCCCTTCCACACGCCGCTGAGTTCTCCTTCCTCCATCTCCGCACATCCCGCTACGTCACCATCGATCTAACGGAAGTTCATGCAAGGTTCAAATTCCTCCATATCTATAGAGTTAATCTATTTTTATTTTCAATCGTAAACATCTTAGTGCTGAATGTTATCTTCATCAATATATTTTAGATACTACTTCGTCGGCTTTTGCCGTAGCGTCATTGTGCTTGCCCAGAAGAACCAGTCGCACAAGATACGGCTTCTGAACCCACTCACAAAGACATCGAACACTATATTTGAGGCGCAGATGCCATCTGTTATTCTAGAGTCAGTCGCTGTAATGAAGTCCCCGACTATGCTCTTCGTTTCCACATATTACCCGGCGGAAATTGCTTGGGTCGATGAGAGCACTCCAACTAAGGGTATAGATAAAGATTGGGGAGAAGGAAGATTTTCGATCGAGCACCATTCTATGCGTTGCATTACCCCGTTCAATGGTGAATTCTATGCACTAGCTGTGAACAATTTGGAGTTCGGAACATTAGTGTGCACCAACAATGTCTAGTTGGAGCAGGGCGCGAGCACTGTCAACATGGAGACACTATTTTCATTTCCAGAACTTGGAAATGACAAGTTCTACCTTGTGAAGTCGGATGGTGATCTGCTGCTTGTGTTGTTGGGCGGTCGTTTGGAGGAAGGTCAAACATTGGTGTAACGTGTGGACACTGAGAGCCGCTCTCTCCATGCCGTTAGTAACATTGGCAGTCGTGCCTTCTTCGTCCATCATGTCTGGTGTATCTCCGTCGACACCAGAGTGCACCCGACACTTCGACCTGGCTGCATCTACTATGCGGATTTGGGTTATATCAGAGAGTACTTTGATGATATGAACACCTGGGATGAGTGGCCACTACGTGTGGATAGATTAGGAAAGTACGGTCTGAAAAATGAACAAAGGCCATACCGTTTGGAGGATGTATTGGCTGCACACTGCAGACGGAAGGAGTTCAATGAATATTTCTTTCAGACCAGAAAATGGAGCGACGAAGATATATATGATGAATGAAGAACAGATTCATTCATCCTGGGGTATACTAATCTTCATGTTGGGCATACATTGCGTCTTGTATTATTTTCAGCTTAGTTTGTCGTGAACATTAACATCATTATTGGCTGCTTTTGGCTGCTGTATACAGTTTATGTATTATACTTAGTTTTCTAGATTTATTATGCTGCTGTGAATTTATCCTATACTAGCTTCTAGATTTGCTACTAGATTTGTTACCATATTGGGCAAAAAACGAGGGCCAAAAGGCAACAATCATTGAAGAAAGACAGAAATAGAAGCTTCTCTAGATTTGATACTAATTTGGTGAAAAGAGAGAGAACTGTTACAGAGAGAGAGGGGAAAAAAGGCGCTCTGAAAAATGCCAATTTGGGCCGAGAGAGACAGAACTGAGCTCTCACGTACAACCAAACGCGGTCTCGTCCTGTCCAACGCGATCCCTTTCTACCAGCCCCACGCGACGCGGCCCCACATGACGCGGCCCCACATGTCAGCATAGAACGGTCAACTAAACGGGAATCCTCCTGTCCGAGCTCCTTCTGAGGGTTTCAGACAAGGGCTTGGGGAAAACTGAGGAAAAACTAACGAGCTGGGGAAAACTGAGTACAACTAAGGACCTGAGGGCACGAAAATAGAAATCCCAAAGATAAATAATATGTTGGGTAAACAAATAAAGTTGGGCAATTGACAGAATAAAGAATACAAACAAATGCATGTACATGTCATGAGGATCACTATGAGATTCACTTGGGCATTACAACTTAATACATAGTCTGTAATCCAACTGCATCTATGACTAATAATCCACCCGCCGGATATCATCCAAACAACCATTAGGTATTAAGTTGCAAGCAACAGATTATCGCCTTAAGCAAAGTGTGTAATGTAAACAATACAAATATCCTCAAACACAAAATTGTTGTTTTCTCCCTAGTAGCAACAGTACATCTACAATCTTAGAGGTTGTTGTCACTCCCCTAGATTACCAGAGACATGAACCCACTATCGAGCATAAATACCCCCTCTTGGAGTCACTAGCATCTACTCGGCCAAGATATATACTAGCAACGGAGAGCATGCAAGATCATAAACAACATAGAGATGATAAATCACAAATCAACTTGACATAGTACTCAATATTCATCGGATCCCAACAAACACAACATGTAGAATTACATAACGATGATCTTGATCATGATAGGCAGCTCACAAGATCTAAATATGAAGCACATGGAGGAAAAGACATCCATCTAGCTACTGCTATGGAACCGTAGTCCAAGGTAGACTACTCACACATCACTCCGGAGGCAGGCATGGTGATGAAGAAGGCCTCCGGTGGTGATTCCCCTCTACGGTAGGGTGCCGGGAAGAGCTTCTGGACCCTCCCGATCTCGCGTCAACGACGGCGGCGGCTTGCAGTATGTTTTCTGGAAAAGAGTTCGGGCTTAGGGTTTTTTGTTGAGGAGAATATATAGGCGGAAGGGCGATGTCAGGGGATGTACCAGTGGCCCACACCACCTGGTGGCGCGGCTAGGGGGTGGCCCGCGCCACCCTATGGCGTGGCTGCCCTCTGGCCCCCCTCCGTCTCTGCTTTGGACTCCGTCTCGTGTCAGGAAAAATAGGAACTTCAGCTTTTGTTTCGTCCAATTCCGAGAATATTTCCTGTGTAACTTTTCTGAAACACAAAAACAGCAGAAAATATGAAACTGGCACTGTGGCATCTCGTTAATAGGTTAGTTTCGGAAAATGCATAAAAACGCCACGAAGAGTAACAAAACACAAAGAAAATGGTGCATAAACAAGCATGGAGCATCAAAAATTATAGATACATTTGAGACGTATCAGCGGCCAAGCCAAGGCCGGCGCCCTAGGGTTCCTCCTAGGGGTCGGCGGCCAGGTTTTGCCTTCCCTTGGGGAGGGGGCATGTGGAGGAGGTGCTACCTCCTAGATCCCACTATATAAACCCCCAAAGCCCCCCTTGGCTCATTCATCCATCTCCCATCCTCTCTTCTCTCTGGCCTAGCTCCCACGTTTGGAGCCGTGCCCGCGAGTTAGAGGAAACTCCACGTGCCGGACGCCATCGTGCTGCCGGATGTCTAGTTTGAGTCCATCTTCTCTCGCTGCTTCACTAGACCGAAGCCCGGAAGACGTCTATATGCCGTACGTGTGTAATCCCTCGGAGGCATTGTTGTTGTGGTGCTTGTCTTTGTCGACTAGTATGACTACACGACCTTGAGAATGACTTCGTTGTCTTCTTCGACAGCGTTCGTGTGGGAACATTCCCGCGCACTCGGTCTTCAAAGGTATGAACACCACCGCTACTCCGTTACCTTACAGCTGCGTAATATAGATCATGGGCTATGGGTTTATAGGAAATATTTTATTTTTTGCACCAAACCCCAACAGTTCACTTGGACTCGACGCCCAGGCCATCATGGAGCTGCTAGATGTCGCCGAGCAAGTGGAAGGTTTTAAAAGATTGATGCATTAGCCAACTCAACCGAAAGTTTGAACTTATAGAAAGAGGGTAGTCAATATATTTATATTTTACAATCTCCCTCGTGTCTAGGCTATTTTAGTCATAGTGTGGGTTCCGTGCAGACTGCAGAATTTTTTTTCTTTTGTTTTAATACTGCGTGAGCAGTGTCTTCAACTCAATACCTCTTGGCTCTGATACCATAAAGGATTGATGCACTAGCCAACTCGACCAAAAGTCCAAACTGATGAAAAGAGGCTATGCAATATATTTATATTTAACAAAGATTTCACCGTGACGGAGGGTGTCGATGATGTCTTTCGCTGGAACTGGGGCGCATAGGGGTCGTACTCAGTGAAATCATGCTGCCTTGCTTTTTTCGATGGAAGGGTTGCCATGGCAGGCACCCTACAAGTCTGGCGATCCCATATGTCGGGCAAGTGCAAATTCTTCCGTTGGTTGGCGATACGCAAGCGATGCTAGACTGTAGAAAGACTTGCCCGATGTGGACTTCCTTGCCTGGTGGCCTGTCCTTATGCGATCAGGATGAAGAGTCCATTACCCATATTTTGCTAGGTTGTGTTCTTGTGAGGCACATTTTGGGCCATTCGCCGGTGTTGGGGGAACATGGAGGACCTGCTGCCGACCCTAGACCCAATTTTCATGGACTTGCAACCGTCATGGCTTGGTAGGAGATGTTGTGCGAGACTAGTAGACGGGCATTGCCTTAGTTTGCTAGTGTTTGTGGAGGCACCGCAACGACATCATCTTTGAGGGCGCTTCACTCTCACTAACGAGAGTCCTTTGCAAGATCTTAGCTGAGTCAGAGTTGTGGAAAGTTGGAAATTGCATGCCTTTTTAGAGCTAGGTTAGCTCTAGTAGAGGGGTGGAGGTTTGGCGAGTAGTCGGCATCGGACTCTTTTTTTGTTTGGTGTCTTATCGTAGGCAGCGTGGATCTTGCATTCTCGGTGTTTGTTATAGCTGCGCTGTAACCTAGCCGCTTGTCTCTTCTTCTATAAAACTGATACGTCTTTTTATGACGTTTCCTTAAAAAAAATAGTCACATACATGAGGAGGAGGGGCGACTCATCACAGGAAGCTCCAGCGGAGCTCACGATCCATGTGAGAAGAGGAAGTGAATAGACAAGTGTTATTTTCCATGCATGGGAGGTCCCATGCATGTTGATATTGTTGATTCCATGTTTTACGGTTCGTGCCATAGTGCTTCACCAAGTGTCGTCAAGTTTCATTGTATTCCACTTCAGTATAACAGATTATAACATAGTAATGACTGAATGATACTGTGCACGGGATGTGTCGTGCACGTAAGAATCGCCACTCTCCAGGGAATATGCTTCTGTGTGGATATACCATCCTAGTTATCAGCATCATATCAACAACAACAACTCAACAAAAAGATCCATCAATCAGAGACCAACTGATGTGATCTTAATTTGAAGAGGCGGCAGAGCACAAGTGCCAAACAATCCCCTCGTTTTCTGCTTAGCTCAATCTAGCAATCCAAATCACCTTATAAGTTATACCCTACAAAAAATTTAGAAGAAATCGTCCTCCCGGACGGCACCAGGAAAGCAACATTGCAAAAGTACAACACAAACACAATCACGAAATGTGTCGGTATGTGTCTGTCTTTCCATGACATGTCTAACCTTTGGCTCCACATTTGTACGACATGCCACGTGGATTTCCTACGGATAACAGTTTGTGCATTGCAGGTACATGTTCTACACACCAATATTGTGAATCTTGTATTGTGTCTTTGTCTCTAGCTATCAGATATCTTCTCCTCTGTTGCGACTTCGGGTAAGATGCCACGTGTAGTCCTAGTCGTCTCCCGGAGTCCAGCGGCGAGCGGCGGAATGCTCTGAGCATTGCGGAACACATTATCTGGATCAATGGCGGTCTTCGCGCGGACGAGGCGATCGTAGTTGCTCAGGAAGTACCTCTCTCCCCACGTCCTCGCCGCCTCGACTGGGTTGGGAACGCCGTCGTCGTCTATCCTAGGACCTGCAGACCAACTGTTGGTTCCAAGATCAAGGTCCAGGTAGTTTATGTACGCCGTTCGTGGACTGGTCGACACATAAGGTCCCATGAAGTCGTAGAATCGCCGCAGCCAATCCATGTACTCCTCCCTGTGGCCGTCATCCTCCGACATCCACTCGATCAGGTACTGGATGCCGTGGATGTTGCCTCTGCGGTGCGGGAACGGCAGGTCGGCGGCCCCGAACCGGTCCATGGCGCCGCCGTAGGGGTCCAGGATCACGTACGCCTTGGGCTGCTTCGACAGGAACTCGACGGCTCCGGTCAGCTCGTCGATGGCCATCGGGCGGCGCACGAAGTCGGACTTCGCCTTGAAGTAGTTCTTCCCGTGGAGCACCCTGTCCGTCAGGTCCGACGCGGTGCTCCCTTCGGGCAGGCCCGAGAAGAACACGACGGATTCGACCCAGCTCATCTCTCGAGGGGTGAGGTCGGGTGACATGATCTCGGGGAACCGTGCGGTGAGTATCTCCATCGCTTCGTGGCTCGGCCCGAGGTAGAACCCTTTGAACGTGACCGAGATGCCCGTCCGGTCCGACTCCGGCAGGCCGGCTCCGACGAACGCCGAGAGATAGAACTCGTCTGGGAGGGACGGCGAGACGTGCTGCCACTTGGAGACGAGATGTGACACCGAGGCCACGGTGCCGGGACGGTTGACGACGAAGACCGTGACGCGCTCCGGGACCGGGCTCAGCTGGATTTGCCACGCGTAGACGGCGCCCCAGCCACCACCACCGCCGCCGCGGATCGCCCAGAAGACGTCCTCACCCATGCCGTCCCGGTCCAGGACGCGGCCGTCGGCGTCGACCAGCACGGCGTCGATCACGTTGTCCGCGGCGAGGCCGTACTTGCGTGAGAGCAGCCCGAACCCGCCGCCGGCGATGTGGCCTCCGGAGCCGACCGTGGGGCAGGACCCGGCGGAGAACGCGAGCGTCGGGCTGGAGTCGGCGACGGCGTGGTACACCTGCCCGAGCGTCGCACCGGCCTGGACCCACGCCGTGCGCGACCCGGCGTCGGCCTGGACGCGGTCGAGCGCCACGAGGTCGACGACGACGAAGGCGTCACGGCCGGCGCCGTCCCCGTCCGTGGTGTAGGAGAGGCCCTCGTAGCTGTGGCCGCCGCTGCGGAGGCGCACCAGGAGCCCGGACTCCCTCGCGCACCGCACGGCGGCGCGCAGCTCGGCCAGCGACGCCGGGACGACCACGGCGGCGGGCCCTCGGCTGGCGTCCGCGCACTCGGCCGCGAACCGGAGGTTCTGGACGGAGAATGTCAGCGCGGCGCCGTACGCGGGCGACTGGCGCGTCGTGACGTTGCGCACGCCGGCGGCCGCGAGGCAGGACGTGATCAGAGCGCTGGCATCGTCGTCGTCTCCGATGCCGCCGTGTGCCGCGGCCTGCATGGCGAGGAGGTGGAGCAGGAGAGAGTAGAGCAGAAAGGTGATGGCCATGGCTCGAGAGAAGAGAAGCTATCTAATAAGTGGAGCGTGGACTGTGGGAGTGTGACCGACGATGTGCCCGATGGTTTTTATGTGCGCCCGCGAGTGACGGCTGAGGGTTTTGTTGCTATATGCGGCCGGCGTGATTAGTCATGGATTGATTAGCACTAATCGATGTGGCCGGCAGGCGGTGTTCGTGTTCTTGTGCACGACCGATCATACGCCTCGGTCGCTACTCCTGTATAACATTTTTTATTTCGGGGAAAACCTGTTCAACTTGGCTATGTTTACATCAACTAGTTGCCTAGAATAGAGCAAAACGGGCTCGACAAAACGGTAACACATTTCTCACAGAGCTGGGTTTACTGGTCACTCGCGAGAAAGTCGCTTTGGAGTTTGGAGCATGAGTTCCATGGAGCCTATTTTATAAACTTATTAAAATGACACTTTAAACTTTTAAAAAAATTATGTACATAAAATCTGGATTTAGTTGTGCAAATTTTTAATATCAAATATTTTGTAGTTTAGGCTCAGCTAAAATAAAATTGGACACATTTTAAAAGATTCAAAAATTGTATTGTTCATGCTCCTAGATCTACAATTTTGTCATTTTTGCTAAGAATATGATATAATATATTTCAGATTGAAAAGTTGCACACGAGTAGGATAAATCATAGGTTATATTCCCATATTTTATTGAATTTTTTTGAAGCTTTCAATTCAATTTTTTTGAACTTTTCAAAAACAAGCTCACCGGAGCCTGTGTCCCAAATTGACACACTCGCCTACTATTCACTAGCTTCGTGATTCGTGTTGCATTATTTTGTGTGTTGACCTTATATACATTTTAAAAATATCATTGAAACTCCAATGAAATCTTGTTGAATTTAATTATTTCAGAATACTTTTCACTCAAATTTAGACTACTTCAATCAGTTTCTACTAAATTAATATTTTTAACAAAATTCTACAAGATTTTATCACGGCTTTAAAAAAATTAGATAATAGGCCAAAGGGCATACGTTAAATTAATAACGCTATCAACGGCGAAAGATACAAGATGTTGAATGCACACCCTAAGGAATAGCCAAACAAGCTACTCAAAGAAGCACAAAAGCAGAGGACTCGCCTAGCACCTAAGGAGAGATCGAAGATGAAGGGCAAATGCTGCACGGGCAGAGTTATCGGGCCGGAGCTCACTAGCATGGCCACACCAACCAACACTGCACACCGCCGAGACCTGCACACTGATCTATCTCCTCACCTGCCACAAACATACGACGTGGTGGCAATCACCGCCATCGTCAACCGTGCGAACTAGGCTCGGTGGCGATGAGGAAGAGGATGGGGGGAGTGAGGGGAAGGGGGGCTCGGCCTAGGGTTGTGGTCACCTCTGTCATGGCTTCAATTAAATGTCAAATACATATCACATCAAATTAAAATTGGTAAAACGACGCAGCATGAACGGTGGATAACTGACATAAACACCGGTTCTATTGGAAATTAAAAGTCACGTCCTAGAGGAACCAAACAAATATGTGTGCCGGAAAGAATTCTTTGCATTTTAGGTGTCGGGATAGACAGATTAATTTGCTCTTCTTATGTCGTCACACCATTTTCGGCAGAATACTTTACGTGACAGACAATATCACTATGTTTCCTCATTTCTCCGGACAGCCTACTAATTGGCATGAACGTTGTTGCACTAACTTAATTAACTGATATGCATATAGTATAAGGCATCGCTGTCAGGACCAGCATCCATATATTATAGTCGAATCTTGGTGATTATTGCTCATCGTTAAGGACGAGATTACAAAGTACTGCCCATTCTCAAGAAGGTGGTGTGCTAGCGTACGTTGGCAAGGCTAGAGAGAAGAGTCGTCAGACATCGGTCGAAACGGTGGGTTTTTGGAGGGGTTTTCAGGGCGGCGGACGGATACACCTGCTAGCTTCTCCATCACCTTCCGTCGACAAGTGACAACTCCATCTTGTTAATCTTTCTTACGCCGGCAGATCGAGGCGCAGAGCTGAGCCATAAAAAAACCATCATCTGTCTCTCCCTTCTCTTTCGTCTTGTTGTTTTGCACCCACCCGGCAGTTTGATAATCAAATTCAAAGAAAAGCGGCAATTATGTCAATTAAGTTCGAAAGAGGTCGTAGTAAATTAACCAGTGGTTTAGTTGGATATTAATCAATTAACCAATGTTACGTGGCAAAAATATAATAAGGGCAACCCTAGGCCTCGGTCGGGCCAAGCGGAGGAGAGTCACCTACGGACCTCCCCTAACATCCGTTCTCACTTAATTGGTAAATTTAGATCATTCAAGTGGAACATGGAAAAAACCTAGGTGTAACATTTTTAATACGCAACATCATTGCAATTTTTTACATGTTCATCAAAAAGTATCCAAAAAACTTTACAACATTTTGAAAAATAGATAGCAACATATCAAACATAAAAAAATTAACACATAAATAATATAGACGACAATGAAGGAGCACATTTACAACATGATTGCACGCATGGATCGTCCGACCATCAAATTTAAGGCAATATGATTTCTAGCTCGTCATAGTCCCATTGAAGCCAAATCAGGCGACGCTGGATCCATTCACCATAGACATGTTGTTAAGCGAGCGACTATGTAGAGGAATAGGGGACGAGACGAGGTGAAGTGAATGAGCATGTGTAGGAATCAATGGAAAAAGAGGAGCTCACGCAAAAGGATGAGAGGGAGGAGAAGTACATGAGCTATGTGACAGGACACCGTGATGTATTGATATAGATGCATGAGCAGAAAAGACATAGAAGGGATGGAGAAGCACTCCCACACAGGTCGCTTCTGAGGGCATATACAATGGTTGATAAGGTTGTCTTATCTTAGGTATTTCATGCGATTAGAGAAGGCAAAAAAATGTTGTAGGGTAATTTTTTAACGTTATCTCATATATTTATGGTTTGCATGCTCCTGAAATTATGGCATGAATGAAAATGAACTAGAAATATGTGTCCAACATAAGACATCTCCTACATTGAGAGAAATGTATTATCTTCCTTGCTAAGAGAAGATATCTTAGTTATACAAACCTCTTTTTTAATTTCTCTCTCCTCCAGCTAAGCAATTATCCTACATGACACAAGCACAACAACAATCTCAGGAGCCAGACGCTTTTTGGTGTTGAATCATTTTTGCCCCTTCCTCGTCTCATAGGCGACAAGTGTGGCGAAGCAACTCCCCTGATCTTCGCCGGCGAGGGTGTTTGTACCATCTCCCTCCGCTTGTCGCTCTGATGGCAGGAGGGAAGGGGACCTAGTTCCTCCTTCTGGCCTAGTAGTTAGGATTAGGGTTAGTCTGTTGTTGTGTGTCGTTGGGGTTGTGGGAGCGGCATTTAGAGAAATAAATCTGCCTCAATTCTAATCCACACCGACGGAGCCTCAGAGTTGATGGTAACATGTGCTTCTTTATCCATCAGATCGACAACATAGTTTCTTGTCGTTCTTTAGATGGCGAGACCAGTTTCTCAATGTGTCGGTGGCCTTCTTGTTATCCACGGCGACACTGGACGTCGGGGCGAGGTGCATGCTCTAGCGCGAGGATGTTGGTCCGGAGGTGGTGGATCCATCGTTATTCCTTGACTTCATTAATGGGATGCACTGGAACTGGGTACAAAGGCAGCACTGGATGTCCCCTGGTCAATGTGCCACAACAAAAAGTGCCTTGCTACTTGCAATGGGCCTCTTCATCGACTCACAAATCCTTGTTGGAGATGTTGCTTCTTAATGGTGGAAGCTCGGCGTCTCTTTCGACGTGCAGTTTAGACAGTGTTAGAGTTTGGCGGGGGCTGCTAGCTTTGGCAGTGCAGGACACCCTAATGATTGTTCTACATTTTTCTATCCATTAGTGTTCTATCAGCATAATTTCAGAGCAATTGTTTTCTCTTGGTTATTCATGTAACTTGATCTTCTATTAATGAAACATGTGGTTGGTCTAAAAAAATATACTAAAAGTGACATCACTAAGATAAGACCATTGTAAAACCATGGAATTCGAAATGAATTCCATAACCAATTCCGTTGTAGCCAAACAAGTAATTGATATAATCATAAATGAATTTTTTGATTCTAACCCAAAATGATGGGAGCCAAACGAGCCCTAATATCTATTGGGTATCCTGTTATTTTTGTGGATTTGCCAAAATAAAATGTTATCATCATATCATATCATTTCATTTCTATCAAATGAAATAAAATGATAGATTCTAAACGAGCCTAAGGCCTTCTTTGATTTGTAGGATCCCAAATCATAGGAATAGGAATGGGAAATGGATAGGAATGCAAGTGTAAACCTACAAAGGAAAACTTCCTGCAAAGGAAACAAAAAATGAGGTTGGACTGCATTGTTTCCTTTGGGTGTTTTTCAAAGAAATCTGGTTGCAAAGGAAATTTTCTTTCAAACACTCCTACAGTGCAAATTCCTATAAAAACTGAAATCCTACACTTTTCCTACAAAATTCCTGTGAATCAAAGGAGGCCTGAGTGTTGCATGGCCTGCCTTCCTGATGCGTATTCAGTATTCTTCTCCTCCAACTCCAACATGTAGTTTTTATACAATGCAGTTCCGACGTACGTAACGCAGGACTGCAGTCCTGTGCATATCGAGTTGTTCCATGCTTTGTCGCGGTCTCTTCGAGCTAGCTAGCTTCAGTAGCTTGTAATATTTCGCGTTTCTCATCCTGTTCGCGAGCTGGCTTCCACGAAGTGCTGGACCTCACCCGAACGCTCCTCGGTGTTCTCCAAAGGTTTTCTTCGAATTGCTCTACGGAAACGGAAGACGGTGCTTTTTTTTCGTCCAAAATGGAGGCGCTCCAGCTGCTTCTAACTGTCTAGGCCCTGATCCACTGTCGATGTGTTATAGATGCTTCTAACTGAAACAGTTATGTTCTCTAGCCACAAGAGTCATTCGCCGCTGCTGTTATTTGCAGAGATCGGGTCATGGAGCAGGGGCAACAACAAGGCGCGTTCACATTCCTAAATTAACATGCTCAGTAAGGTACAGAGAAGAACTGAAGTAGCTTGAACCCCCACACCCATGCTCAAAATTCAGGACGTAAGTCTCGGAACCTCTTTCGTCTTCGGTGTAGCTGTCGATTAGCGCTTTATACATGAGAAATAGGAGGTCACATGCTCAATACTACATTAGAGCATCTCCAACAGATACCCTAATAAAGGACACCATATTTTTTGTTTTTGGGCACCACTTTTGCAATTTTTGACATGAAATTTTGAGCACTTAATCTAGATGCCTTAAAATAGGGCATCACCTTTCAGATGGCCTAAAATAGGGTACCACACATAGCAATATGAATCTAGATCTCTACAAAATCATCACACATATTAATAACATCGATTCTGCGTACCCCTTCGTAATTAAGGGTGTGATGGGCATTATGGGATAACTTTTTTTCGAGAATACACCATGGAAAGATGTATCGATCATATAAAAGAAAAGCCTAGCCGGCTGATACAACGCCAAGCATAGCTATAACAAAAACTCAACGCCACATGGCCTACAACGCAAACTCACAACACCCGATACCGAAGGCTCGCCTTGCACCGCCGCTTGCCAAAATGGCGAAGAGGCGGGGCACAGGGCTCCAAAGCCGTGTCACGCCGGAAGAAGAAGACCTCGGTAGAACAGCTCCGGCTCTAGAAGGCACGGACCAACGTACAGCGCACTCATAAACGCATAGAAAGTCGGCGAGTGGGCGGTAGGATCCGACCAGACTGGAAGAAGACGCCGTGAACGAAGCTCCAACCATGGTGTACCTTGCGCCTCCAAAGCCCACACTCTGAGCAGTAGCAAGCTGCGACTCCATCTGCCTTTTCTAGGACACCAAGAGCAACCTAGGCAGCGCCTTCAAGAAGGAAGCGACACCGTGGTGCCGTCGTCGCCTGATCCTCGCTGGATCTAAGGTTTCCCCCGGAGCTCAAGGTGAGGAGGCATAAATAGGGCCATGGCGATGCCTCTAAGGAGGGAAACGGCACCCGCGAGCGTCGCCATCGTCAGAAAAATCAGGGATTTCTCCCCGGCATGCTGTCCATTCCCAAAGTCCACCAGAATCGGTGAGAATGGAAGTCGAAACTGGCCTCACCACCGCCGAGAGACAATCCACCATGACACTGGAGCAGGAGAGAGCGCCGACCACCGCTCACCAAGCCACTAAACGGAGCTGGATGGTGAGGATCCAGCCCGTCACCGCCTGGCCGGCCGTCGACACCACCGCGGTGCCCAGCGACCGGCGCCACCAGGCACCAACACGCTTGCCCACTGCCACAAGCCCAGCCCTGCTGGCCCACCCAGGCCCAGATGGGCAAAAGCGGGCTTGGAGCTCGCAGCTGCGATAGCAAGGGCGCCTCCACCACGGGGAGGCCACGCCTGCGCCGACATCGTCGTGCCGCGCTCGGCGCTGGACCTCCGCAGCACCACGCCGTCGAAGAACCGCCCCCGAAATGCGCAGCCGCCGCTAGGAAGGGAGCCGCCACCGTGCGAGGGAGAAGACCCCGCCGCCACCGTTGCCGCCCGGGCTTCGCTCAGCGGGTCTTCCGGTGGCGGCGAGGAGTGGGGAGGTGAAGGCCGGCGGCAGAATCGCCGCCCGTGTTGCCTAGGGTTGATGACGCAGGGGTATTCGGGGTCTGTTAGGCTTGCATTCCTCACTTTCTCACTTCATTTCTGCAAGTCGAAAGGCATTATGGGATAATTAAGACAAGAATCTAGATTATCATGTCTGTTTATCGAAAATACGGCAAGAAACCTAGAGTGCTAAACAAAACAGTAGATGATGTATGTCTGAACAATTAGTTCCACTTAATTTCTCGGCTCTAGTTGCTTCTTGATGATGGAAAAAAACGAGTCTGGAAGGGAAATGAAGTAATCGGATTAAAATTACATGTAGTTACAGGACCTGTACATTTAGAATGGATACGTCTAACTGAAAATGATTTAAAAACACAAAAGCATAAATGCATATAAGAACCTACAGATATATGTATAAGCTTTTTTCTGATGAGTATGACAATCCGGTTGCTTTCCCCTGGAAAGCATCTAGCGTAATGAACTTATTTTATTATTCCCAATATTTATACTGCATTAGATTATGCACAGTTGGCAGAAAAGCATTCAATTTCTAAATAATCTAACTATTTCAATCCCTATTATCACAATAAATTAGCACTTCTTCGTTCAATGAAGATAAATGTAAACCATGTGTATTCCTGCAACACAGATGCAATATGCATAAGAGATTAAACTCACCTTTGAGCATTAAATTGTACCAATTGAACAGATGCAAGGGATTTTAACGAATGTTTGTGTGCACCTTTGGTTATTAAACTGTACCAATTGAACAGATGCAAAGGATTTTCAGGAATGTTTGTGTGTTCACATTTTCAGAGATGAATGCTGAAACTGAATCGATTCCTTGTGTTACTCATGGCGAGTGCAAATCAAAATTCAGAATCGAGTTTCAGAAATCGTCCCTTACACAACAGATCTACAGAGGGAGTGAAGACTGGATAGGGAGGCAACTTCAACCTGCTACCTTCACAGGAATAGACATGAGATGAGCTTTGCTCCTCTTTCCCTCATGTGCGGAACCAAGACCTGCATGAAAGAGATGAATTCCTCCAAGGGTAGTTGTTCTTCCTCCATGAGATTCTAGTACTGCTCCAACGACCGGCTAGATTTGGTCTCTGTTTGAAAAGCCATACAAAGGTTTTTCTTAGGATTCTATATGGGGATGAAACTCCATAGCAAAATCTTGCAGTAAATCTTGCAGTAATTACTGAACAGATGAAAAAGAGATATCCTTACACAAAATGAATCCATCGTTGGAGCTCAGACCTTGGCATCCTCTGTGTGCTGCGCTGCACCGGACACCGGTCTCCTTCCCCAGATCTGGCTGAAGAAGTCCACACCAGCACGCGTTGACCTCTTCTTGAAAGGGACCTTGGTGAGGGCGAGATGGGAAGGCGAGATGGAGGCTGGATTCGTGCATCCATGGCCAGCCCCCGGATGTCGCCATCAACAACCCGATAGTGCGGCGGCGACGCTACTCCGGTCTACCCGCGACGCTACTCCGGTCTACCCGCGACGGAGAGAGGACAGGGGAGCGCAGGCGTTCAACCCCATGGACGACCCCGGAGCAAGGGAGGGGCGAGGCGTGGAGGAGGGTGAGGGAGCGAGCGAGGCGAACGGGAGGGCGCCATCTGATTGACCACAGGAGGACGCCGGCAACCGACGCCATCGCCAGCGGCGAAAGCTGGGAGGGAGGTGAGAGGCGAGCAGGGAGAATCGGGCGGGTGCCATCTGCCTGAGCACCGGAGGACGCCGACAACCAACACTGTCGCCGGCGGCGAGGCGAAGAGGGAGGGGAGGGAGTCGACCAACGCCATCAAAGGCGGCGAGGCAGGGAGCGAGGGGACGGGGGCAAAGGTGGCTTGGCGATGCAGGGAGGAGAGTGAGGCGACGGGGACGATGGGGATTGGGAAGTGGTCGTCTCAATGCGGGAGAGAGAATGCAGGACCACCCACCACGTGTCTATGCGCGAGAGGCCCACAAGTTAGCCACAGAGTGAGCGGCAAGTGCGCTTAGATCGCTGGCTCACGACCAAGCTTAAAGCTTAGGTTAATTTATGTACCCAGATGCTAAACAGCACTCGGATGCTATCTGGCACTCCGAGCATCCCATTCTGAGCCGTCCGATCGGAACAAGACGGTCCAGATTTAGCTGCGCGCGCGCGATCCCGACAGCGAAGCGTCCCGACCAGGAGCCACCTGGCAGCGTGTCCCACGCACCTGGTCCGACCCGGAGCACGCGAACCTGGACTCGGTCCTGGACCGCATTCGTCGGTGTCGTTCCCCATTTTCCTCTCTCTTCCGGCGATCTGGAGCCAGCGTCGGTGTCGTTCCCCATTTGCTCTTCCTCCGGCGATTTTTCGATCTCGTCGGAGATCGCTCCTATTCGGACGGGTGTTAGAGGTCGTGGTGTGGAGCCACCTTCTGCGTCGCGCTGCTGGCTAGATGCCTGGGAGGTAGCTCGCTACCGGAGAAGGAGCTGGGCGTCGACCTCGTCGCCGGTGTGCGTAACACGGTGAAGAGTTGCTTGCTCGTCGCCGGAGAGGAGGAGCGCGCTAGGTGGCCACAGATCTACCTTCTACTGCGCAGTGGCTTGCGATTCGACAGCGGCTAGTTGTGCTCGATATAAGTCGGGTTCTGAGGTATGAATTTACTGACGCAATTCTCGAAATCCTCATCCCTAGCGCTGCTGGCTAGTTTTTGCAGTGATGCATGATTGGGTTCGGTGTATCAGGCCCGATTTGTTATCCATAGCATCTGTCGTTGTTTTAGGCTTGGAGAACGAAGACACACTTCACATCTAGGTCTTCTCTGCGAGGAGATCACCTGTCAAACTGTGTACATGTTCCTCGATGTAGGATATGGCATCCACAGTGTTGGCGTAGGGGCATGGCTGACGGCCCGCTTCCTCAACCATCTCGATGCCTGGCTACCACTGCGGCTATGAGATGGTGGTGTTCACCTATGCCAACCCCTTCACCAACCATGACGACTACTTCCCCCTCCTCTGCTTTGTCCACATCGTGTGCTTCTAAGAGCTGGCAGTGGCACGTCTTTTATTTGGTACTTGTAGCTACTAATGTTCAGAAAGAAGGCTGGATCTAGAACAAATGTTAGCTTAGACATTGGTCACATTTCTTTGCTTAGTGCAAGTGCTCAACGGTTCCACTGCTGGTTTGGCCTGCATCGGAATGAACATTTGAGCGATGCAGTGATAGTGCAGACTGCAGAGCGTTGATGTCACTGAGCCCACGCTCTGTTCTGCACTTCACAACTTCAGAATTGCCTGGAACCATATGAAGGCTCGAGCACCCCACCAAACACATGATCAGCAACTCGGTTTCTCATTTCCCTCAAGAGTCACAATGTCGTGCCGAACCAGGCAACACACTAGTGCAGTTATGCAGGCCAACGGAGTACATGGCTCCCTTAGTCAATTCACCACAAATCACAGAGAATTTGTACCTAATTTAATCCCCCATTTACAATGCCCACCATATGTCAGAGATTTGATATGCACTGCTGTTTGTTTTTGTGTGTGGTTTGTTTCTAGTATCAGTCAGTTAGCACTGGTGCTTTTTCATAAGGTGTGAAGATGCTATGCAATGTTGAAGTTGTAGATCATTTATCTGTGACGTTAAGTTGCTTTACTTGGGTAATGTCAAGTTGTATATGAAGCCAACCAAGTTGCTTTACTGAGTACTGTCAAGTTGTAACTGAATCTAACTAAGTTGCTTTGTTGAGTAATGTCAAGTTGTGTCTGAATCTAACTAAGTTGTTTACTGAATAATGTCAAGTTGTAACTGAATGCTTATGTGTTTTTTACAACTTCTATTTACCAGTACTACTAATAGTTTTCTTTTTGAACATTGGACAAGTTGGCTTTTGAATCGGCGCACACCTAATCGGAGCATGTTAGAACCTGTTTTTTGTAACCATAGTGTCTGTATTGACAAATGCATATTCTCTTAGCAGAAATCCTTAGCATAGTTCTCTTTGATTTTGTTATGTCAAATCCACTGGAGTTGCATTTGAAGTGCTTGCATTCAATGTTAAGTTGTAGCTGTAATCTAGCTAAGTTGGCGTGGTTTCATATTTCTAGGTACTTTTTTTACATATGTTCATATGTTCATTTTTTCACAGCAGGGAAGAGATGGTTAAAGAGAATGACAAACGTGCCCGGCTGCGACTACCAGTAGTTGATGCAGGTTGTGGTAGTTCTACATTGCCGGATGGGGCAGCAATCCCTGCTGTAGCTGCGAATCCTTCTGGTATGCAAGCAGCTAGCCTAGCACAGAAGGCTGTTGCAACAAAGCGGGCAGGTGGGAATGCAACTTGCTCTGCTACTGGTGCAGCAGCTGGTGCTGCAAAAGGTCCAGCAATTGCTGCTGCAGCTGGTGCACCAACTGGTGCCGCTGCAGCTGTTGCGGTAGCTGGTACGTCAAGCGGTGCAACAGCTGGTAGCATACCACCCAAGCCTGCACCCGTACAGCGGAGAAGTCAGGTAGGGCTTTTTTGTGTTCTGTTTTTTTTTCGCTATCTTTTTGCTTTTATTATCACCATACGTAAACTTTGGTGTTTGACAGTAGTTTTTCCATTATATTTTTCCAGTTTGGGAGGAATCGTGCTTCGCCTGCTAGGTTGGTCAAAATTAACAAGCTGTTAGGGCAAGCCCAGAGGGATTTGGTAGATGAATGGGGATGGGGAGGGATGCTTAAGGTGGAGGCCACAGAGATGCCTGTTGATCTTAGCATGTGGGTGCTTGCTCATTTTGACCCCATACGATGTGAGATTGCTGTTCCAGGGAGGGGTAGTATCCCAGTGAACGCCGACAGCTACACAAAAGTGTTTGGGATACGAAATGAGGGAAGTCCTGTGTGTTACGAGATGGAGACAGAAGCCATCAAGTTTTTTAATGAAGAGTATGGTATAGAGAGTGGAAAGGCACCGGAGTGGGCAGATTGGTGCAAGATAATATCAGACATGAACGGAGCTGCAGATCATAAGTTCCTTCGGGCTTACTTCGCTGCTGTACTCAGTTGTTTTGTCAGTCCAACAACAAAGTCAAGTATCAGTCCAAGGTGTTACAGGTGTCTTCTAGACCTCAACCAGTTCCGCAGGACAAACTTTGCTCAATTTGCAGTTGACCAAATCGTCACTGAAGTGAAGAAAATGGGAGTGAAGAAGAAGTGTGTTTGCTGTTGCCTACATCACCTTGTGGTAAGATATTGCTACATTATCTACCTTTTTCTTGTAGTTTAGGTAGAGAACTATTTTTGTGTCTGATTTTCTAACTCATCATGTATCCTGGTTTTTATTGTAATGCAGATTGTCTACCTAGATTCCCTAGAGGTTGATGAGGTTGTTCAGTCTGAAGAAGAATGCCCCATCCGTGCCGCAGCATGGAATGACAAGCTCATACAGGCTGTCATGAAAAAAGATACTAAAGGCGACGGCGAGTTTGGCAAGCTTAGAGTAAGTTTTTGTGTTTTCATATTAGCTGCAGTTTATTTGAGTTTTTTTTTCATCCACTTTTCTTAACGTGGATCGTGTATTTTTTTCAGTTTAAACAAGGCGTTGGCGCCACAATCAGAGATAGCCTTTTCGTTGGGATGACGAGGACCGAAGATTTCGTGTCTTCCAAGTTGCCACGCAGCTTTCCAAATGAGGTACAGTTTTACTTTCCAAATCACACATCCTTTTTTATGCAATCTCGGAAATATGCTTAATTGTTAGTAACCAAAAGTAAACTATTTTTGTGTGTGTTATTTATGTAGTGTGCTTTTGTATGGTGCATTGTGGTTAAGTTGTTTTTTCAACTTACTTTTTGGTTGAGTTGGCTAAGTTGCACTCTAGGGCATACTCAAGTTGCTGTTCCACATAAACAAGTTGCATTTTCTGGCATATGACTAAGTTGGTTTTTGTCTGTACTTTCTTGTTCATCCTGGTTCTTAGGGTTTTTCCTTTCACAAGTTGGTCACCAACAGTATCCTAGTTGTTTCCTGGTTAGAACCAAGTTGTATGGTGCATTTGTTCTTAAGTTCATTGTTTCAACTTTATTCTGGTTGAGTTGGCTAAGTTTGCACTATAGGGCTTACATAAGTTGCTATTCCACACATCAAAGTTTGCATTCTGGCGTATGACTAAGTTGGTTTTCTCTTCATTTTGTTTGTTCATCATGTGCTAAGGGTTTTTCCTATTGATAAGTTGTACACCAATAGTAACCTAGTTGCTTACTGGTTAGAACCAAGTTGTATGGTGCATTGTTGTTAAGTTCATTTTTTCAACTTCATGTTTGGTTGAGTTGCTAAGTTGCATTCAAGGGATACTTAAGTTGTTTGGTCCACAAAACTAAGTTGCATTCTATCATATGATTTGGTCAAACACCAAATCATATTGGTGTACAACTTCCCAATTCTTTCCGCTTGTTCACTCTCACTTCCCAATTTTGCTATTTGGACAAACGAAGTAGATAAATTTGCAAACCGCATTTTCTTGCGTGACTGTTCAGGCATCACATCATCTGGTACTGGACCTGGCTGTGGATGTTCAGGTTCTATAGCTTGTTGAGTCCACCTTCGCATGATGTAGCGATGGGGTATCATGTCAACTCCTAAATGTGTAAACAGCTTTAACACATGGCAGCAAAGCAACCCATCACGATCAAATTTGCAACAATCACAATTGTAGTTGTTCTGTCCATTTGCATTAACAATGTACTCTCTTTCACCATATGGATAGCACCTGATGTTGTTAGGAACCAAGTTGTACATGTTTCTGCCTAGATCTTTTACATTGTACCTCCCTATTAGTTCAAACTCAAGCCTGAACCTTAGATATATATCCCTGGTGTATACTGATAATGCATGCTTCTCTATTGGGTACAGCGTCAAAGTCCTGACCTCTAGTTGTTCAGTTCTGTAGTCATTGTTGCCTTCCTGCCCTAAGATCTTCTTCTGAATCTTCTCGTACTGTCTGACAAAGTGTTTGATTGAATTTTGAGGATTGACGTAACGCTTCAGCACAGCGTTAAACCCCTCACTTCTTTGAGTAGATTGCAAGAAGGGGAAGAAACGTGTTCTGAAGTAACATGGAACCCATGTATGGGCATACTTTTTCAACCAAGAAAACGTTTCATTCTCAGACAGGTCCCATTTAAGAATCATTTCTGCCCAACAGGCTTCAAACTCTTCAACAGTCATACTCTCATCAACAACCTCATTGAATTCCTCAGCTAAACCAGGGTGTCTCCCTAGGAACGATCCTAGTTTCTCATTAGCCTTCTTCATAATGTGCCATCGACAATTTCGATGCACACTATCAATGAATATGGCACGTATTGCAGCTTTCATAGCCCAGTCTTGATCCGTGATTATGTTTTCTGGTTGTACTCCATGCATTGCTTGCAAGAAAGTGCTGAAAAGCCATTTGAAACTATCTTCCCTTTCATCTCTAAGGAAACCACAGCCAAGCATAAATGACTGCCCATGTCTATTTATACCAATGAACGGAGCAAAAGGCATATTGAAGCGATTTGTGCAAAAAGTTGTGTCAAAAGACACACAATCATGATACGCTTCTACATAAGCTTTCCTCGCAACACCATCAACCCAGAATAGGTGCTCTACCCTCCTCTCTGAATCTAGCGAGTAGTCAAAGAAGAAATTGGGGTCTTGTTTTTGCAGTTCCTCTAAATGCTCAATTGTCTCACTTATGTCATATTCCTTGTTCTCACTTCTGAATTCTGACCTCAAGTTGGATATTGATTTTGGCCCATATGGTACCAGTGCATCTTCGCCATAAAATTCGGACATTACTTCCATCATGCGCCCTGAAAATCAAATAAATAGTCATATAGTTGCATTCATTAGTCAGTCAAGTTGTTTCATATTTATTTAGATAAGCCAATTTAGTTAGATCTTTAGATACAACTTTGGCACTACCTAGTAAATACATTGCAAACAAAATGTTCGAGAACTACAATTTTTTTGACAAATGCAGTTTAACTGAACAGGAAATCTTAGTTGCACATTAGATAGCCAACTTGAGTTTTAGCAGTTGGTAACATACTACATATGCAAGCATAGTTCATTGTTGTTAGCATGCCAAGTCCAGTAGACTTTTGCATTAAAGTGGTTGTGTACAAGTTCTAAACTAAGTTGCGTGTAAAATACAATGAAGTTTGTTTTTAACAACTGACAGAAACAGAACCACAAACACAAATTAAACCAGAACCAAAAAGTGGTTGTTTTCAAGATCATTGTTTTGTATGCAACTGTACTTCTTCTTTTCAAGTTTATTCAACAAACCTGTTTCTAAATTGCAATTATGAAGGCATCTCAGGAACTCTCTCTCATCTTTAGGGATACCCCTGTGGGATCTTAGGTACTTTGTCAGTGATGGCTTCTCAACCATTGGATGGTTATGTTCAGCAATGAAGTAGGTCACCTGCCACTTGTTATTAACCATCTTCACAAACATCCTAGCTGGACATTTGGTTTGGACAATGGATTCCCTTTTGCGCTTCACACCTAACCTACTTGAAGTTTTAGATGGTTCACCATCTTCATCATCACTGTCTTCATCAAGTTGGACAGGCATAATGTCTTCCAACACTGTCATCCTCTCTTTCTGTAACTCCTCCTCTGTTTTTGCCCTGCGAAACTTGTTGCACACAAACTGCTGCTTCTCAAGCTCATTTGTGCGCGTGTTCCGCTTAGATGTATGATTTTTTACAGAGAAACCCTTCTTCAGAGCATAAGCATTGTAATGTGCTCTTGCTGCTTCAATAGTGTCAAATCTCATTCCAATGAACGGTTCCTGTGGACTAGAAGCAACTTCCTCATGAACACCATCTCCATCAGTTGCACCTTCTTCCAAATTACGATAAGTTGTAGATTCTGTTGGTATAGTAGTTGTGGGTATGCTGTTTCCACCAGTAGCATTTGCTTCACCATGGTTGTCCAAACCCCCAGCACTGTGTACATCAGAACCACCAACTTCTGCAGCTTGGCCTATGCCAATTGGGTTTGGTGATTCTCCCACCATCTCCTCCGGCACAGCCTGAGTGCAGAACTTAGGCTCTGTGTCATAGAACAATTCATCCTCGCTTGGGATTGCATTTAGATCCAAACCTGACATCTGCATCATTTTCAAGAAAGGCAATTTAGTATACAATAGTTAAGCCCTTTTTTTATCAGCAATGAACATTTGTTTTTGGTACAAGGTGGATACTGAAAATAAGTAAGTTGCATGCTGGTTTACAATAAGTTTGATACTGTGAAACTAGTAAGTAAGCCTTCTAACTATGAAAAGCAAGTTTTATTCTGATGTCGGTTTCATTTTTTCACAACAGAGAATTCAAAACTTGAAATGACTCTACTGGTGGTGAAGCATATGCGGAAGTATCATCGACAAGGCAACTCTGAACCATAAATCTAGCAGATGGAGCTTCTTTTTTGTGTTCAAACAAGACAAGTTTGCTACATCTAAGTACCATGGATGGTTTTTACATCAGACAAAAGCTTGCTAGTACTTTGTTCTTACTCTTAAGCTTGTTTGTTCACAAATATGTGGATATCTTGGTATGTGATACTCTTTGGTCATGCATCTACTGTTTTTTCATACACAGGGTTTTTATGTGCTGGTCCATGCGACCCAGGTAAGAGTGCAGGTTTTTTTGCTGAGCTGAAAATCAAGTTACCTGTTGTTTTGCAGCAATGTGTTCTTGATGATAGTCATAAAAATAGATGATGGAGGAAAGCAAGGGGGTGGGAGGGGTGTAAGGGAGTACATGACAGTTTACCTTATGTTGCCTTACAAGATCTGGAGGGAGGAAGTAGATTTCAAATCCTTTGCACCTTCTCAACTGTTTTTCTCCTTCTTCTTGTTTGACCTAGAGAATTGGAAGCTTTTCTGTCAAAAAGTTGATTTCTTTCATGGGGAGATCTAGAGGGAGAACTGGAGAAGGTAGAAGGAAGATAGAGAACCTTTTTAAGCTGGCTTACTTTGATCTCTGTTCTCTGATCCGTTTGGAGTTTGTAGTCCTTGTAGTTTCCTTGATATTTTCCTGGTCGAGCAATGGAGATTTGGATGTAGATCTCAAGGAGGAAGAAGATCTTGTCCAGCAAGCCTGGGACTAGAGGAGAACGGTGGCAGAGATCGCTGGGGGGAGATTCTGCTACGGCTGGGGTTCTGGGGTTTGCTTGGTGGAGGATTGGCTGCTTTATAGCTTTTACAAAAGCGTTCCTGGCAGTGGGCTTTGTCTGTATCTGGCGTGGGCTTATCTGCATCTGGCGTGGGTTTTGTCTGCATCGTTCTTTTTGCGTTGTGGGGTTTTGCATCGTACCTGACACGTTTAAAACAACATCGGATGCCAGCGGGTACTAACGAGCATCCGGATGCCAGCGGGTACTAATTAGCATCCGGATGCCGCGCGGGACTAACCAGCACCGGATGCTGGCTAGCCGGGTCCAAAAAAAAATCACTCGCTCCCGTTCTCTCGGGCCTCTTGCGATCCGGTCGAGTAAGTCATCTAGGCGCGCGGCAGACACGTGACGTTACAGTGCGTGCATGCACACAACAGAATGATTTCGTCGGGTGGGGCCACCAATAATCAGCAGCGATGTTGATGCGTTGGTGTGGTGTTCGCAACCGGGGACGGCTTGTTCCGATGCCGGGTCGGGCACTTGGGCTAGCGGCTCGGGTCGCTGTCGAAGCGTCTACTCGACGATGGGCAGGCACGGTGCCGTGTGATCTCTGCGTTACAAGCCTTCAAGGACTGACTCTTTTCTTTTTCTTTTCCCTTTTCTTTTATTTTTAAATTTAAAATTATAGTGTCACATATCATCTCCTGTGCTCAAATTTCATTGCCTTGCATTGCTTTTAGTCCAGGTGCAAATTTCTCTCCACACATGAAGCAAAGCGCATTGGCTCTTACGTAGTCTTTGAGCTGTTTAGCCTTCAACAGTTTCCCTCTTTCGAAATTGTTGTATACATTTGTAATTGTGCCAGCATCGTCCTTAGCACTGTCAGGAATAGTCTTCTTGTATGGTTTTGCAGTGTTTAACTTTGTCCTGTCCAGTACTGCTTTCTGATTAGCCGCATACAAAGCGGCTTCAGCTACTGTATTGGGTAATTATAGCTCGACAACAACTCGGAGCTCCTCCTTCAGATCAAGTATAAAACGTTAAACAAGCTATGAAATGTTGAACAAGCATCAGACCACCCATGTTTGGGTCATACAAACGAATCTGGTACACAAGCTTGTCAGATTGCTTTTTGTACTCCTCAACTGTCCTAGTTTGCTTTAGTGTCAGGAGCTCGCAAATGTTGTCTTTCTGCACATCGCCTTCAAAACTTCTGAATCACATCTAGTGAGAACGTTGCCCAAGTGCTGGCACAAATGTGCTGCACTGTCACGCATGTACATCGTTGCGACATAAAACGGGAAGAACGTATTACATGTATCCACCCAAATCCGCACATCAGTGCCAACAAATTCGGAAATCCCATCTTGGGCATCCAGTTGCGCCTCCCTTCATCACCGCAAATCGCCTCGATTGGTACCTCTCCATGAACTGGATCAGCCTGGATCATCATATACAGGTGTGGGAGTTGATGGTAGCATCGTTACCTTGGGCGTCGTCGAACAGACAGTGATAGTCAATGGAGGTCGCAACGGCGGGCGATCAGGGGGTGCACCAAGCATGGTGGATGGGTCTCTCCGGAATCGTCAGCGGCATGACAGCAACACCCCTTGAGAGAACTCGTGATGAGATTCTGCTCTGCCTAAACCTTCCCTGGAGCCTCCATGGTGAGATTCACCTTCACTTGCATCTGTTCGAGGTCTCCGCGTGCTTGACTAGGTTCAGATCCATCTCCTCCAAGTGCGTCTGCACCTGCTAGCGCGTCGATCTTGACATCCATGGCGCCACGGGTTTGGACACTCGAGGCGAAGCCGTCGCAACTTCCTTTGCTTCACACAAACCCCAATCTCGGATTTATGCAAATTCGAGAAGGAAATTCATAGCCGATTGGTCGATGTTATTGGGACAAAGTCCAGTAGCAAAGTGTGTCCTAACCGTACCGAGCTCTAATACCAAGGTGTTATGTCCCTGTTGCCGGCAGTGTGATTGCCGCGGCCAGGGTTCTAGGACAACACAGGAAAGGGGATCGGAGAGAGCTTGGGGAGGAATAAAGAGAAGGGCAGAGAAGCTTAGTTCATTTCATTCATGGCCACAATAGTAGAACCTATGTCCGTTATATCGACAGACCAAGAGCTTCACCCGCTCACTCATTCTATTGGCCTAAGGCCCAGTCCACACAACCGTTCGCTTTGACATTTCTTCAATTACACCAATAACAGCGTCCGGCACGCCTGGCTCAGCTATTACAGATGTCTAGAGACCTGGATGGCTAGATGGAAGAGAAGGATATATTCTTTCTTGTCCATTATTTACAATCTTGCATAAAGGCGTAATTTGCTGTTCTCTATTTGTTTTTTTAGAATACTTTTGCAGTGCAATTGATGAAAGTAGGCAGATGGGCTCGTTCTACACACAGCCCATCATTAGCATCAGCAGTCATCCTTCCCCAATAAAACCGCCTCCCCGGTTTCGACTCTTCACCAGTTCACCCCAAAAATAAAAATCCCCAAACCAAAATCCCAAATCCAATCCAATCGAATCCATTTCCGTTTTCCCCGTCTGCCAGCCTGCCATAAGAGCATCTCCAGCCGTCCCCCCGACTTGGCCCCCGACGGCCGTTTTTTACATCCGGACGGCGGTATTCGGCCCAGTCGCGCCCCCGGTTCCTCGTTTTCCCCCGGATTTGGGCCTAAATCCATCCGGCGAGCCCAGGCCAACCCCGGTCCCCCGGGGCGCGCTCGGGGACTCCGGACGAGAGAAAAGCGGAAACGGGCCCGCTCTGTCGGCGAGAGAACGCGCAAACCGTACAATTTGGACGCAAATCCCTCTCTCCCTCCCGTCGTTGCTCTGTCGCCGCCGGCACCACCCCTCGCCAATCCGCCGGCTGGTTGCCTGAACTTCGCCGTCCTTCCTCCCACCTGCCCCCACCAGCCTATATTCCGCCGTCCGGCGTGCCGTCTGGCCATATTCCGCCGTCGGGGAACTCCTCCCGTCGCGCCTCGTCGACACGCCCAGCAGGTGTTCGTCCATTTGCTTGGCCGAAAATGGACTCCGACGACGAGGAAGAGCAGATGTTCGCCGAGATGTTTAAAGAAAAGATGGCCGCCGCCGCCCAAGACGAGGAGCATATGCTTATTTTAGCTTGCTTGTCGGGCTTGTACGCGGAGGTGGCCACCGGTCGCCGTGGTGGGTCGGCACCAGGTCGCAAGAAGTGCAAGCCGAGGCAGCGAATGGAGGGCTACTGCATACTCTACGCCGACTACTTCGCCGACAATCCATTGCACGGTGAGGCTGTTTTTAGGCGTCGTTTCAGGATGAGCCGGAAGCTTTTCCTGAAAATTGTCTATGCCCTTTGAGACTTCGACTCCTATTTCAGATGCAAGTTAGATTGCACCGGTATGGCAGGGTTTTCCGCCCTCCAAAAATGCACGGTGGCTATGCGGATGCTGGCATACGGAGCTCCTGGTGATAGTACCGATGACTATCTTCGGATGGCGGAGTCCACCGCCTTTGATTGTTTCTACCGGTTCTGCAAGGCGGTGATTGCAGTGTTTGGGGACACCTACTTGAGATCACCCACTGTCCAAGACACTGCTCGGATCCTCGCTTTCAATGAAGCTCGAGGATTTCCGGGGATGCTTGGAAGCATTGACTGCATGCATTGGAAATGGAAGAACTGTCCGTTCTCCTGGCAGGGAATGTACAAGGGTCACAAAAAAGGCTGCACTGTGATACTTGAGGCAGTGGCTACCCATGATCTCTGGATTTGGCACTCCTTCTTTGGTATGTCGGGATCCAACAATGACATCAACGTTTTGCAGTGCTCGCCGATCTTCTCCAAGCTTGTTGAGGGTCATGCTCCCCCGGTTGACTTTGTGATCAATGACCGACACTACAACAAGGGATACTATCTTGCAGACGGTATCTATCCAAAGTGGGCAACATTTGTGAAGACTATCTCGAGTCCCATCCTCCCGAAGGAGATGGAGTTTGTGAAGGCACAAGAAGGTTGTCGAAAGGATGTCGAGCGTGCGTTTGGTGTCCTCCAGCAGAGATTTGCTGTAGTCCGGTTCCCCGCAATGAGTTGGTCCAAAGATCAGATATGGGAGGTGATGAACTGTTGTGTGTGCTTACACAACATGATTGTTGAGGATGAGCGGAAGCATCTGATCCCGGAGAGCGAACAAGCTCTACCATATGAGAGAGAGGGTCCTCTTGCACAGCCTAATCACCAGGTGCCGGCATCGTGGGCTGCGTTCATCGCTATGCGTCAGGAAATTCGAGACTCCACTATGCATCAACTACTGCAGGATGATCTGGTGGAGCACATATGGAGGTTTCGAGGCAACACCCACTAGTTTCCATTTGATTTGTTTGAAAACTTGTCAATTTATTTGCTTGTTTTGTTTAACTGTATGAGATTCGCCGAACTGATGTTTATTTGAGCCAAATGTTGGCAAACTGTATGAAATTCGCCGAACTGGAACGTCTATTTGTAAAAATAAAGTCAAAAACGCCGATTTTCGGGCGTATAGCTGGGGGTCCGGCTGGAAGTTCGGCGCTCCCCACGCCTGATTTTCGTCCAATCCGGCGATAGTTATCACCGGATTCGGCCGTGGGGGGCGCAAACGGCTGGAGATGCTCTAACCGCCGCGTCGGCCTCCACGCCCCGGCCCAACTCCCAACTCGGTGGCCATGGAGGCGAACGGAGGAGGAGGCGATGCGCTGGAGGACGAGCTAGCCATGGTGGTGCTGTCCAGCGGATTGGTGGCACGAGTCCCTGCTCAGGCCGTGTTGCATAACGGAGGAAGAGACGCGATGGCGGCGGCGGTGGCGCAGAACGCGTGGGTTCCCGCAGAGGCCGCAGCGCGGACCGGGTGGATCCCCGCTCCAGGGTTGCTGGTGATGGACGGAGAAGAGGCGCTGGCCCTGGCGCTGCAGCACGGATGGATCAGCCCCTCCGTGGTGCTCGATTGGAATCGGGCAGTGGTGCGGCGGCGGAATGGACCAGACAACATGGCGGCGGCGAACGCATCCATGGGCAACCCCGCCCTCTACCTGGCCTTCCTCTGCTTGCCGGCCCAAGAGATCGCCCGCTGCCGCACGGTCTGCACCGTGTGGCGCGACATCACCAGCGCGGAGGCCTTCCGCCGCCACCACCGCGACCACCACTACCGGACGCCCATGGCGCTCTTCTTCTTCCTCGACCCCACCCTCGTCCGCCTCAACCTCCGCGCCGTCGACAGCCGCAACCGCGTGTCACGGCCGGTCATCCACTACGCGCGCCCCTCCAACCACGAGGTGTTGAGGATCCACGGCTCATCTGCGGGAATCCTCCTCCTTTCCTCCGGTCGCAGGCTCTACGCACTCAACCCCTGCACGCGCCGCTGGGGGCACCTCCCGCCGCTCCATGTCGAGCACGACATCATCGGCTTCTACGTGACCCCCGCCCTCTGTGGACATTTTGAGTGCAAGGTGCTGTACCACGACCGCGCGACGTCTGATTGCACGTACTGGATCTTCACAGTGGGCACGGCGGCGGAGCCGCCCAAGTGCATTGGTCGTCCGGGCCCCAATGATCTTAATCTTGTGCTGGCCAAGGGGATTGCTCCTTCTTACAAGATCCCTCCCGTCTTCTTCCGCGGCTTCCTGCACTGGCCGCCAAAGGCTGTCCAGGACAACATCAACGTACTCATGTTCGACATCCACGCCGAGTCCTTCGACTTGGTTCTTCCTCCAAGCATCCAAGTGGGCGGCGAGGGCGTTCCCGTCGTGGGCCGCCAGCTGTCTGAGATCGACGAATGCCTCGCCATGACCGTCATCTCATTCTCGCCGGCAAGAGTCGATGTTTGGGTCCAAAACGACCGAAGCGAGCTCTGGAGCCGCCGGTACAGCATCCGTGTGCCGGTGGATGCGATCAACCTTAACGACAGCTGCCATCACAATGGCAGCGTGTTCGTCGTACCCCATGACAGTCATGATCTGGTGCAGTGCCCGCGCATCCTGCTGCAGTGCGACGCCCAAGGGGCTGTGCTCCAGAGTTATCAGCTTGCTGGCCACTGGACCTCCCTCTCCGGACACACAATCCAAGAAAGTCTCCTTCTATATCCCTCCATTCTCCCGATGGAAGAAACAGATGCTGTTGACGGTGACCCGCCTTTCTTCTGAATCTCCATCATCTTCCCATGGTGACCTGCGATTTTTGTTCTACCATCAAGGCACATGAATCAGATGATGCTGCTCCATCTCACTCTGGATGCTGTGCTTCTGAACTTTCTGTGCATTGTTGATGTGCTTCTGAACTTTCTGTGCATTGTTGCTGTGCTTCTGAACTTTCTGTACATTGTTACGTTCCAGACTTGCCAGCATAATTCTTTGTGACAATTGGTAGTTGAATTTGTGAAGATTATAACTGAAAGGTATATCTGAATGTTTTGAGTACTTTCTAAGGTTACGAAATTTTATCTACCGAGTGCTTGATGTTGCCTACTTTCGTCTTCATTCAGTTGGTATCTGAACCATGGGAATGACTGTGTCTTCTCTATTAGTATACTTGCTTATGAGATGCTTTCAGGTGTGGACGAATATATATAATCAGGTCTCACAAGTTCTCCAGTACATCTAATGATGGTTGAATTTTTTGAGAAATGCGTCGAACCTTTGAATTGCTTGCAGGCCTATATGCCCAGTTCCATCTTACTATCTGTCTGTCATGCTTGCCTGTGTGCCTGTCTGTCATTGCGTGTTTGTTAAAGAAGATAACAATGTTTTGGTTTCAAAATAGAATAATTAACTGTAAACTTGTCATCGTTACTTCCAAGCATTGTGGTTCATGCGTGTTCTAGGTCAAACGGGTCTCTGAATATTTGTAGATTGTGAGCTTGTGATCTTCCAGACTTTCAGCATTTCATTATCCAACTGCTTGTGTTTGCCTTCACAATTGGTAACTGAATATGTGATAATAACTATGTGATGACATACTTCTCTTGTTTATAAGATGCTTTCAAAGGGTTCGACAAATAGTATCAGGTATGACCTGCTCTCCACTTCTGTAAAATTTGCACGTATCTGCAATCATACTATGAAACTCTGAATAATCTTGTCATCTATCTGACTAAGCAATGTTACGGTGCCTTAAATAGCCTGATCATTTTTTCTTTATATGTCTGAAGTAAACAGTCTTCATTTGATATGAATGTTCTCCTCTGGTCAGGCCACATAGGCACACATCATGCTGCTAGTAGGCGATTCATGCATTTGCTTGTGCCATTTCTATATATTATGCTGCCTCTCCAAGGCTGTTAGGCTTGAAGTATTAGATAGTAAGAGAGCTACATATAGGTGCTAAGATAAGGTTTCTGAAAAATATTGTACTTTTTTGTATTGAAAAGCCAAGTTCTTCAGGATGAAACAATCTGCCGTCACTATATGCCAATTTTTTTGATTCTGGATTAGAAGATATGTTTGTTTTATCATCTTAACCCATACATGTATGGTAGCCTAATAGTTTACAATTTTGTTGTAATGATTTTCGCCCGGTTCTCCGTTAATTAACTGGACTCTCTTCTTCTTAATGAATAGATTGGGGCACAAATTTGCCTCCATTTCAATTTTTTTTTTACAATTTGCAGAAAACTAATATAAATTAGGATTGAGTAAATCATGTACATGTATGGTAGCCTAATAGTTTACAATTTTCAGGAAACTAATATAAATTAGGATTCAGTAAATTAGGTGGTTATATGATATAAATGATTGATGTAGGAGTACGAAGTGTATTCACGCATTATAGTATATCTCACCAATTTGTTCATAATAGCCGGTATTCCTTTGAAAGGATAATTGGAGAATCCGAATAGCCTGTATTGCAGTAATACAATAGAATTTGAGACCCGGTTTCGAGATAGTTAGCTGAGGGAAAGCGTGAAAAGGAACTGTGAAAAGAGCCATCAAATAAGGATCCGAGTGTCCAATACTCCAGTACGAGATCAACCCATATACTGCAATACACATTATGCACCTTATCTGTTTCCAAGTTTTAGTCGCTGTGCAATTACACTGTTCCTTATCTCCTGTACTGAGATGCACTTTGCATGTTTGACAAATTGTGAACTTGATGAAGTGTGTAGTGGAGGGGTTTTCCTCAGAATAATTACCATGTTCATTCTTCAATCAAGTGGGAGAAAATCATGGTAGGCGTATAATTATAAGTTACTGTTGGTGAGTGACATTCAGTTGTGCCTCTTCAAAGTCAGGTTTTCTGTAGAAAAGCCGACTTTTAGGTTTGAAAATAGATACAAACTTCCGGATCAGAAACCATTCAGGTTGTCATAAATATTCTTCATTGATTGTAGTGTTATTCTTCATTATTGTGTATGTAATTTTCAAGATTTGTAAGTGACTTTCAGGTGTGCCGCTTCTACTTGCATACAAGCAGCTATGCCCATGCTCCTAAGTCATTGGAGAAACTCCCTTTAATTAGCTTTGACAATGAAAGGCAACCTAAATGAGAAACCACTCAGGTTAACCAAATCTACATGGCCAAGGACTTTGGCCATATATTTTACCTCATGGATGTTTTAGCTACAATCATTATTGGCGCAACGTCATGTTTATCTTTTCTTTTTTAGAGAAGTAGTAGGAGTAGAAATTAGTATTTCAAGTACCTACTGTATGAAAAAATACAAAGTACTCAGAACTAATCTATGTGAACAAAGATTATCTTTCATACTTGAATTTCCATAAGATAGCTCGAAGAAAGGGAAACAATGACGCCACCCATCTTACCATGCTATCAAGTGTGACTGTGGCTGTGTAGTTGACTCATAATATTTTTTTTGAAACGGAGGCAAAAGCTTTGCCTCGATCGATTAATTAAGAAGGAGTTTACAAGAAGTAGACAATCCTGGAAACAAGCCCGAGACAAACCCGAAACGAAAGCCTACTCTCTCGGCATTATCGAACCCAAATTCCTAGCACCCGCTATAACCCATAACCGGGCTTCAATCTTGATTTTGTCTAAAATTACAAAAGAGGGCGAGCTCTTATTATGGAAGACCCTAGCGTTCCGCTCATTTCAAAGCTCCCAAACAATGAGCAAAGTGAGGGTAGCCAATGCCTTTCGTTGCGGAGTTTCCCCGGCTGCTAATAAGGACCACCAATCCTTGATATTTAGATTAGACCACTCTCTTGGGTAGATCCATTGAAGCCCAAGCCAATCCTTGATGATGTCCCAAATTCTCATGGTGAAGCGGCAATGGACGAATAGGCCGTCCGTCAATTCCGTCGTTTGCTTGCAAAAAGGGCATAGGCCACAATTTGGCCATCCCCGGTTCTTCAAACGGCCGTCCGTCCAAGGTCTATTTTGATAGGCAAGCCACGCATGATGCTTAGCCTTTGGAGTAGCCCATGCCTTCCAAATAATTGTGTTCATCTCGGAATGAACAAGACCCAAGAATTGGAGTTTGTAAGCCGAAGCCTCGGAGTATTGCCCATTAGCCGTAAGTTTCCAAATGATAGAATCTTCAACATCAAGTTGGAGGTGCACATATTGATAAGAATCCAAAGTTCAATAAATTGAGAAAGGTGTATCTCGGAGAAGGGGCCCTCCAAACTAATTTTCCGAATCCATTCACCATTGCAAAGAGCTTGAGAAACCGTCTAATTCTTCCTTTTGGAGGACTCAAAGATGGTCGGAGCAATATCCTTCGGAGATCTACCATTTAGCCATGGGGCATGCCAAAAGGGAGTCTTCATTCCGTTGCCAATAGTAATGGAAGTGGCAGCATAGAAGATCTGCATATCCTCCTCCGAGCAAGGATTCCCAAAACCCACCCGAATCTTATTTGGGTCCGTCCACTCCATCCATGGCCACCGCAAACAAAGGGCGATCGCAAATTTGTCCAAGTGAAGCACACCTAGCCCATTAAAAGCTTTGGGACGACACATGGCCTCCCAATTAACTTTGCATTTAGCCCCCGTGATGGATTCCTTTGCCGCCCAAAGAAAAGCCCGCTCCACCTTATTGATGTACTTTAGAGTTCCCGGAGGTATGGACAACAGAGTAAAGTGGTAGATGGCTTGGGCGGCCAAGACGGATTTCACAAGAGAGGTACGACCGACCATTGTCACATGCTTGCCATTCCAAGTAGGGAGCTTGCTTGCACATTTATCCTCAAGGTGTTGGAAATCCCTTCTCCTAAGGCACCATACCGACAAAGGAAGACCAAGATAGCGCAGCTGGAAGGTGGCATGGGTTATCAGAATGTCCTCAAGCACCTCATCGAGGTTAATGTTCCCGCAACGGATGGGCACCACGGAGCTCTTGTCAAAGTTGGTGCGAATACCAGTAATAAGACCAAAACGGTGCAAGATGACCGCCAAGTTTTGGATATCTTGCTTGATAGGCGTGATGCGGCACGGTGTTGATGTAATTTCACCGTCCAGTTGGGAACCCCTAGAGGAAGGTATGATGAGTACAGCAGTAAATTTTCCCTCAGTAAGAAACCAAGGTTTAATCGTATCTAGGAAAAAGCCAAACGTCTGAAGGTGATGTATGCTAGCTTAGCGACAGCTCCGGACAATTTATAAGGCGCCTCATCCAGTGCTTTGCTTTGCACCAGCAATAACGTGGAACCTGCATACAACACAACCAAATACTTTGTTCCCAACTTATGATGAGGTTGTCAATCTCACCGGTTTGCTTGAAACAAAGGGTATGAGCGTATCGAGTGGAAACAATAGTAGTATGCGAGTAAAGTAAACAGTGCGAGTAAAGTAAATAGGTGATAGCAATATAATGGAAATAGGACCGGGGTCCACAGTTCACTAGTGGTGTCTCTCCATAAGATAAAATAACACATGCTGGGTAAACAAATTACAGTTGGGCAATTGATAGAATAAAGACAACATGCATATGTCGAGAGGATCACTATGAGATTTACTCTGGGCATTACAACAAGATACATAGACCGTCATCCAACTGCATCTATGACTAATAATCCACTTGTGGCGAATCAATCCGAGAACTCCACAAGTATTAAGTTGCGAACAACAGATAACTGCATTAAGCAAACTGTGTAATGTAAACAAAGCATATGTCCTTGAGCATATGAATGTTGTTTTCTCCCTAGTGGCAACAGCACATCTACAACCTTAGAGGTTTCTATCACTCCCCCAGATTAAATAGAGGCGTGAACCCAACTATCGAGCATAAATACCCCCTCTTGGAGTCACTAGCAACTACTCGGCCAAGATAGCTACTAACAACAGAGAGCATGCAAGATCATAAATAACATAGAGATAACATAAGATAATATTCAGCACATCAACTCAATCATAACACCAATATTCATCGGATCCCAACAAACACAACATGTAGAATTACATAACGGTGATCTCGATCATGTAAGGCAGCTCACGAGATCTAAACATGAAGCACGTGGTGGAGAAGACAACCAACTAGCTACTGCTATGGACCCATAGTCCAAGGTAGACTACTCACTCATCGTGCCGGAGGCAAGCATGGCGATGAAGAAGACCTCCGGTGGCGATTCCCCTCTCCGGCTGGGTGCCGGGAAGAGCTTCTGGACCCTCCCAATCTCGGGTTGATGGCGGCGGCGGATCACGATATATTCTGGAAAAGTGATTGGGTGTTTAGGTTTTTCCCATCGGGGGGTCTTTATAGGCGAAGGGGCAGCGTCAGAAGTGGACCAGGGGGCCCTCACCATAGGGCGGCGCGGCTAGGCCCTAGGCCGCACCCCCTGGTGGTGAGGCCGCCCTGTGGCTCCTTTCCGTCTCCTCTTCGGTTCTCTGGAAGCTTCGGTAAATTTCCGGATGTTCGGCTTTTGTTTTGTCCAATTCCGAGAATATTTCTTGTGTAACTTTTCTGAAACACAAAAACAGCAGAAAACAGGGAACTGGCACTGCGGCATCTCGTTAATATGTTAGTTCCGGAAAATGCATAAAAATGCCATGAAGTGTAACGAAACACTAAGCAAATGGTGTAAAAAGAAGCATGGAGCATAAAAAATTATAGATACGTTAGAGACGTATCAGCATCCCCAAGCTTAACTCCTGCTCGTCCTCGAGTAGGTAAGTGATAACAAAAGAAATAATTTTTGAGGTGACATGCACCTGCACAATCTTGATCAACTATGTAAGTGTTGTGCGCTGGGATCAAAAGAACTTAAAACATGGGAATGAAAGATATAATCTTGATAGAAGAAACTTAGCAACCATGTTATAACATAAAAAAGAACACAAACAAAAGATCATGAAAATGAAACAGTGAAAGTCAAACGTGTGTTCAAATCATATGGAAAAACATACAAATGGTTTTTAGCTTGTCCTTCATGAGAGAGCAAAACATAAATGCATAGGACACCTTCAAGTTTAAGAGGGCGACTAGATACAAATAATTTAATAACAAGTGAAACCAACATCATGAATCAATCAATGAAAACTTTGGGACAATGCACATTATACTCAGAATGACAACTATGCTCTCTTAGACGGTGATAAAGATAGAAGGTGGAGACTCAACAAGAAAGTAAAAGAAAGGCCCTTCGCGGAGGGAAGCAGTGATTGTAAGTTTTATAAACCTTCAAAAATTATGGTACTTACCGGCTTTGAGCTCTCATTGCCCCCATCATAGGCATCTTTAATGGTTAAGTTAATGCGAATACACTTATGCTGCATATGCTTGACAAATCATAAGTTGAAAACCTCGTGTCCCGTGAAGTACGAATACCCAAACCTCATGCTACTCGACTTAGAGTCCCAAGCAAGCTCTTGTCATTGTAAATATATGTGTATCATCGAGAACCGCCAACGGGGTACCTCCTGCCCGATGACATGAAACAAGCCCACATCAAAATGATAGGACAAACAGACAATGAACACCTCGACAACTCTTTTATTTACCATTGGTATAGCTTTTTATTGTGAGATGTGTCGTCGAATGTCCACTATGGGCATGCTGTAAATTTCCACCATGAATGATGCATGGCTTAGATTAGCGGCCCAGGCATTTCCCTAACACATATAAAAACTCCATGATCCCGCAAGATTCCCAAATTATTTCACATCGCGAGTATCCATAAACAAAAGATCACGATATCAACTCAAATGAAAGATAGTGCAATGTTGAAAGCTTGCCCCATGACGGCATGGCTGGGCTAATTTCCAACTTACAACTTGCAAGCATAATAACTCAACATAAGAGAGCCACAATGTCAAAATTTTAAAGCGAGAAAAGTAAAGTGTGCCATCAGGTTCGTGAGAGCTTTACTGACAAATTTTTGCATAACACCAAAAAGAGTTTAATTTAAAGGATAGATAAAAGCAAGTCAAATGTACTTTGGAATAGCAAATTGCTAATAGGTATGTATGGTGGACACTTTTGGAACAACTTGGTTTTTAGGAGTTGGATGCACGAGTAGAGCTCATACTCAGTACAAAATGAGGGCTAGCAAAAGACTGTGAGCGACCAACTAAGAGAGCAATAACGGCCATAATCATGCAAAGCGATAAAGCGACATTAAAAGAAGCTTAAGATGGCATCAAAAGTCAAAAACTAAATGATCATAGAGGCAATGGCGACTTTGTATGAGTCTAACATGTGTGAGCATGCGCCAAGTCAACCCAAATAAAGCATCAAAGGAGAAAACCAAAATAATGCTTCCAAATAATTAAAACAACGCATGATTTTTTCAAAGGCTCATTACGCAATCTCAGTCATTTGAGACAAGTCATGCTACAGAAAAACCACTAAGCATACTATCAAAAAGACATCAAGCACGACATGCAAAAGCCTAAGCCGCAGTCTACACAAGCTCCTTTTTGTACCACTTTTTTGCATAAAGCTTTTTCTCTTTTCCAACCCCATTCGAACTTTTTTGAAATAACTCTTTTGATGAAAACCAACATGGAACAGAGGTCAAAATACACCTTGATGTAAAGATATAACAAGATCTGAACACAAATCAAGGCGAAAATCAAAAGCTAAACGCAGTTCTAGAAAAAGAAAAACACTTGTTGAAACGATAAGAGTGAAAAACGGAGTGTTCTTGGCAAATGAAAAGCAAGACAACTTCTCCAAAAGGAATTTGTTGGGGTCCAACCATTTATTGCAGCAAACAAAACTAAACAAACTGAAAACTAAAAACAACTGATGCTCCAAGAAAAACGCATAATGCATGAAGCAATAAAAATATAGTGTGTTAAAAGGTGACCTGATTTTTGCCGATGAAGAAGGGGTGCCTCGGGGGCATCCCCAAGCTTTGATGCTTGTACCTCTTGGATATTTCTTGGGGTGACATGGGCATCCCCAAGCTTGAGCTTTTGTCCATTCTACAACTCATCTCATCATTCTCCAATCCCTACACTTAAAAACTTCCTTCATACAAAACTAAACACAAATCTATTAGCAACATTAGTATAAGCATAACAATGAATCAACCCTTTTTGCTTAAGGTTTCAACTCAAAACCACCACATATAAATAATATACTAATGTAGCAACTTCCTCAAAAGTTCCGTGATAAAAAAAACTAAAAAAGAAAGCGATAAAGCGGCAAACACAAATATTGGCAGAAATCTGTCAAAACAGAACAGCTGACAAAGGTCGAATTTTTAGAGGGTTTTTTGTTGCTCAAATCAAAAAGTGTATAACTAATGAAAGTTTGGATATAACCTGGGGCATATGCACAAGAAATCGCAGGTCGAAAAGATATTCTGAGAATTTTCACGAATTTTTACGGTACAGCACCAAAAACTGTTTTAGGACAGCAACATCCCCAAATCTTACCTCACTCAAATTAGAGGCTTCTCTTGGCACAAAAACGAAATAAAAAGGATAAGGAGAGGTTATTACAGTAGTAATAACTTCCAAGACTCAAATAAAAGAAAAATAACTAAAAGTAAAAACATTGGGTTATCTCCCAAGAGTGCTTTTCTTTAACATCTTTGAGCTAGGCGCAGAAAATGCGAATCAAGTAATATCGAAAGAGGCATTAAGATCAATTGTAGGAGTCTTTTCAACAATAAATTGAATTGTGTCCAAATGATTTTTTGAAGATCCTTTATGATCACACTTTGGTACACTACTTTCATTAAAAGGATCTTCAGGACAAATCCAACTAAAATTCTTTTCTAAAGCATCATGAATTCCTACAAGTTTACAAGGTATTGGCACTCTAAAATCTTCATTGGGTGTACCAACAACCTCTACAGACGAGCTAAGTGACGAGGGTTAACTCGACAAATGTCCTAAATGAAGGACTTAGGATCGGGGAGATAGTGCGTCGGATGAACTCGAAGGTAAAGTTAGTCGAAATAGGTGTATGTCAAAAGTAAACTTGGGTGTTCAACCTAGATTGCTTTCAATCTGCCCTACACCGTCCCCTCCTGGCCCCTATATATAGATGGCCAGGTCTCGAGGATCGGGTAGGGTCCGATACAGATTACAATATCGACATACGGTAAAGAGTCGTATTCGACTATCATTACAATTGGGCCTAGCTTAACGGGCCTCAGGGGTACTCAACATACGGGCTCTATTAACTATACCCTTGTCAGTAGCCCCTGAGATTCTACCAGAATTGCAGATTCGGGTTGAATCTCTAATCTTTATATCTTCGATTTGATCAATTATTCGACTTCTTCCTATCTTCAAATCTTTGACTTGGTCTTTCGACTTATTTTCATGATAATATTTCGCAAGGGGTTTTGATGAATAAGCCTGACGTCTCTGACGGATCAAGAGGTCAGTTAACTGCCGGAACAGATACTTGTCACCTACTTCAAATTCAATCCCCTTGGACTTGAATTCGGGATACCGGTCAAACCCACTCTTTTGCCGCATTTAGGACTTACAAAGAATGAATCCCAGTGATTCTCATGATACCCAGTGCGTCCACCAGGATTTTCTTCGCGTCGTAGACACGGATACATACCAGCAGAGCGCATCCATGTGCATATACCAGGCCACACAGGACGGATCCTGGGGTCTTACCTTCGTGATAAATCACGGCATTCGAGTTTCATTGCGATAACGCAACTCGAGAATCTTATGTCGCAGTCAAATTTCAACTGAAAATATTCGGGTTTCAACAACCATAAAACTCGCTCCTGATGGGAGTAACACTTCTGCACAATGCTTTACCAAGAAATATCGTCGGATGCGCGCTCAGCGCTCCCGATGGGAGTAGCCCTCGAGGCTATAGTCGAAAAAAGACTTTTTCGAGTATAGGCTCAAAATATAATGTGGTCCATCATACTTCAACTCGAGATACTTTCAATATCTTTGATAATAGTAGCCCCTAAGGCTATAATCGAAAATCCTTCACATATAATCTTGTCTATAAATTTTGCACCTGTCGGCGCCATCCTTCTCCTTTCTCATACCATCTTTTTTATGACGTCACTAGCCAATTTTAGCTATACGTCACTTATGATTTGAGCGCGAACCGTCCCATGGGTAGCGCGGTAATTTCGATTTTTCCTGCCTGTTAGTGGACTGCCGCTTCCGCTCTGCTTGCCACGTCTCAACCCCTGTTCCTTCGTCTAGAAGGTATATATGGGGAGAGTGGAGGGCTTTTACTATTTACCAGCTCCTCTTCTTCTCTGTCGCCGCCATTGCCGATCTGCACATCTGTGTTCTTTGCACAAAAAGCCCCCAGACCGAGATTGTAGATGCGCGTGAAGCACTGCGCATCCAAGAACGTCGTTATGGCCAAAGGCAAGAGTGCGAACTCCGCAACCGATTGGGTGCGCTCTTCTATCAAGGAGAAAGAGTTGAAGAAGGCTCGGGAGGACGGCTTCCTCTCTTCCGAAGACTTCATCAAATTTCCCAGCACCGAGCGGATCCCAAAGCCCCCGAGCGGCTATCGAGTAATGTTTCTCTCCTTCCTTCTCCGCGGTTTATCTCTTCCTGCCCACGAATTCCTTCGCGGGCTTCTTTTTGTTTACGACGTACAGCTTCACCAGCTTACCCCAAATTCCATCCTTCACATTGCCTGCTTTGTGACCCTTTGCGAGTCCTTCTTGGGGATAGAACCCCACTTCCTTCTCTGGCATTCAATTTTTCGACTTCGTCCCAGTGTCTCGCTGTCTAATAAACCTGAATTGGGCGGCGCCGTTGTCTCTGTACGCGCTGAAGCCCAATATCTTGAATTCTCCATGTCTGCATCAGTCCAAGGTTGGAGGACAAAATGGTTTTACATAAAGGACCGCGAGGCCTCCAGTGAAGACCAAAATGGCTTAGCTCCTTTTGATCCGACTAAGGAACTTAAAAAATTAGCCTCGTGGGACTCGCCTCCCTCAGATTCTGAGATGGAACAAGTTACCCCTCTGCTGAATCGTATCCAAATTCTGAAGGGAGGTAAAGGAGGTGCTTTATCGGGTACTCAGCTCATGGCGTTCTTTGTGCAACGTCGAGTCCAGCCCTTGCAGCATCGTCTTTCCAAACTTTGGAGCTATTCTGGTTTAGCGGATCCTTCTCGTATCTCTGACGATCTTATAGAGAAAAAGGACGTTGACAAGCGAGTTAGGAGCCTCACCAAGCTTACTAAGGAGCACGCAGTCGCAGATTTGACTGCTAGTTTCTTCGACTCCACGCACCCCCTACCCGAGGTATGCATTTGTTTTGTATGCTTGCTGTCTAATTTTATCGACCTTTGCTTTTACTTGTACGGAATACTTTTCTGATTTATTCCTCTTCAGGACCATGTATTCCTTGTCTTGCTCCCTCCTCTTCCCGAGGGAGGACCACTGCCGGCTGATCTGGCTGCTGTTGCATCTGAAGCCCCCGAGGCTGAAGAAACCCAGGACGGGGATGAAACCGGAGATTCGGAAGAAGGCACCAACTCAACGGCGTCGCCTCCTGCCGCACTGTTTGAAGACACTGGTGCCAATAAGAAGAGGAAGCGTGTCGATGAGGTGGCTTCTTCGAGTACCTCTGCACAAAAGACTTCTGCTGCAGCAGCCCCTTGTCTAGAAGAGGGTGTCGAGATGTTCGACCTCATGGATTCGTAAGTGTTTCTTCGAGTTCCACTATTTGTTGTATTTTGTTTTTACTTCTTTTCTTGTGTGAAATCCGTTTCTCATTTATAGTGAGGACGAAGAAACACAACTAGACGCCCCGGCTTCTCCTTCTCGACAAACTGTAATTCCAGATAAAGCTTCTGTGCCAGAAACTGAACTTCTTGCTGAAGTGCCTCGGGTTACCAGATCTACCATCAAGAAGGTTCCTGTCTCTCAGAGCACAAAAAGGTCAAAGAAATCCAAAGAAGCCGACGTCTCTCTCGAGGTGCATGAGCCTTCGAGTTCTTCAGATAATGTAAGTGATCGTATTCTTGAAGATTTTTCCTTCCTCTTCGCATGTGCTTATTTGTTCTTGTTTTACCAGGCGCTGATGAAGAAATTCGTCGCCTTAGGCACTGAGTGTACTCAGTACTGGAGAGTTGCGAAAGCTTCTAAAGGTTAATTCATTGCCTCTTTTCTGCTTTTCTTGATATGCTCTTTCCCCTGCTTCTTTATTGACTTTCCTTTTCTTCACTTTTTGACTTGCAGATGCTTTAGCATCGGCGAATGCACGCATTGCATCTCTGGAAGCTGAGCTTTCTGCTTCTCAGAAAGCCTATGACTCCGCGACTAAGGCCAAGGCGAACGCTGAAAAATTGCACAATACTGCAATTGCCAGGGCTAAGAAAGCAGAATCATCTTTATCCGATGCTACCAAGGAGCGCCTCCAGCGGGAACAAGTCATGGCCGAACGACTCAACAAGATTTCTGCCGCTGCTGGCGGTACACATTTGCTTCGTATTCTTTTCTTGCTGATGATACTTTCTTTATACTCTATTGATAATGCCTTTTCCTTTTTACTTACCTTCCCTTGCTTATCCATTCAGAGCGTACCAAGGCTCTTTTGCCAACTCCGCAATCTGCTGACGATCCTCTTCTGGCAGCGGTCAACTTGCTCGAGGCAAACTGGATATCTGTCCAGGATGTTTTTGAATTGGTTAGCCGCGTTCTATCGCGGATGTTTGTCGGGTTATGGCCAAAGAAACGGTCGGAGGCTCCAGTCAGCGACTTAGGACAGCTTGCCAAGGCCTTCGATACTCAGGATGATCCTCTTTTACAGCTGAAAGGTTTATCTGTGAAGCGAGGTGTCGAAGGTGCCATCGCGCTTTCTTACGCGCACGGGGCAGATCTCGACTGGGAGAAAGTTAGTTCTCCTCATGGTCGCACCCGATCAGAGTTGAAGCCTTTGTTTGAGAAAGCGAAGAAATTGTCGCCTGCCATAGTGTCCATGATTTCTCCTTCAGCGGCCTCGGCGGCTTCTTTGGCGCCAACCTCCGCAATTCCATTCACGACTGCTTCCGTGCCTCCTCCAGCTACTGCAGACGACGCCACCATTCCTCCTTCTGCCACGGAGCAAGATGCTGAGGTGGCGTAGATTTTAGCCTCTCTGCTGTAATTTCCTCTTTTGAATGTAGAAACTTGTATTCAACCCGAGAACTTTTAGCCAAAGGGTTTGCACATTATGTAAATATGTCTATTCGGTATGATATGCTATGTTAGCTTCTGAAGTGCTTCTTTTGTTTTGACTCTTGACTTCCAGTTCGTCGATGATCCCTTGAGTTATGCTCGTGCTTCTTCATTTGATGTGCCTGGTTCCCGAGTTTCGTCATCTGCTTCCCGCTGCACTCAATGCGCAGAGTATTCTTCGAGGATTTCAGATCTAGAGACTCGCTTAACTTTGGCCAAACGCCAAGCAAAGATGGCTGTTGACAAGGCTAGCAAAGCTTGCGGTTTTATGAAGCAGGTTTCTGCTCTTGATGACCAGGTGTCTAGTCTGACGGCCAGGTTGTTCATCATGAAGAGTGCAAATCTTTTATCCTTGGCATTATCGAATCTGCTTGCGAGATGCTACGATGTAAGACTCTTTTCGACTTCTTCCTTTCCTCTTGCATCGCTTATCTCAACGCTTTTTGCGATATGTCTTGTCATTGCAGGCACCTGTTTGAATTTCGCAGCTGAGGATCGTCGAGTTACTGAACGAAGTGCGGCTCTTGAAAGAATATCCGCGAATGTTGAGACTCTGTGGTCTGATCCTCGACGTCGAAATGCTATCGTGTTACTCCAAGATCGCGCCCAGCATGTTGGCGAATCAGTTGATGGTTGCCGAAGAGCTCTCACAACGATGCATTCTGTTATGCTTCCTCGCAATCCTTTGCCTTCAACTTTCCCCCTTCTTCTTGATACGTTCAGATCCAGCCATCGTATTTATAGATTGATAGAGCTAAACTTAGTGGCAGGTGCCAATTTTGCTCTCGGGTGGATACGCAAGTGGCACCCGAGGCTGAATTATAGCTCTATGTCCCTGAGTTTGGCTCCGGGTGGAGCTAGCCTTCGAGTACATATGGAGAACACGCTGCAACCTGCTCGAAGACTCGTAGCTAGGCTGCTGGAAGCGGATGCTGCGTTTTTTCACGAGTACCATTATTTGGATCCTTTAGGCGTAGATGATTCTGATAACCCTTTATTGTAATATTTTTGTATATGTGGAACGCGAGAGTGTCCCATTTTGCGAATTATATGTCGAAAAACTTGTCCTCAAAGCGTTACTGTACGAGTCGTGCGTTTACCGCATTTTCCCTTTGAAAGACTTGTAAACTCGAATATGAGGAACGCTTCGTCTTTATTATACTTGTAATGTAAGATACATGGGGTGACCCAATAGATCCGGCCTATGACCTGTGTTCTGGATCTAGAGGGCGTTGCCCCTGGTATAACTCGTGGCTTTTACAGCCTTATTCTTTTACTCTGTTTTATTGTTCTTTGATGCATATGCCGTCGTGGCTTTCTCTTCTTCTCCTGTATCTTTGTCTTCTCCTGATGCTCCTACTCGCGGTTTCTTCATCTTGGGCTCCGCAGCGCATCCTTCGAGTAGCTTGACGCCTTCTGTGGTCATGTTCTTCGCTTTCTCTGCATAGTTGGCTGTCGTGCCAAAGTTTTGCGCCATCTTGTGGAACTCCCTGTCGCAGAGATCTGAGATCTCGAAACTTCCTTTTACTGTGATTACTCCTCTTGGTCCTGGCATTTTGAGTACCAGATATGTATAGTGAGGCACTGCCATGAATCGCGAAATCGCGGGTCGCCCGAGGATTGCATGATACTGAGATGGCCAGTCCATGACTTCGAAGTCGAGCTTTTCTCTTCTGTAGTTTTGCCGGTTGCCGAAGCAAACGTTGAGTGCTACCCGTCCTAGTGGATAATTGGCACTTCCTGGTACAATTCCGTGGAAGGAACAGTCTGTTGGCTTCAAGAACTCTAGTGATATATGCATTGCTTTGAGTGTTTTTGCATATATCAGATTAATTCCACTTCCTGCATCCATGAATATCCTGTCAACATCATATGCGCCAATTTGAGCTTTGAGTACCAGAGGCGCGTTTCCTGGCCGAGGTACTGTTATGGGGTGATCCTCTCTGTTGAACTCGATTGGCTGTTCTGACCAATGCAAATATTCCATTGTGGCTGGAGGTGAGATGACTGCCAAGTTGACTTGTCGAGTAATGCTCTTTTCTTCTTTGTTCGACTTGGGCACAGGTTGTATCATTGCTGCGATGTGTCCTTTTGATGGAACGTACCCCTCGTCGTCCTCATGCCCCTGGTTTTGCTGGTCTTGTCCTTGAGGAGCTCCGTTGTTCCCTTGCTGATTTGTGGGAGGCTTGTTGCTTCCTTCGTATCCTTGTCGCCTTGCTTCGGTTTGTTTGTTTAGTGCTGCCTCTTGTAGTTTTAAGAATGTTGTGCAATCTTTCATTGCGTGCCTTGATACTCGCTTCCCATCGACGAACGCGGAGTGTATATGACATGGTCCGTTAAGCATGTCTTCTGGTGATGGATTGTATTCTCTGGATTCTCTTGTGGGAAACTTTTTATAATCCTCCTTTCCATAGCTTTGGTATCCCGAACTTCTGCGCTCGCCTCCTTGATAACTGTTGTCCTTGTATCCCGCGGCTACCTGGCTGTGATAGCCATGGTTGTCGTAGTTCCGGGATTGTCTTCTTTGACTTCCATATATATTCCTTCTGTCATCCTCTGGGGATCGCGTGCGCTTGTTGTTGCATGCGTCTTCTCCGTCTGCAAATCTATTTGCTACGTCCATGAGCTCTGATATTGTTTTTGGCTTGATTCTTCCCATCTCTTCGACTAAGTCTCTTCGCCTTAATCCAATGATGAACGCATCAATTGCTCTTTCGTCTGAAACTTCGACTGCTGAATTTTTGATAAGACTCCATCTTTGGATGTATGCCCGCAGTGTTTCGTCGCGTTGTTGTACACACGCTTTGACTTCTTCTATTGATGCTGGCCGCTTATATGTTGACCTAAAGTTGCTTGTAAATTGCTTTGTGAGGTCTTCCCAGCTTCCAATAGTTTCTTTCTCCAGTTTGCTCAACCATGACCTTGCTGCGCCGGTGAGGTGTAGCTGCAAACTTTGCATTGCTGTTTCTTTGGTTCCTCCTAATATTTGTACTGCTTGTAGATAATCTGATAGCCATGATTGTGGTTCCTGTGACCCATCGTACTTTTGCTGATCATGAGGTAACTTGAATCCCTTGGGAACTGGAGTGGTGCGAACCCTTCGGGTAAAGCACGATGCCCCCATCTTTTTTTCGTTGTCTTCATAGTCGCGTTTTTCTTTTGGGGATTGCGATCTTCGGGTTCCACCGTGCTGTTTTGGTGATGGCGATCAAGATCGTTGCTTGCTGCTTCGACGCCGAGGACTGTTGTGACGGCGAGGTGACCTTGCTTTGTGCACTTCCTTGTGGTGATATGCTTCTTCTCCTTTTGCTGATAGCTTGTGGCCCACCATGTTGAGTCCGTTCAATGCTGCTCTATGCATATGCTCCCTAGGATCTCCTGGACTTGGTTGAGTTGTAAGCAGATACGCTTGCGCTGCTACTAGTGCTACTTCAGGGGTTTTTGGTAAGATGTTCCCCTGCTCGTCGACCGATAGGAAGGACGAGTCGAGGTTTTTGGAAATGCTTTGCCTGTCGGAGTACTCGAGGTTGTCGTACCTTGAACCGTGTCGACGATTTTTCCTTGCATTACTATATGATGCGTCGCTTCGCGCTTTACGAGCGGCGTCGCTGGCTGCGATGGCTGATTCCTTCCTTTGTTGGATCTCTATTTTCTCCTTTGCTAGTTGCTTCGCCTGCTGCCTTAGGGCATAATGATACCCCAAAAGCATGTCTTTGCTGGAGTTTGATGGTATTGGCGTGCCGTGCTCTACGGCTTCTCTTATTATCCTCCATTCATCGACTGAGAGTCGAATTTTTTCCCTGGCTGTGAGGGATTCTGCTGTTTGCCCTTCTGCTAGATGATTTGCTCCTCTGTCGATATTTGCTGGGTTTAGCACTGGGTTGTTATTTTTGTCGAGTTCTTCTGAGTTGTCTCCCACAATGGCGAGCACCTGGCATTGTTTGCTGATGTTACTATTGAAGCTTGAGAAGATCGAGTCGCCATCTTCAGAAAGCTCTAACCCTGTCTTCCATGTGTCTGTTGATTTGTCTGAGAATCGTCGAGGCAGATCATGAGATCGTCGAGTTGGACTCCATCTTCGAAATTTTCCTTTGCTTCGTTGTCTTCTGCGATCTTTCCTTTTTGCATTTTTCCTAGGTTGACCGGCGAGTTTACCTCGCTGGAAGAGCCTTCGGAATATTCCATCGTTGCTACTGTTTCAGGCTCACTTGCCGACGGATCTTGTTTCATCGGATCTGAAAGGCGAGATGAACCCGATGGCCCGATGAAGATGCTTAAACTTCCGATTGTCAACTCCATCTCTTGATTTTCGTCGTCTTTTGCACCGCTGTTGGCTAAAAGCGAAAAAGCCGTCGAATTCATGATTCCAATGCCCAAGTCCCCACGGTCGGCGCCAATTGACGAGGGTTAACTCGACAAATGTCCTAAATGAAGGACTTAGGATCGGGGAGATAGGGCGTCGGATGAACTCGAAGGTAAAGTTAGTCGAAATAGGTGTATGTCGAAAGTAAACTTGGGTGTTCAACCTGGCTTGCTTTCAGTCTGCCCTACACCGTCCTGATACGTCCAATTTGCATCACTATTTTGTATCATAATTTACTGTTATTCATTGATATATTTCATATTTAGAGTTGATACTTATGTTATTTCCTTTGTTTTCACATGTTTGATGATCTCTGGAGGAGTTGCTGCCGGAGTCAGGATTCTGCTGGAAAAAGGACCATTAGGGGACCATATTTTGAAGATCAGGAAAATTCCAGAAAAATACTCAGAAATTATATTTTCCCAGAAGACTTAGGAAGCCAGAAGGAGGAGTCGAGAGGAGCCAGGGGGGCCCCACATGCCAGGGTGGCGCGGCCAGCCCCCTGGCCGCGCGGGCCCTGCGTGAGGCCGCCCTGGCCTACCTCTGGTCTCGCCCCTCCGCGTACATCATTGGCCCCAAAAACCTAAGTCAGGGGGGGCTCAGAGTTAGACACCGCCGCCTCTGCGGGGCAGAAAACACCAGAGAGAGAAAAGCTCTCCGGCAGGCAGAAATCTGCTGGGGAAATTCCTTCCCGGAGAGGGGAGATCATCGCCATCGTCATCACCATCGCACCGGACTTCATCGGGATCATCATCATCTCCATCACCAGCACCATCATCTCCACCATCACCACGCCATCCCGCTGTAACATCTTGAGTTGGATCTTGTTATATTCATAGGGGAAACTTTCCCGGTATTGATTACTCTTGTAGTTGATGCTATTGAGTGGAACCGTTGAGTTAAGGTTTATGTTCAGATTGTTATTTACCATTATTTCACCTCTGATCATGATCCATATGATGTCTTGTGAGTAGTTCGTTTAGTTCTTGAGGACATGGGAGAAGTCAAGATGTTAGTAGTGAATTATTGTTGAGAAATATTTAATGGTTTGATATTGTTGTGGTGCTATTTCACTAGTGGTGTCATGTGAATGTTGACTACATGATACTTCACCATTTATGGGCCTAGTGAGATGCATTGTGTATTTGGCTACCGATTGTGGGGTTGCTGGAGTGACAGAAACCTAAACCTCCGTTGGGAAACCATTGCACCAGGGAGCGTAGGATCTTAGAGTTTAAGGCTGTGGTTAGATTTATCTTAATTACTTTCTTGTATTTGCGGATGCTTGCAAGGGGTATAATCACAAGTGTGTATTTATCCTAGTAAGGGTAGTGCGCTAGCACAGGTTCACCCCCATAACACCTATCAAACCAATGAATACTATTGGCTCTATGAAGCGAAAGCTCTTGACAGAAACCCTCGTGTGTCCTCGAGAACGTTTGGTTATTATAAGTACACAACCGGCTTGTCCTTTGCTGAAGAAAGGATTGGGCCACTTGCTGCAATTGTTACTATTGTCTTTTATTTACTCGCACTTTATTTACTCGTATTACCAAATACTCCTGAAAACCTGTTTGCTAGTATTTACAGTGATTCCTTGATCAAAACCGCTCGTCAACACCTTCTGCTCCTCGTTGGGTTCGACACTCTTATTTATCGAAAGTACTACGATACACCCCCTATACTTGTGGGTCATCAAGACTATTTTCTGGCGCCGTTGCCGGGGAGTGTAGCGCTATTGAAGAGTGGAATTGGTAAAGGTAACCGTCGCTGTGAGTATTGTTTTTGTTTTGTCTTTTATTTTTGTTTTACTCTGCTATGGAGAACTCTCCATTTGGTTTCCTATTTGGAAACACATCTACTACTACTGCTGCTGCTGCACATGCGGAGGAACCACCACCGCCACCGCCTGCTGAAATTGATCCTTTAAAAATACCTATGAAAATTGTTGGGCGAATTATGGATAACTGCTATTCAGGAGATGGAACTATCCATCCGGGTGATCACTTATTATTTATACATGAATTATGCGAGTTGTTAAGATGTGCAGGTATTTCACCAAGCCAGGTCAAGAAGAAATTATTCTCATTATCATTGAAAGGCAAAGCTGAAGAGTGGTATCGACTACTCCAAGATGGTCCATCTATGGCATGGGAGGATATTGTGCCTCTCTTTTATTCCAAGTTTTATCCTCCAAGTGAAATTCATAAAGACCGTAACCGGATATATAATTTTTGGCCTCATGATGGAGAGAGTATTGCCCAAGCGTGGGGGAGATTGAAGTTACTAATGCTCAAATGCCCCATTCATGAGCTCCCCAATAATATTGTTATTGATAATTTTTATGCGCGGCTTACTCTTCCTGATAAGGATTATTTGGATGCTTCTTGCTTTGGATCATTTACTCATATGAAAGAAGATGCTAAGTGGAAACTTCTTGACCGTATACAAGAAAATGCTGAAGGATGGGAAAAACGACAAAGGTAGGAAGTCAGGTATAAACTATGATTATGAATGCATTAAATCTTTTATGGAGACCGATGACTTTCATAGTGTTAGCGCTGCTTATGGTCTTGATTCTCAAATACTTGCTAATTGTCTTAAGGCCTTTGCCTCTTATATTGATGTTCCAAAGAAAGATTGGAACAAATATCATGCACCTTATAAAGATTCTATTAGTCATATTCCTGCTGCAGCTACTGAAGTTTGTACTGTTGATAGCATTGTGCCTGAGCCTTATTTTGAGAAGACACCTTTCCCTGCGAAGGTAAAAAAGTATTCTACTTTGGTAAGTGTGTCTAATAAAAGTACTAAGAAAGCTGCAGAACCTGATGAGCAAATTACTATTAAGTCTCCTGTAGCTATATTGAAGGATCTTGTTACTAAAGATGTAGGGGATGAATATATTCTTTTTTGTGAAGATGCTTCCAACATTCTCTCACATCCTAAAAAGCATAGGAAAGCAAGTGTTCCTGTTATTTCTGTCAGGATTGGAGATCATTGCTATTATGGTTTATGTGATATTGGTGCTAGTGCAAGTGCTATTCCCTTAGAGCTTTACAAAGAAATCATGCACGAGATTGGCGCTTGTGAACTTGAAGATATTGATGTGGTTGTTCAGCTTGCTAATAGAGAGACTGTGTGGCCTCTTGGTATTGTTCGAGATGTGGAAGTTCTATGCGGTAAGACTAAATACCCTACTGATTTTCTAGTACTTGGTAAGGAGGCTAGTAAAACTTGTCCTATTATTTTTGGTCGACCATTTTTGAACACCTGTGGCGCTGTGATAGATTGTAAGAAGGAGAATTTTTTTACTAAGTTTAATGGAGAGTCTTATGAGTTTAATTTTTCCAAGTTTGCAAAGACTTCTTATGAAAATGAAACGCCTAATGAAAATTTTCGAGTTGAACAACTTGCTTCTATTGCTCTTGCTCCTAATAATGCCTTGCAGTAATTCATGGAAGATCATGAAAGTGATGTTTTTAGCAAGGAAAGAGAAGAGATTGATGACATTCTTCTTCGTCAGCCGCCGTTACTTAAACATAATCTACCTGTGGAGGATCTTGGTACCACTTTGCCGCCTAAAGAAGATCCTGTGTTTGAATTAAAGCCTTTGCCTGATGACCTCAAATATGCTTATATTGATGATAAGAAAATATATCCTGTTATTATTAGCTCTAAACTTTCAGGAAAGGAAGAAGAAAGATTATTGGAGATATTGAGGAAACACCGAGGAGCTGTGGGATATACTCTGGATGATTTAAAAGGGATTTCTCCCACTTTATGTCAGCATGCCATCAATATGGAGAAAGATGCGAAGCCAGTCGTGGAGCATCAACGCCGCCTAATTCCCAAGATGAAGGATGTGGTAAGAAATGAGGTATTAAAAATCCTTGATGCTAGTATCATTTATCCTATTGCTGATAGTATATGGGTTAGTCCTGTTCATTGTGTTCCTAAGAAAGGAGGTATGACTGTTGTGCCTAATGAGAATAACGAGCTTATTCCTCAAAGGGTAGTAGTTGGTTATAGAATGTGCATTGATTATAGGAAGGTAAACAAAGTTACTAAGAAAGATCATTACCCTTTACCGTTTATAGATCAAATGCTAGAAAGGTTGTCTAAGAAGACTCATTTTTGTTTCCTTGATGGTTATTCTGGTTTTTCTCAAATTGCTGTTAAGAAGGATGATCAAGAGAAAACCACTTTTACTTGTCCTTATGGAACTTATGCTTATAGACGTATGCCGTTTGGTTTATGCAATGCTCCTGCTACTTTTCAAAGATGCATGTCTGCTATTTTTCATGGCTTCTGTGAAGAAATTGTGGAGGTCTTCATGGACGATTTCTCCGTCTATGGAACTTCTTTTGATAATTGTTTGCACAACCTTGATAAAGTTTTGCAGAGGTGTGAAGAAACTAACCTTGTTCTTAATTGGGAGAAATGCCACTTCATGGTAAATGAAGGAATTGTCCTTGGACATAAAATTTCTGAAAGAGGTATTGAAGTTGACAGAGCAAAAGTGGAGGCGATTGAGAAAATGCCTTGTCCAAGAGATGTTAAAGGTATTCGTAGTATTCTTGGTCATGCTGGTTTCTATAGGAGGTTTATTAAAGATTTCTCTAAGATTTCAAAGCCTCTTACTAATCTTCTTCAAAAGGATGTACCATTTGTCTTTGATGATGATTGTAGGGAAGCTTTTGAAACTCTTAAGAAGGCTTTAACTACTGCTCCTATTGTTCAACCACCTGATTGGAATTTACCTTTTGAAATTATGTGTGATGCTAGTGATTTTGTTGTTGGTGCTGTTCTTGGACAGCGCATTGATAATAAGTTGAATGTTATTCATTATGCTAGTAAGACTCTTGATGCTGCTCAAAAGAATTATGCTACTACTGAGAAAGAGTTTCTTGCTGTTGTTTTTGCATGTGATAAGTTTAGATCTTACATTGTTGATTCTAAGGTTACTATTCATACTGATCACGCTGCTATTAGATATCTTATGACTAAGAAGGATGCTAAGCCTAGGCTTATTAGATGGGTGTTGCTTTTACAAGAGTTTGATTTGCATATCATAGACAGGAAAGGTGCTGAAAACCCTGTGGCTGACAACTTGTCTAGATTGGAAAACATTTCTTTTGATCCTATTCCTGTTAATGATAGTTTTCCAAATGAACAGTTGGCTGCAATTAATGTAACTTCACGAGACCTTCCATGGTATGCTGATTATGCTAACTTTATTGTTTCCAAGTATTTGCCTCCGACCTTTACAGCTCAGCAAAGAAGAAAATTCTTTTATGATTTGAGGCATTATTTTTGGGATGACCCACATTTATATAAAGAAGGAGTTGATGGTATTATGAGAAGATGCATACCGGAATATGAGCAACAAGAGATATTAAGAAAATGCCATAGTAGCGCCTATGGAGGGCATCATGCTGGAGATAGAACCGCGCAGAAGGTTCTACAGTCAGGTTTTTATTGGCCAACCCTCTTTAAAGATGCCAGAAGGTATGTTTTATCTTGTGATGAATGCCAAAGAGTTGGTAATATTTCTAGACGCAATGAGATGCCTATGAATTACACTCTTGTTATTGAACCATTTGATTGTTGGGGATTTGACTTTATGGGTCCTTTTCCTCCTTCAAAAGGCTATACCCATATACTTGTTGATGTTGATTATGTTACTAAATGGGTAGAAGCCATACCTACAAAGAGTGCCGATGGTGAGACTTCGTTAAAAATGCTTAAGGATGTTATTTTTCCTAGGTTCGGAGTGCCTAGATATCTTATGACTGACGGAGGTTCTCATTTCATTCACGGTGGTTTTAGAAAAACCCTTGCTAAATATGATGTCAATCATAGAATTGCTTCTGCTTATCATCCCCAAACTAGTGGGCAGGTAGAGCTTTCAAATAGGGAGATCAAGTCTATCTTGCAGAAGACTGTCAATAGATCTAGGAAAAATTGGGCTAGTAAGTTAAACGACGCTTTATGGGCTTATAGAACTGCTTATAAGAATCCCATGGGTATGTCTCCTTATAAGATGGTTTACGGAAAAGCGTGTCACTTGCCCTTAGAATTAGAACACAAAGCTTTTTGGGCAGCGAGAGAGCTTAATAGAGATTTTAAACTAGCCGGTAAGAAAAGGTTGTTAGATTTGAGTTCTCTAGATGAGTGGAGAAACGAAGCGTATGAGAATGCCAGACTTTTTAAAGAAAAAGTCAAGCAATGGCATGATAAGAGAATTCTTAAGAGAGAGTTTCATGTTGGTGAGAAAGTTCTTTTGTATAGGTCTCGTCTCAAAATTTTTGCAGGAAAATTACTTTCAAAATGGGAAGGACCATATGTTATTGTGGAAGTGTACCGCTCAGGTGCTATTAAGATTGCTTCATTGAAAGATGATTTTACACAAGTGGTGAATGGGCAAAGACTCAAGCATTATATTTCTGGAGATTCTTATAATGAAGATGTTGATGTTATTGAAACAGTTTCTCTGGAAGAATACATCCAAGACAAATTGCAGGTACCTGCAGAGTTCGCTTTCGAATAGGTAACAGTTCTAGTCAGAAAAATTTCGCGAAAAGTTCTTCCTTTAATATTTTTGCTGTTTTTACTAAATATGAAAAATCACGAGACGAAAACGGGGAGGAAAAAGAGTCCGTGTGTGTCTCACACACAGGTGGCGCGGGCCCATCCCTGGCCGCGCCACCCATGTGTGAGAACACACCGGAACTCGTTTCCGTCCCGGTTTCCTCCTGTGACTTCGTTTTGATGTATAATTTTTGCCTATTTAACCCCCCGGAGTCCCCGAGGTCTGTATATCGTTTTCTCGTCGTGTTTTGTTTCGAGCTGTTTCTGCCAGGAGTTGATCTTAAGCTTGGGGGAGTCATGGCCTCTTCAAGCGGTTACAAGGAGAAGACACCTCCGGAAGATGACACCAAAGATTTCCGGCTGATAGAAGAGGTTGAAAGCGAAGACGAGGAGGAAGATCAAAGTCCAAGGCCAAATACCATGATTGCCAGCATAGGGGTGGTGACAGATCATGACAAGTTCAAGAAGAGTGCACGCATAAGGACCGGAGGAGGTGTGCCGCATCACACCTTGGCTCCACGAACATCTCCGTCAGGCAACAATCCTTTCCATACTCTAATACATGAACATCAGTTTCAAAGGGTGCCTAGGTCGCGTCTACCCTCAGGTTGGGATATAGATCGTTCTAACAGTGCAGGAGAAGGAAGTGCCAAGAGTGAAGAAGGATGGGGAAATAATTCCAAGAGCTGGGATTCTCTTGCCGACAGGTTCATGAATCGTGTTGAGCACAACTCTGAGATGATTCGCAACCTTGAGTACAAGATTGATGAGCTAAAGGATTTGATTGAGAAGCTTATTAAAGATTATCCACCGCCACTGCCAAAGGAGTAATTCGTCATCGGTATAGGCATCCCCTTGGCTTGTTCCAAGCTTGGGGGAGTGCCGCGGTATCACATCATTACCTTTTGCTCATTTACTTTTCAAAGTAGAGTCATATCATGAATAAAGAAGTTATCTTATAGAATAGTTTGCAGTTTGGAAGTATCCTCCTTAGTTAGTTATCTATGTATCCCTTGGTGTGAGTTGCAGTAATAAAATATTAATGAGAAGTTTTATCGTTTACTTTTCGCACACTTTATGTTAGTTTGCAATCTCTCTTATATGACTAGTCTTGTTGATTGGTATTGGTATCACATTGGGAGCATGAGTAGATTTAGTTGGTTTTGGCAAACCTAGCTTGGTCAGTAGCGACTTTACCTTGAGGTTTGAGTAGAAAAGAATAAAGAAGTGCTTGCAGTTACATCACTTCAGTTTTTCCTTATGTTTGGCTTATAAGCATTATTATTCTTAAAGTTAAAATCGTTGTACCTTCAAGGGAGTTTGCATGATTGTTCTTATTATATGTGTGTTTGTTTGTTTCATGCAACTCTTATGCTTGCTACCCAACCTTGCTAGCCAAAAACCTGTACTGAGAGGGAATACTTCTCGTGCATCCAATTCCCAAAAGCCAAGTCACTTCCAAAGAGTCCACTATAAATTCCTATGCATGGTATTTCAAGCCATTCCAAGTAAATTTTCATGTGCTACCTTTCAAAAACCTTCAAACACTTCTCATTTTGTGCCACTGTTTTTAGCTCATGAGGACGTAGTGGATGGGTTTGTTATCTTCCATACTAAATTAAGTACCCCTCGACTAGGCAGCTTCATCTGCTCGTCATTAATTTTGCAAGGGAGCTGGTCAGACCATTATAATCTCAAAAGGAAAAGAAAAGAAAAAGAAAGCACTCCTCCATGGAATGTGAAAGTTGGTCGGCACCCGATGGAATCGGTTAGCCATGGTTTGAGAAAGGAAAAAGGTGGGGAGGAGTGCAAAGCTATAAAAGAGCACCAAAGTGCCAATTAATCAAACATCTCGGAACCGCTCTCACTTGTTTAGTATGGAAGATATCAAGAACTCCGTTGCTAGTCGTTGACAAAAGCAACCACCTCTCAAAATAACTTTTCACCTCTGTTTTACAAATAAAAAGCTCTAGCACATGTTTAATCCCTGCTTCCCTCTGCGAAAGGCCTATCTTTTGCTTTTATGTTGAGTCAACCTATTTCCCTCTATCTAAAGCAAGCATTTGAGTTGTTATGTTTCACTTATCCATATGTTGATCCGTTTAATCATGTTTATTATCTTCCTTGTTTTGTATAATGTTTTTGTCTGAAGGAATATATCTTTGAAAGCTTTCTATGAATGCAAAAGTTTACCTTGTTGAGTATATGGCCTTTGCTATATTAGCTCTGTTTTAAAAGGCTCCGTTTAAAAGAGAGAATAGTTTGTTCTCCATCCTTTGACCAAGAACTAAGGTTTGCCATTGCCAATTATAGTTTACCTTGTGCATCTTTACATGTGATTCCCTTTTACCTATTGCAAGTCTATATCTTATAAAGGGAAGTTGCTGTCTATTATAATTTGTGCTTTGGTAAATGTGATGCTTCTTGTCCGTATTTTGATTATCGACACTTCACTCCATAAACCTGTGGTCATGTTTACCGAGTTCAGTTTTCGCTTGGGGACAAGCGAGGTCTAAGCTTGGGGGGGTTGATACGTCCAATTTGCATCACTATTTTGTATCATAATTTACTGTTATTCATTGATATATTTCATATTTAGAGTTGATACTTATGTTATTTCCTTTGTTTTCACATGTTTGATGATCTCTGGAGGAGTTGCTGCCGGAGTCAGGATTCTGCTGGAAAAAGGACCATCAGGGGACCATATTTTGAAGATCAGGAAAATTCCAGAAAAATACTCAGAAATTATATTTTCCCAGAAGACTCAGGAAGCCAGAAGGAGGAGTCGAGAGGAGCCAGGGGGGCCCACACGCCAGGGTGGCGCGGCCAGCCCCCTGGCCGCGCGGGCCCTGCGTGAGGCCGCCCTGGCCCACCTCTGGTCTCGCCCCTCCGCGTACATTATCGGCCCCGAAAACCTAAGTCAGGGGGGGGCTCAGAGTTAGACACCGCCGCCTCTGCGGGGCGGAAAACACCAGAGAGAGAAAAGCTCTCCGGCAGGCAGAAATCTGCCGGGAAAATTCCTTCCCGGAGAGGGGAGATCATCGCCATCGTCATCACCATCGCACCGGACTTCATCGGGATCATCATCATCATCATCTCCATCACCAGCACCATCATCTCCACCATCACCACGCCATCCCGCTGTAACATCTTGAGTTGGATCTTGTTATATTCATAGGGGAAACTTTCCCGGTGTTGATTACTCTTGTAGTTGATGCTATTGAGTGGAACCGTTGAGTTAAGGTTTATGTTCAGATTGTTATTTACCATTATTTCACCTCTGATCATGATCCATATGATGTCTTGTGAGTAGTTCATTTAGTTCTTGAGGACATGGGAGAAGTCAAGATGTTAGTAGTGAATTATTGTTGAGAAATATTTAATGGTTTGATATTGTTGTGGTGCTATTTCACTAGTGGTGTCATGTGAACGTCGACTACATGATACTTCACCATTTATGGGCCTAGTGAGATGCATTGTGTATTTGGCTACCGATTGTGGGGTTGCTGGAGTGACAGAAACCTAAACCTCCGTTGGGAAACCATTGCACCAGGGAGCGTAGGATCTTAGAGTTTAAGGCTGTGGTTAGATTTATCTTAATTACTTTCTTGTATTTGCGGATGCTTGCAAGGGGTATAATCACAAGTGTGTATTTATCCTAGTAAGGGTAGTGCGCTAGCACAGGTTCACCCCCATAACACCTATCAAACCAATGAATACTATTGGCTCTATGAAGCGAAAGCTCTTGACAGAAACTCCCGTGTGTCCTCGAGAACGTTTGGCTATTATAAGTACACAACCGGCTTGTCCTTTGCTGAAGAAAGGATTGGGCCACTTGCTGCAATTGTTACTATTGTCTTTTATTTACTCGCACTTTATTTACTCGTATTACCAAATACTCCTGAAAACCTGTTTGCTAGTATTTACAGTGATTCCTTGATCAAAACCGCTCGTCAACACCTTCTGCTCCTCGTTGGGTTCGACACTCTTATTTATCGAAAGTACTACGATACACCCCCTATACTTGTGGGTCATCACGTCCTCTCCTGACCCCTATATATAGATGGCCAGGTCTCGAGGATCGGGTAGGGTCCGATACAGATTACAATATTGACATACGGTAAAGACTCGTATTCGACTATCATTACAATTGGGCCTAGCTTAACGGGCCTCAGGGGTACTCAACATACGGGCTCTATTAACTATACCCTTGTCACTAAGCTTATTAAATTTCTTAAAAACTTCCCTAGCCTCAATGGCAACATCTCTAAATTCTATGCGCAAAGTTTCCAAGATAAAAGCTTTCTTTTCAGGATCCTCAATATCATGAAGCTTAAGAAACATGTATTGCATAAAAGGATTAAGGCTAGCAAACCTAGCTTCTAACATGTAAATTAAATAAGCAGAAGCAACTTCATAACTAGGAGCAAGCTCAGCCAAAGACTTTTCCTCAACATCTTTATGCAAACTAATATGATTAAAGAACTCCTTAATGTTACTTTTTTCAATAATTGAACCACTACCTACTGAGAGGTCCTCCAAAACGTACTTAGGGAACAACATAATGAACTAAAAGAAATAACGTAACAACTATAAAGAAAACTAATTTTTTTGTGTTTTTGATAAAATGATGCAAGTAAAAATAAAGTAAAAGCAAAACTTAAAACAAAGTAAAGGATGTGCGTGCAAAACTCCCCTTGCAGAAGTCTTCTTTTTCCCCGGCAACGGCGCCAGAAAATTAGCTTGATGCGGCACGCTGTTGATGTAATTTCACCGTCTAGTTGGGAACCCCAAGAGGAAGGTATGATGAGTACAACAACAAATTTTCCCTCAGTAAGAAACTAAGGTTTAATTGTATTCAGAAAAAAGCCAAACGTCTGAAGGTGATGTATGCTAGCTTAGCGACAGCTCCGGACAATTTATAAGGCGCCTCGTCCAGTGCTTTGCTTTGCACCAGCAACAACGTGGAACCTGCACACAACACAACCAAATACTTTGTTCCCAACTTACAATGAGGTTGTCAATCTTACCGGTTTGCTTGAAACAAAGGGTATGAGCAGTATCGAGTGGAAACAATAGTAGTATGCGAGTAAAGTAAACAGTGCGAGTAAAGTAAACATGTGATAGCAATATAATAGAAATAGGACCGGGGTCCACAGTTCACTAGTGGTGTCTCTCCATAAGATAAAATAACACATGCTGGGTAAACAAATTACAGTTGGGAAATTGATAGAATAAAAACAACGTGCATATGTCGAGAGGATCACTATGAGATTTACTCTGGGCATTACAACAAGATACATAGACCGTCATCCAACTGCATCTATGACTAATAATCCACTTGTGGCGAATCAATCCAAGAACTCCACAAGTATTAAGTTGCGAACAACAGATAACTGCATTAAGCAAAGTGTGTAATGTAAACAAAGCATATGCCCTTGAGCATATGAATGTTTTTTCTCCCTAGTGGCAACAGCACATCTACAACCTTAGAGGTTTCTGTCACTCCCCCAGATTAAATAGAGGCATGAACCCAACTATCGAGCATAAATACCCCCTCTTGGAGTCACTAGCAACTACTCGGCCAAGATAGCTACTAACAACGGAGAGCATGCAAGATCATAAACAACATAGAGGTAACATAAGATAATATTCAGCACATCAACTCAATCATAACACCAATATTCATCGGATCCCAACAAACACAACATGTAGAATTACATAACGGTGATCTCGATCATGTAAGGCAGCTCACGAGATCTAAACATGAAGCACATGGTGGAGAAGACAACCAACTAGCTAATGCTATGGACCCATAGTCCAAGGTAGACTACTCACTCATCGCGCCGGAGGCAAGCATGGCGATGAAGAAGACCTCCGGTGGTGATTCCCCTCTCCGGCAGGGTGCCGGGAAGAGCTTCTAGACCCTCCCGATCTCGGGTCGACGACGGCGGCGGATCGCGATGTATCCTGGAAAAGTGATCGGGTGTTTAGGTTTTTCCCGTCGGGGGGTCTTTATAGGCGAAGGGGCAGTGTCAGAAGTGGACCAGGGGGCCCTCACCATAGGGCGGCGTGGCCAGGCCCTGGGCCGCGCCCCCTGGTGGCGAGGCTGCCCTGTGGCTCCTTTCCGTCTCCTCTTCGGTTCTCTAGAAGCTTCGATAAATTTCCGGATGTTCGGCTTTTGTTTCGTCCAATTCCGAGAATATTTCATGTGTAACTTTTCTGAAATACAAAAACAGCAGAAAACAGGGAACTGGCACTGTGGCATCTCGTTAATAGGTTAGTTCCAGAAAATGCATAAAAATGCCATGAAGTGTAACGAAACACTAAGCAAATGGTGTAAAAACAAGCATGGTGCATCAAAAATTATAGATACGTTAGAGACGTATCAAGGCGCCACAAACACGGCGGCATCATCCGTATATAAGGAAGTGCGCAAGATGGTGCCTCTCCCCTGCAACTTGTGAAGCAAACAACTACGGGTAGCATTTTCCAAGGTGAGAGCAAGCGGATCAATGGCAAGCACAAAGAGGAGTGGGGATAAGGGGTCCCCTTGCCTAAGGCCTCTCCAATGCTTAATAGGCATCCCGACAACGCCATTTAGGAACACTCTTGAAGTTGAAGAAGTGAACAAGGCGACAATCCAATTCCGGAAATGAGATGGGAATCCCCTCCGTTGAAGAAGATCAAGCATGCATTCCCAACTAATGGAGTCAAAAGCTTTCCGAATGTCCAATTTGAGGTGGGGGAGGGCCAGAGTCTTGGATTTGTTGAATCTTGTGGCAAGGTTCTGGACATATAGGAAATTATCGTGGATACTTCACTTTTTTATGAAGGCACTTTGCGCATTGGAAACAAGGTCATTCATGAATGGAGCAAGGCGAATGGCAAGCATTTTGGAGATGATCCTTGCAATCCCATGGATTAAGCTAATAGGCCGGAAGTCGTCCACCTCTTCTGCACCATCCTTCTTAGGCAAAAGTGCCACATTTGCGGGATTAAACCAATGCAAATTTTCTGCATGGAGGTTCCCAAAACTATCGATTACCCTCATAAGATCCCGTTTAATAATGTCCCAACACGACTTGAAGAATGCTCTGGTGAAACCATCGGGCCCTAGAGCTTTATCACTAGGCATGTCTTGGATAGCAAATTTGACCTCCTCCTTGGAAAAAGGATCTCCAAGACTTTGCAAGTCCGGTCTCTCAAAGTGCAACTCCTCCCAATTGAAGTCAATAGTGTGCGGGCCACCTCTTTCCATAATCGAGATGAAATGATTGCGTATCACCTCTTCTTTAGCTTCATGGTCGGTGACCCAACCATGGTTGTGCTTCAACTGATGAATGTGATTCTTGCGCCTCCGGGCATTCACTCGCATGTGGAAAAAATTGGTGTTTGCGCCTCCCTCCTTTATATTGGCAATACGGGCGCATTGGTTTTTACGAGCTCTTTCAACCACGGCAAGAGCGATCACCTTACGCTTAAGCCTATTCCAAAGATGCAACTCATTAACGCTAAGCGCCCGATGTTCTTGAGCCATGTCGAAATGTAGAATAACAAGCAAAGCCGCATGCATCAACACTTTGTAGTTGGAAAAGATTCCACGACTCCAAGAAGATAAGCATTTTCCCGTGGGCCTCAACTTGTGGAAGAGAAAATGGCAAGGCTGCGCATGGGGATAGTGGTTATTCCAAACGGTGGCCACCACATCTTTGAAACCCGGAACCCTTATCCAAAAGTTTTCGAACTTGAATGTGTGAGGCTTTCGGGGCCCCTGATCATCGGCAAGTAAAAGGGGACAATGGTCCGACAAGGAGGAGGAGAGGGCGTTGAGCACATGTGAGTCAAAGCAAAGGTCCCACGCGGAGTTGCAATAGAAAGCGTCAAGCTTGTAAAGGGTGAGGTTCTCTCTCGTTACTCCAAGTAAAGTGACGATTTTGAAGATGAAGCTCATTAAGCTCACCTCCCATCATCTATCACTTTTTGATATTGTCACATAGACATTGCAAGCATAGATATCATCTCGTGGATGAAGTCATTGCAGGACCACACATACCCCTACAGCCGCATCCATCACGTACTGCATGCGTACGTGTATGGTACCCGTTACTGACGTGCTCGCATCGGTACGTGTGGAGCTTCCGAGCTGAGCTAGCAAGGCCGTACGTGGCGCTGTCAGCTTCCTACTCCCGACACGCGCTGAAAGGACATAGGGCTAGTCAGCTGAATAATTCTGCCGTCCTATGATTGTTGTCCCGTCTCACTCGCTCGAGAGTAGTCAGGAGTTTCACAATCAAAATGGATGGATCGGGCTCGCATACATGGACCTGTCATTCGTGGACACGACGATGGTATCTCGTGGCGTCGTCGTCGCATACCTCTACTCTACTCGATCGAGGACGGGAACTACTACATCGTTTGAGAGCGATCTGTGCAATTAGGATAGTACTTGTAAGTAAATTCGGTGCAAATTGCGACGATGAGCTAGCGATGCATGGTTTCCTGCCCAGCTAGCAAGGCAAGGCGGCAAAGCGCGGGATTTCCCTTCTTCATGTTTGACCCCGTCGCCCACGAACAGGGCTTTCTCGCTCGCCTACTTAAATCACTACGTACCAAGTTATTAGCATGGACGTATCTCTTAACTGTTAGAGTATATTTGGTAGTTTAATATTGTAATCTAGATCTATTCTACTAGGTTTTTCAGTCTCTAATTTTTGTACTACTATATAAACAGTTTAAGAGGCTTAACGTAATCATCAATCAATATTTCACATTAACATATTTTAAAGGATTAACCAACTTTTTTCTGATAATAAAATATATTAATAACAAGGTAATATTAATTTTATATAGCTTGTACAACAACATAAGGTCGATCAAAAGCAAGTCTAGATGTTAAGTATACAAACAACCCAAGAACAAAAGAAAACGAAAACATAGACCCCGTCGAAGATATTTGAGACCCGTTGCAGCAAGAGGGTGATGACGACATCTAGATTCCAAAAAGATTCTCAACGCCTCTACAGAGAAAACAGTGCACAAATACCATCATCATCCGGTCTAACCAACTTATACAATCAGATCTTGAGTTTTCACCCTCAAAAAGGTCCAATCTCTATACAATGTCTTCAGCAAGGAAACAACTAGGAAGCCGTCATTGTCATATACAACCACCAAAAGTTAAAACCTAGGGTTTTCACATCAGAATACCGAGACCGCCAAGAACGAAGTCCGCCAATATCTTCGATGTCACTTGCTGATATTACTGCTGAAACGTCTCATCGTTCGACACACATACTTCCCCCCGATACTCCCTATCCGGTTTTCTTCTTCACCCCTTGACATACCCACCTCCTAATGGACCTTGTGTAGTAAGTATTAACCAACCTGGATTCTTACTGTGCATTATTCCCTTTGTGAACTTCTAAGCCGTACTCAGCTGGGAGCGAATAAATGGTAAATACTATACGCCGGAGTCCGATTGGAAGCCAAGCATCGGAGGTCCCAAACACCGTCGATCGTCTTCTGAACCGAACGATCGGGATTGGATTAGTTTTTCCCATTATTAGGCACGCATCTCTCCCATAATATCTCCATTAATTTTACGATCACGGAAACACCTCCCCTAATTCAGCTGCACGAACCTCAGCTCCTCCCTCGCTCCTAACCTACACCATGCCGCTCCCCATCTCTCCCCCCCGCGACACCTCACTGTTCCCCTGCCCGGCCTCACCAAACTATGGTTCTTCGCCGGCACACGTGCACACTGCCTCCCGACCTGCAGCGCCTCATCCCTCACCTCAGCAGCTCGTGCGCGGCACGAAGGAAGCTCCACCGCGAGGAGACGTTTGTGGAGCAGTATTGATCGATGACCAACAAAAGTACATGTTGGAAGCGCGTTTGGGTGCCTGCTTCCTCCAAATCAGTGGGACATCACCTAATCCCACCGTTCAAGGGAGCCTCTCTTGATCCCTCCGACGACAGCATGATTTAGAGGCAAGGTAATAGCAAATGAAATTGGTTCCTATGTGTGCCTTATTTATTGTTTGCATTTTTCCGTGATTTGTCAAATCAGTTTCACCAGCCGATTCGTATGACCTCTATGAAGTCGGAGCTTTGCTGATGCTAGATTTTTAGATATTTGTAGCTTAATAACATTGCAATGTTCATGTACGAGAAGCATTCTTTTCTGCTTCCATGAAGTGCTGTGTCAAATTTGAATTCCTGCTTCGTGCCTACCATGTGCTTCGTCAAGGTTTCAGTTTGCTTCTTAGATACATACTTGTGCTTTGTCAAGGTTTTAGTTTGCTTCGTTATAGAAGTAGTAGTATTTTTAAATCCAGTACATATATTTTGCTCCATATTCTCATTCCTCTTGTTTCCACATCATGTTTATTTTGCTTCCCATGTTATGCTTATTATTATTTGCAGGCATCATGAAGGACGCCGATTCCGAGCATTCATTGAAAAGTTGACGGTTGAATGATGTATGGCGCGAGCAGTCAACGCATTGCCTCTTAGACGCCATGCCTCACAGACATAAAGTGGTGCAACTACGAGAGAATAGTCGATGCATGGTTGAGGGGTCCATGTCGGCGACCGAGAAAATTGTCCTCGTCCAACAGATACTCGCATTGTTCTCTCGAAGTCCTTGTAGAAACCATGTAATGCATTCATTGGGATCGTTTCATAATTCATGAATCTGACATGACACTGATAAGGTGTGTATGAAACAAATAGAAGAAATTGTGGAAACATGTAAAATAATGAGTTGGAAATTTAAATATTGTTAGCATGAAGCATTATTCTAATTGAGATGAAGCATGTATTTGTCTTACTGGAAGCACAGTTGATTGGTGGCTGCATATATGCAATGAATCGGAAGCTCAGGTATCATCTGTACGAAGCAACTAGCCAAACAATGGGAACACATGTGGTACAGTGGAAAATTGTATTAATGGAAGCAAACTCTCTGGATAGGAGCAGATTCAATGCATGTACAAACAATCCCAATTATCTTGAAGCATTTGCCAAAATTCTCTAATTGCATATTCGCAACACAGAAATCCATCTATGCTAGGAAGCTATTCCAGAATTGTATTGTGATGTTTTATGATTGAAATTAAATACCCGATTTCATAGGAATATTTCTACTAATTTTTTTTGTATTTAGCATGGAAACATAGTTTTCTAGGAGACGGAAACACAATTTTGCCATGGTTTTTTAAAACATGGAAGCAAACTTAAGACAATTCAGAAGTAAATGTTCAAAAAACATGACAAAAGCGAATTAGATTAACAGAGGTAGCGAGATTAGAAAAAAAAAGTTTCCTAAAAATCTGATGCCTTAATAGTTGGAATTTATTTCCCTAAATTCAGCAATTAATGGAGGCTAGGAGGGAGAGCACATTAGCGGACGAATTTTAAGGAAGCAACACATACGGAAGCATGCAAATCGGAGCATTTAAGACCGAATCATTTAATTGTCCACAAATTTGGCTGTGGAGCTCTTTGACGATCCTATGGTCCGGTAGCTTCTGATCGAACGGATAAAAAATGGTCCGATGGGAAGCTATAATCAGGACCCGATTCCTAGTGGCTCCCGGCTTGAGCTAGACTGAGGGTCGACCGAAACATGCTCGGTCCTAATCAGGATTTCCCAGGGACGACAGCTCCTGACGCGTTGGATCCAGTGCACGTCAAAAGAAAAAATCACGAGAAAACAGGATCCCATCATCATCATGCATGCATGTCCCCACGCGCCAAAACCCTCACCATCCGCCGTCCAACACTTGCATCACCTCTCGCGTACACCTGGCTCTGGACTCTGAACACTGACCAGGACGACCGTACATCCACAAATCCTTCAGACATGTATCTTTTTTCTCTATAATTATTAAGCCGATTCCTTCGAATTCTGGCTGGTCGGAAACCAGCACGCAGTTGCAGTTGCAGTTGCGGGAGTGAGGCGCCAACGCCAAACCGTCCCCTTCGCCACGTCTGACGGCGACGCCTCCTCCACGCTCGCTTGACCGCTTCAACGACGATCCAAGTTTTTGACAAAATCAATCAATCAACCAATCATGCTGCCGTGTGGGCCCGGCCCTAATGCCTCCTGCACTGCAGGAGGTCCGCCACCCTCCTGGACGTACGTACATAAACATCGCTGTCGGAGAAAGCTTGCAGCAATCGCGACGCGACGCGTGTCGGTGCATGCTGACACGTAGGCGGGAGCTTTGACGCCACGTCGCCAGATAGCTTAGCGGATTACTACAACTCGGAAAGATCGAGCGTGTAGTCGCCGGCGAGCTGCCTCGCGGTTTCTATGTCGGCAAGCGAAATGCTCGCTGCCACGTGTCCGGATTTACACCATGGTGGGCCCGGTTTTACGTACGTCTATGTGAGCCAGCTTACGATCTCCATGACAAAACCGACCATGGGCGTGATAATACGATGAGCCGATCGATCATGCGACCGTACCATCATATCCTTGTGCTAGTACGTCACTTGTAGTTGTAGACCAAATGAGCTTTGCACGGCCGACCAGAACCACTACTCCTAGTCTCCCACGCATTTTTGGGGTTGCTTCACACTCTTCTTTTGTAACCAAGTTAAATGAAACTATCTACTTTGTCCGTCTGAACCTGAAGATTGCACACCTAATTAGGATCATGATGGCTGCCATACATCGTACATGGTCGCACTTAGGGCTACAAACGAGTCAAGTTTGAGTGAGTCCGACATAACTCTCGGCATAGCTCATATAAAAATAAAGATAACTTGCATATACTCCCTCCGTTTTTAAATATAAGATGTTTTAGCTTTCTAAAGCAAATGTATCTATACGTCTTTTAGTGTATAGGTTCACTTGAATACACACACAAAAAGATGTCTAGATATATTTGCTTCATAAATCTAAAGCATCTTATATTTTATGACGGAGGGAGTGCTCTAGAAGATTTAAAATCCTATCCACATCATATATATGGAATAAAAATAACCTTCTATTTTTGGTTAGCTAAATCACATCCACATTAGAAGGAATAAGTTCCACCCACAACATATAAGACAATAAATCATCATAATTTTTGTTCATTTATAATAAATTATTATGCAATACTTTTTTGAACCGTCTGGCTAAATTATTTGGGAGCAGTGTTGGTAAAAGAACATCTTTCAATCAATCTATACATGACACTAATACTCGGCTTATTTCTTTATCAAGCCGAACTAAAATATAATTTGATCTCGAGCCGAACTAAAATACAATTTGATCTCGAGCCGCTCAGGATTCCAAGTTTTCATTGTAGCCTTAGTCGCAGTGTCGCACTCACATGTCCCGTTGATTTTCTCAAGAAAATATAATGTCCGAGTGATCGATCTTAATCCGGACATGCATGCATCAAAGCTAGACCGAGATAGAAATATCTAAGCACAACTGTAGCAAGAAATCGAAAATCAATACTGTATGCAAACAAAACGCGCATTGCATATAGGATTATATAGGTGCATGATGGAGGAGTTTGTCGAAGCTGCCAAGCTACTTCTCTTCCGTTCCTATCAAGCACTCCACTACTCTTTCATCGGCCGCCACGTGTCCTCTAGCCCACGCGTCAGCATCCTACGCCAACGCTATGCTCCCTCTGTCGCAACACGTGTTCTTCGTCCTCCTCTATAAATACTGCGCCTCTCCGTCCCTCACTACGAATTTACTTACAGCAGCTTCTAATCCGATTCCCGTAAACCTAACTTAACTATTCTATGCGCCCACCACCAGTTCCTGGATCTCGCGCGCCACTTCCGGCCAGTCTGCACTCTGCTAGTTAGTCCACGATGCTGCCGGCGCGGAACCAGCCCACCAAACGCCGGCGGCTGCTCGCTCTCCCCGCGGTGTGCCCGTGCGAGGGCATCGAGCCGGAGCCCCTGTTCGCCTCCCTCGTCTCCCTCGCGGCCGATGTGGCCAGTCGCAGGGCCGGCGACGCCAGCGCCTTCCCGGTGCTCCGCCGCGCCGCGTGCCAGGCGGCGCGCCTCGCGGGGCTCCTCCTCGCGTTCCTCGAGGAGGTCCAGGCCGGCGTGACCACGTCGTCCACGCTGCCCTTCTCCGCCGTCCTCGGCCTCACGGAGCTGCACGTGGCCATGCAGAAGACGAGGTTCCTGCTCACGGACTGCGCGCGCCCGGGCGCGCGGCTGTGGGTGCTCGTCAACGCGGGGCTCATCGCGTCAGAGCTCAGGCTGTGCCTCGGGTCCGTCGCTGCCGCCATGGACGTCCTGCCAAGGAGCGTCATGGATGCGTCCGTGGAGTCGGGGGAGCTCGGGCGCCTGGTGTCCGACCAGGCGTGGCGAGCGGCGGCACGGCCGGACGCCGCGGACGAGCTGGCGGCGCGGAGCGTGCGGTCCATCATGGATCAGTTCAAGAAAGGCGTCGCGCCGGAGGACGAGGACGTCAGGAGGGTGCTCCGCCGGATCGGGGTTAAAAGCTGGCTCGAGTGCTCCGAGGAGATCGCGTTCTTGGACGGCGAGCTGTCCGCGCGGGCCGACGCCGGCGACGAGAGCAGCAGCGAGGTCGTGCTCATCAACGGCCTGATGGCCTTCCTGGTGTACTGCCGCGTGGTGCTGTTCCGTCACATTGACTCGAAGCAGCAGGCAGACGATGCGGCGGCGCAGCCGGCGGCGACGTGCCCGGAGTGGATCAGGCTGGAGGCGCTGCAGTGCCCGATCACGCTGGAGCTCATGACCGACCCGGTGACGGTGTCCACGGGCCAGACGTACGACCGCGCGTCCATCACCCGGTGGATGAAGGCCGGGTGCCGCACGTGCCCGGTCACCGGCGAGAGGCTCCGCACCGCCGACCTCGTCCCGAACGCCGCGCTGTGCGGGATCGTCGAGACGATGCTGCTCAGCAACGGCGTCTCGCTTCCTGACGCGAGCTCCAGGAGTCACCACGGCGACGTTGGCGGCTCTGCGGCGCCATTTAGCGCAGCTGCCGCTGGCGCCGCGCGGCTCGCCGTTGCTCACATCGTTGCGCAGTTCGCGACGGGGTCGACGGAGGAGCGGAGGAAGGCCACGTGCGAGGCCCGCAAGCTCTCCAAGCACAGCCTGTTCTACCGCGCGCGCTTCGTCGAGGCCAACGCCGTGCCGTGGCTGCTGTGCCTCCTCTCCACCATGGACGCGTCCGTGCAGGACAATGCCGTGGCGTCCCTCCTCAGCCTCTCCAAGCACCCTGGCGGCCGGGAGGCGCTCGTCGAGGCCGGAGGCATCGGCCTCGTGGTCGACGTCGTCAACGTCGGCACCAAGACCGAGGCGCAGCAGAACGCCGTGGCCATCCTGTTCTACCTCTCGTCGAACGCCGAGTACGCCGAGGAGATCGGCCGCTTCCCGGAGGCCATAGCGACGCTCGTGCGGCTCATCCGGGAGGGCGCGAGCCGCGGCCGGAAGAACGCCATGGTCAGCCTCTACGGGCTGCTCCAGTCCCCTAGTAACCACGCAAAGGCCGTCGCCGCGGGGGCCGTGGCGGCGCTCGCGGGCCTCCTGTCCAGCGACCGCGACGGCGACCTCGCTGGTGACACCGTGTCAGTGCTGGCGAGGATCGCCGAGCAGCCGGCGGGCGCGCTGGCCGTGCTCTCGTGTCCGGGGCTAGTCGGGCGCCTCGTCGAGTTCCTCGCCACGTCCGCGTCTCGGTCCGGGAAGGACCACTGCGTCGGGCTGCTCGTCTTGCTGTGCCGGCATGGCGGCGAAAAAGTTGTCGCGCTGCTGGGAGGGATGCGGGGCCTGATGGGTTCGCTGCACTCGATCGTCGCAGACGGCAGCCCGACGGCGAGCAAGAAGGCGCGGTCGCTGCTTAACGTCATCCACCGGCATTACGAGCTGAGCAGGCCGTCGTCATTGCCGGCGCCGGTGCCGGACTCCGGCCGTGAACGGATCCTTCGCGTCGTGCTATAGCGCGCGACGAGACCTCCAAGTAAGTACGTAGTACAGCTTAATTAGTGGATAGATACGTGACCATTTTTTGTCTCCATCTTAGCTCGAGTTTTTAGCAGAGCTAAGATTGAATTTTGCTTCTAGCTTTTCCCCATTTCTTTTGGTTATACTCCGCTATTGGTTTACACGAGCATACACAGATTGTAGTGCTGTTTTGTACTCCAAGACATTTGTTGTACTACATATCTGTGACAAATTGGCTTGTCTGGTCACTGTGATGGTATGAATCGTGATGGGCTGATGGATGAAGAGTCCATGGATGAAGATATTGTTGTGTCAAAAACAAAGAGGTGATGGGTACACCACTAGAAAAAGACCATGCGAGTTGTGAATTAATATTACTGTGTCTGAATAGTGATTGGCCACGTGGGTGGAATCATATTCTTTTCTACGATATGTAGTTCGAACTTTAGGTCGAAGTTTGGTGAAATATGTCCAAATTAAATTCAAACTTTTAGTCATTCTGGTTGGGATTGCCATAATATGTACTCAATTTTTTTTGGACGCTTATAGTTCTCTATTGACCTAAGAATTAAGTTCTTTCTCGGTATATCATATAGATTTACGTTCAAGTTGAATTTTTTGGCATCACGATTCGTGCATCTTGAAATTGCACATGGGCTGCAAGTTTTGTTTTACCCGTAAAAAAATTGCAACCCATGTGCACTTTCAAGATACACGAATCATGATATAAATCTAATGATCCAAAGTCAACTGAGATCTAACTTAATTTTTAGTTGACCTAGAACTAGCAAAGGTAAAATTTTATGGCCTTGTATTTGCACACTACACGTCTACACCACATGTTTAAATACTTACCGAGCTAGTCTTCAGCCTTCATAGTTCACGCCTAGCTGATGATGTGATCGAAACAGTTCAACGGGTGGAACTGTGGAAGCAATAACTTTTGTGCGTGTTGCTAGCCGCTCGTTTGAATTATATTTGTTGCGATATACGGTTGAGCCATGCAGTTACTTATAACTAAAAATAAGGAATATTCAAAATTTACCATTCAAGCCCGTCTAGCTCAGTTGGTAGAGCGCAAGGCTCTTAACCTTGTGGTCGTGGGTTCGAGCCCCACGGTGGGCGTCGTGTTTTTTTTTCAACTCGTCATGTTAAACGATTCTAAGTTTCTAACCTGGTACAAACTGATTGTTTGGATTTTCTTGAGCTGTGATCATATGGATTGAATAGTAAGCAAACGATAAGCTAAGTCAAATGGCAGTTTAATCTCTGATGCAATCAGCAGCAGTGAACCACGATCACAGTTCACGTGAAGGGCGCCGCGTTTGCTTGCTGCTTTCATTAGTTCACGTAGACATGGATTAGAGTCAATTAGCTAGAGGGCGCTTTTTTTTTCATTTGAACTTCCCAGAACACTACCACCAGAGAGAGTCAATTAGTTAGAGGGCGCTTACTAGTACAAGCGAGGTTTATTCGCCTCGGGATGGGATCAGGAGCGGAATGCGTATAAACAAATGCTGTGGACGGTGGAGTTTCTTCTTTCTTATGCAGTCGATTGCTTGATCCAAGGCAGCTGTTCCATTTGACAGCTCATGTGGTGACTGACTGTCTGACTCAAGTGTCATCGGACCAGATCCGACTCACAGCAAGCAACTGAACTTTTTAAAGTGGAAACGGCCGAGGCTTGTTTTGGAGAAACATTAGGATCTATTGTAAAACTACACTAGAAGTACTAATCATGCCAACATAATAAACGAGATATCTGGACCACCCAACGATCTCTACCGCCGTCAAAACAAGCCGCCAACAATCCGTAGTAGAAAAAACGGTGAGACAATATTACCTAGGAAAAATCCAGCGTATGGAGTCATGATATGTGATGTAGTACCTAGGAAAAATATCAAATATGACATATCAAAATTTCATAGAAAAACTGTTTACAAAAAATAGCACCAAGCGGGACTTCCCTTGGCTTCCTACCCAATTGATCATGGTTTGTGCAAGTTTTAAAAAATACTTTTAAATTTTGACCCCATTTTTAACAGAGATGTGCATCTTTTCATGGCCAACAACTTTTGTAACTAGGGTTTTTTAACTTTCCTTTGAAAAAATGGATTTCTATTTTATTAGTGCCCAAAAGGGGAAAAACTAGTAGTTTTTTGTGAAGTGGCTACCAAGGGAAGTATGTAGAACTCCACCAACCCAATTTTCACATGTAGGGGACCTTGTAGGAAGGCAAGATCCAAGTTTTCAGGAATTATCTCAGCCATCAGCCATATACTGAATTATTTTTTAGCTAAATCTATTTAAATGCAGATTTGAACTAGAGCTATATAAACTACACTTCAAAAAAATTTAGGGAAAATACCCTGAAGGTGTGAAACCCCATAACTCATCCCAGACTTTGGTGCCCCACCCACCTAGCACACACAGCAGGCACCACGGGTTTGACCTAGATTTGAAATGGGGGCAAAGAAAATTCAAGAAAATCAAAAAAAATGAAAATCTAGCGCATGGAGTCATGATATGTGATGCAGTACCTAGGAAAAATACTAAATATGGCATACCAAAATTTCATAGAAAAACTGTTCACAAAAAATAGCACAAAACAGGACTTCACTTGGCTTCCTACCCAATTGACCTCTTTGTGCAAGTTTCAAGGAAAACTTTTGAATTTTGACCCCATTTTTGACAGATATGTGCATCTTTCAATGGCCAACAACTTTTGTAACTAGGGTTTTTGACTTTCCATTGAAAAAATGGATTTTTTATTTTGTTAGTACCCAAAAGGAGAAAAACTAGTGGTTTTTTGTGAACAGGCTACCAAGGGAAGTATGCAGAAATCCACCAACCCCATTTTCAAATGTAGGGACCTTGTGAACGGATCGTAAGGGCACCTAGAGGGGGGTGAATAGGTGCTACTCAAATTTTAATTCTTTTTCAATTTAGGCTTGACACAAAAGGTAAATTCTCTAGATATTTAACTAAGGTGAATTTACCTATATGTCAACTAGCAAGCTAAACAAGATACAAGATATAAAGGCAATAAAGGATAGAGGTAACCGAGAGTGGAGCACACGGAGACACGGATGTAATTCCCGTAGTTCCTTCCTTTTTAGGGGAAGTACGTCTACGTTGGAGGGGTGTGGTTGCCACAAAGGCCTAACCAACGCCACAAAGGCTCACCCTATTCTCCGGTGCAAGCTTCCGCCACAAAGGCCTAGCTCACTTTCCACTAAGGGATTCCTCAAGGCGGAACCGGCCTTTACAATCTCGGGGCACGCATCCACAACCGAATTGGAGGCTCCCAAGCACAACACAATGCTGTCAAACAACAAGTAGCAATATATCAAATACACAAATCAAGGTCTTGGGACACAAGGGAACCCAAGACACAAGGGCCCTCAAGCAAATGAGAGGGGAAATCAAATCGCTTCGGTGAGGATGTAAATGATGGTCTTCTCCTTTGATTCTCCAAAGATCAAGAGCTTTGGTGGGTTGAGGGAGGAGATCTAGTTGATTTGGTGGCTCAAAATAATGGTGTTCTTCAATTTTGGACGAGCTGCCCATTGGGGAAGAAGGTGGGGGTATTTATACCCCCCCTCCCAAAATCTGACCGTTGCCTGCCAGGAATGTCCGGCTAAAGCCGGAGTTAAGTCCGGCTAAAGCCGGCCTTCACACCGGCTAAAGCCGGTCTGAAATATCCGGCCCTGCGGGAAATAGCCGGACAAATAGCCAGGTTACGCCAGAGGCGCATTGCCCCTTCCGAAAATGAGCAGGCCGGCTATAGCCGGTCTGAGGACCGGCTAAAGCCGGCCTTCCTAGCCAACCTTTATATGAAACTTCTCCCAGAGCTTATTATCACCATTTCCTCAATAATTTCCTTTGGGTAATGATAATTATCAAGTATAACATAGGAAACCCAATATCTTGTGCAAGAATATAATAAAATCCTGCAAAGCATAATCACCACATTAATAGATAATGTATTGTTAACAAACGCCAAAATCAATTAGGCGGGAAATGCTCTTTCAATCTCCCCCTTTTTGGTGTTTGATGACAATACATAATTTTGCATGTTTCAAACGATATAAAATATAGACGGAGCTCCCCCTTGCTATGTGCCTTATTTTAAGTTTTGTATTTGAATACAAAGACACATCAACAATAAGAACTCCCCCTAGATTTTATAATGTGATCCATATGTGCACAAGATATATAATAATTCAATAGCACATAATCAACAAACATATAATATGACAAGATATAGCAAGTAGGATCAATAACGATAATCATAAGTTCTACTACACATAATAAGCATATAGTTTAACACATAGTAGTAGATGATAAGTTCAACCATGGGACACAAGCGAGCAAGCATACGATATAAGAGCTTGTGACCCAACCAAATCCAAATGGAAAACCAAAAATCTAAATGGAAACACATGCAAATGGGACTTTCTCCCCCTTTGGCATCAAGACGCCAAAAAGGGAGACAACAACACGAGATCACTCCTCAACGTCATCAAAGTCCTCATCATCCTCATCACCTTCTTGGTCATCATCTTCTTCCTCTTCATCATCATCTCCATCTCCTTCTTCATCTTCTTCATCAATGGCTTCCTTGCCCTTGGAGGTGACTTCGGCTAACTCCTTCCAATCAAAAGAAGAGCCCTCATTCCACTTGCCAAATGAAAAAGTGTCCTCGGATAGATCTTGCTCTTGGGACTCCTCTTCATGGCGAGCTCCTTTGCCCTTCTCCACAGCCCTCAAACGAGTATCCAACTCTCTTTGCTTCTTGTGAATGTGCTTGCGGTCCACATAGTCCTTGTATTGAGTTTGACGCACATCATTGTTCATGCAAAACAAAGCCCTTTGCCACCACTTGAGCTTCTTCATCTCTTGACCCATTCCACCACTTGGTGGATCCGTATTCTTCCTCCTAGAACCACTAGCATAGCGGTTGCCACCCAACACATCACTCGAAGAGGGAAAAGCACTTGAGGTGCTAGACACCAAATGAGCGGTCTTCTTGTAGAGCTTGTTGGGCTTGTGCACTTCCAACTCTTCATCAAGCAAATCTTGCTCAATCTCAAAGTCTCCTTCAATGCCTCTGTCAATGATAAGCCTCATGATAAATGGAGCATAAGGAGGGATCTTTCTATCAAGCATAGCAATCTTCATCTCCATGAAGATGAAGTACATCACATCGAGCTCCATCCCTTCACAATCTCTTCCGGCCTCGAAGACAAGACGGGCATGGTGGAGTAAATGCACAAGACCACCTCTGATAGAATCATTGTTGCCCCCACTTGGAGCAATGTTGGCACGGAACATCCGAAGCAGAATATCATAGAGGGGAAGGAGATTTTCAGTCTCTCCCGCTCTGCCCCTGGGACCATAGAGACACTGGATCTTCCTCTTGTTGTACTCTGTGGTGTCAAGATGCAACCGGGCACCTCTAGGTCGATGAATGCCATCAAACCGATAGCCCAAAAGCTGCCCGAAGCGAGAGATGGTAGAGCTCTTCCTCACTTCACCTGACATCCAAGTGAACCCAACCTCATCCCTAGTGTCAAACTCCAAGGTGGCAAAGAACTGCTGGATCAAACGAGGATTATAGTCTTGTCGGAATACCATCAACTTGTGCAAACCCAACTTCTGAGTGACCCAGAGAGCATCAGCAAAGTACTCATCCCTGGACAATGAAGCAATGTTGGTGAACTTCATGGGGCACACCTTTGTGCTCATGGTCTCATACACCTGCTCATAGATCCTCTGATGTTCTGACCGGTAGAAGGAACCACTGTCGATATCCCTTGGCAAGGCATAGAACTTCTGTTCACGGAACTCACGGTACTCTTGCTTGGACAACTTCTTGAGATCACCAATGTTAGCAAACAGAGATTTCTTCTTTCTTTCTTCCAACCGCTTCTTCTTCATAGCAGCGGTCATCTGTGCATTGTGATGATCTTGACGGCGGGCAAGAGAGGGATCAACATAGCGAGACCTCTTGGGTCGAGAACCACCTGCAAACAGCACATAGGTAGATAGCATATAGGATGAGCATGCATGCCAGAGGATCAAAGAGCAATAGCACAAAAGGAAAAAGCATGACAGTACTTGGTGATCTACACCGGCTATTTCCGGTCTCAGGCCGGCAATAGCCGGTCTGGCACCGGCTTTAGCCGGACCAGATGAGCAAAAGCGAAATCTCAGGAGTAGGCCACCAAAACTAGTCAGGTGTTTTCAATCTATGCAATGCAGGAGGAATCATGAATCCAAACATTCCCAGGTGAACAACAAGGTACCACAAAATCAACTAACCCTAACCCTAGGGAGACCTAGGGAGAGAGAGAGAGAGGAGAGAGCAGGGGGGTACCCTGGTCCATGGGGAGGGCGCCGGAGAGGATGACCGGCCGAGGAGGGGGCTCCGGCGGCCGGAGACGAGGCGAGTGACGGCGGCGGCGGCGGGTCCAAGAGAGGAGCTCGAGCGGAGGAAGATAGGCGTGGGGGGGGTAACTGAGGAAACCCTCACCCCCACAGCCTAAAGAGACGGGCTCGAAAACCCCAGGCCGGCTATAGCCGGGTGGGCCGGCTAAAGCCGCACCCCGGCTATTTCCGGAGACAGACCGGCTATAGCCGGTCAAGATGACCCAAAACAGATGGATTTTGATTTCAGGAAATTCTGGGCATGCAAGATAGGATGCTGGGCTTTAGATAAGTGGGCTTAGGATAGAAAACATGCATGGAGTGGTTCTCGGCACTTGGCATTGCAAACACAAGAAATCTTTGGAAAATCCAATGCAAGTGCCTTCCCATTTCAAGGATGGAGACAATGACGAAAAAGTTCAATAAACTCAAATAGAATTTGCAAGGAATCAACTCTTCGAAAAGAAGAGGTCGGTGGCCGAGGCCACCATGTATGAGTGTTATGGCATTGGACCGCGAAGATATATCTTGGGTCCATAACCAATACTCGTCATTGAAACTCATATATCACCAAAAATGATAGAAAGAGAACAATTTTGTCACTATTGGCATTATGGGGGGAGGGATAGCCCAATTAATTAGGACCGCACTCCCCCTATATCCATGCCCACACCTAAACCAAACAAGTATTGAAGAATAGGTGTATTTGCAAGATGCTCAAGCCACACTCCTTGAATCAATGATATTTAGCTCATTCCTCAAATATCCAAATCTTGCTTCATCAAGGGGCTTCGTGAATATGTCGACAAGTTGATCCTTGGTGCTTACATATGCAAGCTCAATATCACCACGGGCAACATGATCTCTAATAAAATGATTCCGGATCTCAATATGCTTAGTTCTTGAATGTTGCACCGGATTATAGGCTATCTTGATAGCACTCTCATTGTCACATAAAAGAGGCATTTTGTCACAATTGACACCATATTCCTTTAAAGTTTGCCTCATCCACAACAATTGAGTGCATCCACTTGCGGCGGCAATATATTCGGCTTCGGCGGTGGAGAGAGATATACAATTTTGCTTCTTAGAAGACCAACACACCAAAGACCTACCAAGAAATTGGCAAGCTCCGGAGGTTGATTTCCTATCATCCTTGTCACCGGCCCAATCCGAATCCGTGAAGCCACAAAGAGAGAAATCCGAGCCTTTGGGATACCAAAGCCCATAAGTTGGGGTATGAACCAAATATCGAAAGATTCTCTTAACCGCCATAAGGTGGCTTTCTTTAGGAGCGGCTTGATACCTTGCACACACACCTACACTCAACACAATATCAGGTCTAGATGCGCAAAGGTAAAGCAAAGAACCGATCATAGAACGGTATACCTTTTGATCCACATCTTTACCATTGGGATCAAGCTCAAGATGACATTTTGTGGCCATTGGTGTGGCGGCTCCATTTAGTTCTTTCATCTTGAACCTTTTGAGCATGTCTTGGACATATTTGGCTTGATAAATGAAAGTCCCTTCTTTCAATTGCTTGATTTCAAAACCAAGGAAGAACTTCATTTCGCCCATCATAGACATCTCGAACCTATCGGTCATAAGCTTTGAAAATTCATCATTAAAAGCTTTGTTAGTAGAGCCAAAGATAATATCATCAACATATAGTTGGCATACGAAAAGCTCCCCATTGACCCTCTTAGTAAAAAGAGTAGGATCGATTTGCCCAACTTCAAACCCACGGTCTACCAACAACTCCCTAAGGTGCTCATACCACGCACGTGGGGCTTGTTTAAGGCCATAGAGTGCCTTATGGAGTTTGTAGACATGGTTAGGAAAGTTGAGATCCTCAAACCCCAGGGGTTGCTTAACATACACTTCCTCTTTCAATGGACCATTAAGAAATGCACTCTTAACATCCATTTGTTGCAACTTAAAATTATGATGAGTGGCATATGCAAGAAGGATACAGATGGACTCAAGACGAGCCACGGGAGCATAAGTCTCTCCAAAGTCAATGCCTTCAACTTGAGAGAAACCTTGAGCAACCAATCTTGCCTTGTTCCTCACAACAATTCCATGCTCATCTTGCTTGTTCTTGAATATCCACTTTGTGCCAATCACATTGCGGCACTCCTTTGGCTTCTCCACTAACACCCATACATTATTGCGCTTGAAGTTGTTGAGTTCTTCATGCATAGCATCCAACCAATCCGGATCTTCAAGTGCTTCAAATACTTTCTTGGGTTCAACCATGGAGATATAAGCATGATGAGAGCTAAATTGTGCCAATTGACGCCGGGTTGACACTTTGCTTCTTAAATCTCCAATAACCCTCTCAAGGGTATGACCTTTAAGCTCCAAATCTCTTTCAACTCTTTTCTTGCGACGGGCTTCGATCTCCTCATTTGACCTTGGAGGAGTCACTTGATCATCTTGATCATTTTGGTCCCCGTCTTGACCATCAAATTGACCTTGATCATCATTATCTTCATGAGTAGGTTGATCTTGGTCTTGTGAAGAATTGGGGGCGGTTGAGATAACCGGAGAGGATGGTGGTGCCCCTTCTTCTTCATGAAGGTCCTTGTCTTGTTCTTCGGTTGGTGCATTAGTTGCTTCCTTGGGAGAGGCTTGTTGAGCTTGTGAAGATGAAGGCTCCACTTGAGTAGAGCATAGTCCTTCCCGGTCGGCCACAAGGTGTCCCTCAATGGGGCGGAAAAATCCCACGCCCATTCTTCCTATGTCTTCTCGAGGTATTTCATCATCTACATCACAAGAAACAACATCTCGCCCCCCTTGGGAGCCGTCATTCTCTTCGAATACCACACTACAAGATTCTTCAACACGTCCGGTGGACTTGTTGAAGACTCTATAAGTGTGGGATTCGGCACCATAACCAACAAAAATACCTTCTATTGCTTTTGGATCAAATTTACCTAAACGAACTCCTTTTCTTTTAAAGAAACACTTACACCCGAAAACCCGGTAGTAGGAGATGTTGGGCTTGCTTCCGGTGAGTATTTCATATGGAGTCTTGTTTAGGCCTTTGCGGATGAAGAGCCGGTTTGAAGAGTGACAAGCCGTAGAGATAGCTTCGGCCCAAAAGTTGTATGGAGACTTAAACTCCGCCAACATGGACCTAGCCATATCCATAAGAGTCTGGTTCTTCCTTTCGGCTACACCATTTTGTTGAGGGGTGTATGCAGCGGAATATTGATGACGAATCCCCTCATCACTAAGAAATCCATTTAAGGTGTAGTTCTTGAACTCCGAGCCATTGTCACTTCTAATTGCCAAAATAGTTTGCCCATGTTGACGTTCAACTTCCTTGGCAAAGTCGATGACGGTTTGTTGAGTCTCACTCTTATGCTTGAAGAAGTAGACCCAAGTATATCTTGAATAGCCATCAACAATCACCAAACAATATTTCTTCCCACCAAGACTTGCATGAGAGGGAGGACCAAAAAGATCCACATGAAGGAGCTCCAAGATCCTCTTGGAAGAAATGATAGTCTTGCTTGGGTGGGGAGAATCATGCATTTTTCCTAGAACGCAAGCCCTGCAAACACGATCTTTGGCAAAAGAAACATTCTCTTTTAGTCCGAGTATGTGGCCACCCTTGTGAAGGCTTTGCAAAGTTCTCATATTGACATGGGCTAGTCGGCGATGCCAAAGCCAACCCACATCGGCCTTTCCAAATAAACACATTGCACTTGTAGTGGTTTTCCCGGAAAAGTCCACCACATACAAGTTATTTTCAATGTGTCCAACGAAAGCGACCTTTAGAGACTTGCTCCACAAGAGTACCACAATGTCATTATCAATGAAGACGGCAAAGCCCATCTTACCAAGTGCACGAACTGAAAGTAAATTGTAACCTAGGGTCTCAACAAGCATGACGTCCACAAGGGAAATATCCGGTGCGACCACCACCTTGCCAAGACCCAATACCTCGGATTGTGACATGTCTCCATAAGTGACGGTTATATGATTGTCATTAGGCCTCATCTCCGTCATAATCTCCTTGCTTCCGGTCATATGACTTGTGCATCCACTATCAAGCACCCATTTTGATCCACCGGAAGCATAGTCCTACAAGAGATCATTGCTTGGTTTTAGGTCCCCATTTTTCAATGGGTCCTCTTTTGTTAGCAACAAGGGTCTTTGGAACCCAAATAGACCAAGCAACATAACCATCATTTGGACCAACATATTTTGCATAAACATCACCATAATAATCACGAATTAAAACATAGTGAGGGTTAGCAATTCCCGCATGATCATCATGAGTGGCTTTGCCACCCACAATAGGATCCTTCTTTGCTTGAGCGGGCTTGGCCTTCTTTTTCTTGTTGCTCTTCTTCTTCTTCTTTGAGACATAGCCAATCCCCGATTTATCACCAAATGCCTTTTGCTTACTCAAAAGGTCATTCAAGTTTTTCTCACCTATGGGAATGGAGGACTTGGCAAGCTCATCTTTCAACCTAGCATTTTCTTCAATAACATTTGCATGATCACAAGTAGAAGTAGAAGAACTAGGCACATTATTCTTAGTTAATTGAATTTGAAGTTGTTCATGTGACTTGGTAAGAATAGAGTGTTCACTTTTCAAGGCCTTGTGAGCCTTGTCAAGATCTTCTAAATCCTTAACAAGTATATCATGACCAACACCAAATTCAACCTTTTCCTTTTTAAGCATTTTTACTTTAGCACGAGCATGATCTCGCTCTTTAATGAGTTTGGAAACAACTTCATTATTAGCTTCCTCAATGGAATCGAGCTTCTCTTCAAGAGTTGCTCGTTCCTCTTGCTCTTCTTCAAGAGACTCGGTTAGTGAGGCAATATCTTGAGCATATTCTTTTTCAAGCCTCATTTGTTCATCTAGTTTTTCAAGAGTTTTACCATATTGGCTCAATAGACGTTCAAAGTGAAGCTTGTGAACACCATCTACACTAGACACATAATCATCAAAAGCAACAATTTCTTCCTTTACTCTAAGACTAGCAAGATCATTCAAGGAAGCATCATTTGTCTTAGAGGAAGAGAAAGATGTGGGTGATACCTCGGAAGACTTGGCCATAAGGCACTTGACGTTCTTGACAAGAGAGTCCTCATTGGGGGATTCAAAGAGTGATGTGGAGGAAGTGGAGGTGGTTGCCATTGCGGCCATCTCACTAGTTGTGGTTTCTTCTTCATCACTCTCACTTGCGGAGTACTCTTCTTGAGTCAAGAACACAAACTTCGGTTGTTTCTTCTTTGGTCCACCCTTCTTCACAAATGGCTTCTTGGAAGGTGGCTTGGTCTTGCTTTTGAAGATGAGCTTTCCACCATGGTCTTCTCTCTTCTCATAAGGACACTCGGCAACAAAGTGAAATCTATCATTGCAATTGTAGCATGTCCTCACCCTTTGACCATTGTTGTCATTCCTTTGATAGCCACTTGACTTGCTTCTTCTTTGATTGTCTTCTTTAGCCTTGTGTGGATCAACCCAAATGGTTTTTCCATAGAAGGCCATGTGCTCATTGTACTCATGTCTTATGTCCTCGGGACACATCTCAAGCCTTGCTTCAATGCTTGCTTGATGTGGAACCTCTTTCTCAACCACACTAGCTTTTAATGCAAGATTGGAGCTTCTTTGCATTCCTATGGCACGAGCACGAGCATCTTCCGCATTTTGTGCGGAAACCTTGTAGGCTTGAATCTCTTGCATCACTTGATTGGAGGTCATCTCATTGAAGTTGTGCTTTCCTTGAACACTCTTCACATCCGCGGGCTCATATGGAGTGAGAGCAAGAATGTACTTCATCTTGATCCACTCATCATCAATATGGTGAGCACCGAGGTTCTTGAAGGTGGTAGCAATAGCCTTGAGTCTTCTATACATCTCTTGATGATCCTCACCATCCATCATGAAGAAACCCTCCGCTTGATTTGAGAAGGCAATATATCTTGTTTTCTTCATGCTCTCATTGCCAACAAAGACGTCGGAGAGTCCTTGCCAAGCTTCTTTGGCGGTGGAGAAATGTTGGATGTGAGGCAAGTCCTTGGGCCCAACGGCGACTTGAATCATGTGGAGAGCGGTGGCATTGAGTTGACTATTGACCGTCTCTCTTCTTGTCATGTTGGTGGGATCCACGGCCTTGAATCCTTCTTCAACAATCCTCCAAAGCTCAATGCAAGAACTGCGCATATGAGAGATCATTTGATATTGCCATTGACCAAAGTTTAATGCATCAAGCTTAGGCGGATCACCTCTATGGTTAATATGAGGATGAGGAACCGGCGGGTCGGGTGAATACCAATGTGGGTATTCACCTTTCCCGTCGCCCTTGGTGGAAGACTTAGCATCGCCATTTTTGTCGGCACCCTCCTCATCTATCCCCACATTCTCCACTTGTGGAGTAGCGGGTTTTTCTGGAGGTGGAGGAGCATTAGTTTTAGCTTGCATGAGTTGCGCTATCATTTCACGCAACTCACTTATTTGAGATGTCATGGAAGTCATGGATGATTCCAAAGATTTGAACTCATCCATAGAGACTTGACCCGAGCCCTCTTTAGGTGGAGGATCCATACTCTTAGGCGGTTAAGCCCGAATTAAGAGCCGAGGCTCTGATACCAATTGAACGGATCGTAAGGGCACCTAGAGGGGGGGGGGTGAATAGGTGCTACTCAAATTTTAATTCTTTTTCAATTTAGGCTTGACACAAAAGGTAAATTCTCTAGATATGCAACTAAGGTGAATTTACCTATATGTCAACTAGCAAGCTAAACAAGATACAAGATATAAAGGCAATAAAGGATAGAGGTAACCGAGAGTGGAGCACACGGAGACACGGATGTAATTCCCGTAGTTCCTTCCTTTTTAGGGGAAGTACGTCTACGTTGGAGGGGTGTGGTTGCCACAAAGGCCTAACCAACGCCACAAAGGCTCACCCTATTCTCCGGTGCAAGCTTCCGCCACAAAGGCCTAGCTCACTTTCCACTAAGGGATTCCTCAAGGCGGAACCGGCCTTTACAATCTCGGGGCACGCATCCACAACCGAATTGGAGGCTCCCAAGCACAACACAATGCTGTCAAACAACAAGTAGCAATATATCAAATACACAAATCAAGGTCTTGGGACACAAGGGAACCCAAGACACAAGGGCCCTCAAGCAAATGAGAGGGGAAATCAAATCGCTTCGGTGAGGATGTAGATGATGGTCTTCTCCTTCGATTCTCCAAAGATCAAGAGCTTTGGTGGGTTGAGGGAGGAGATCTAGTTGATTTGGTGGCTCAAAATAATGGTGTTCTTCAATTTTGGACGAGCTGCCCATTGGGGAAGAAGGTGGGGGTATTTATACCCCCCCCCCCAAATCTGACCGTTGCCTGCCAGGAATGTCCGGCTAAAGCCGGAGTTAAGTCCGGCTAAAGCCGGTCACACCGGCTAAAGCCGGCCTCCACACCGGCTAAAGCCAGTCTAAAATATCCGGCCCTGCCGGAAATAGCCGGACAAATAGCCGGGTTACGCCAGAGGCGCATTGCCCCTTCCAAAAATGAGCAGGCCGGCTATAGCCGGTCTGAGGACCGGCTAAAGCCGGCCTTCTTGGCCAAACTTTATATGAAACTTCTCCCAGAGCTTATTATCACCATTTCCTCAATAATTTCCTTTGGGTAATGATAATTATCAAGTATAACATAGGAAACCCAATATCTTGTGCAAGAATATAATAAAATCCTGCAAAGCATAATCACCACATTAATAGATAATGTATTGTTAACAAACGCCAAAATCAATTAGGCGGGAAATGCTCTTTCACCTTGTAGGAAGGCAAGATCCAGGTATGCAGGAATTATCTCAGCCATCAGCCATATACTGAATTATTTTTGAGCTAAATATATTTAAATGCAGATTTGAACTAGAGCTACATAAACTACACTCTAAAAAAATTTAGGGAAAATACCTGGAGATGCCCTGAAGGCGTGAAACCCTGATGACCCACAAGTATAGGGGATCGCAACAGTCTTCGAGAGAAGTATTACCCAAATTTATTGATTCGACACAAGGGGAGCCAAAGAATATATGTAAGTCTTAACAGATGAGTTGTCAATTCAGCTGCACCTGGAAACAGTCTTGTTTGCAATGGTTTATCAGTAGCAACAGTTTTATAGTGGTGACAGTTGTGAAATAGTAACAGCAGTAGTAAAATAGCAGCGGTAATAGTAACAGTAGTAAATAGTAGGAACAAATATTGTAGGCATAGGGATGGATTACGGGCGTTGCATGGATAAGATAATTCATGAAATCAATGAGACATGGGCATTGCAGATAAATAATGATAAAGCATCCTAGTACAAACAATCATAGGCATGTGTTCCGTATATAGTCGTACGTGCTCACAAGGAGAAACTTGCACGACATCTTTTGTCCTACCAGCCTGTTGCAGCAGGGCCTCAAGGGAAACTACTGATAATTAAGGTACTCCTTTTAATAAAGTACCGGAGCAAAGCATTAGCACTCGGTGAACACATGTGATCCTCACATCATAGCCATCCCCTCCGGTTATCCCAATTTCTGTCACTTTGGGGCCTCGGGTTCCGGACAACAATATGTGTATACAACTTGTAGGTAAGACCATAAACAACAAGTATCATCATAGAAATAATAACATGTTCAGATCTGAAATCATGGCACTCGGGCCCAAAGTGACAAGCATTAAGCACAACAAGTTGCAACAATGTCATAGGCACTAAATAAAGATACTAGGCACTATGCCCTAACAATCTCATATCAAATTACATGAATGATCTCATCCAATCCCTACCATCCCCTCACCTACAGCGGGGGAATTACTCACACATGGATGGGGGAGTCATGGATGGTCGATGGAGTGATGTCGGTGATGATGGTGATGAAGATCTCCTCCAAATCCCCGTCCCGGCAAGGTACCAGAACAGAGTTTCTGGTTCCGAATCGCGGTTTCTGATGGCGGCGGCGCAGCGGAAGTCTATCTGGGAAAAACGCCCTCCCCGATATTATGTCGTCAGAGGGTATATGTAGGCGAGAGGGGAGGCCGAGAGGATGGCTGGGGCCTTCTCACGCCAGGGTGGCGCGGCCAGGGCTGGGCCGCGCCACCAGTGTGTGAGGGGCCCTCAGGCCTTCTCTCCGCCATGTCTTCTGGCTCCGTGGGTCTTCTGGTGAAATAGGATTTTTCATGATTTTTCCTGAATTTTTACTGAAAGTTGATTTCTGCACAAAAATGAGACACCAGAGCAATTCTGCTGAAAACAGCGTCAGTCCGTGTTAGTTGTATTCAAAACATACAAATTAGAGGAGAACCAATAGCAAAAGTGTTCGGGAAAGTAGATACGTTTTGGACGTATCAACTCCCCCCAAGCTTAGCTATTTGCTTGTCCTCAAGCAATTCAGTTAACAACTGAGAGCGATAAAAGAAACTTTCACGAACACATTTGCTCATATGATGTATATATACTAACTATGTGATCAAGTACTCAGGCAATTCATAATAAGAAATATGCAACCAATGTCACCTCATAGTCAAGCAAGCTATGAAAGAGTGCCAATGCACTAATAACAAGTAACATGTACATAAGAAGCTAACAAGATTGTAATATGCATAAATGATATGAAAGAGTGGTATCCCGCTTGCCTTTATTTGTGGAGCAAAACATAAATGCCGAGGCACCTCTGAAGTTCAAAAGAAGACTAGAAGTAGAAATATCAAAGATACAAGCATCAAAGTTATACCACAATTAACCGTGTTCTGGGACAAGCACATTACACTAAGAATAACAGCTATGCTCTCAAGAAGTGCTTAAAGTTAGAAGATGACGACTCAACATAAAAGTAAGAGATAGGCCCTTCGCAGAGGGAAGCAGGGATTTAACATGTGCTAGAGCTTTTCATTTGTAATAACAGAGATAAAAATTTATTTTGAGAGGTGGTTGTTCTATGTCAACGACTAGCAATGGGGACTTGCTATCTTCCATAATAAACAAGTGAGAGCGATTCCGAGTTCTTTGAAATTTTGGCACGTTGGTGCTCTTTTATGAAGCTTTGGCACTCCTCCCCACCTTTTTCCTTTCTCAAACCATGGCTAACCGATTCCATCGGGTGCCTACCAACTTTCACATTCCATGGAGGAGTGCCCTTTTTTTTCTTTCCTTTTAGAATTAGATTATAATGGTCTGACCAGCTCCCTTGCAAAATTAATGACAAGCAGATGAAGCTGCCTAGTCGAGGGGTACTTAATTTAATATGGAAGATAGCAATTCCGACAACTACGTCCCCATGAGCTAAAAACAGTGGCACAAAATGAGAAGTAGTTGAAAGTTTTGAAAGGTAGCACATGAAAATTTACTTGGAATGGCTTTCAAATACCATGCATAGGAATTTATAGTGGACTCTTTGGAAAACTTGGTTTTTTGGTAATTGGATGCACGAGTAGAGCTCATACTCAGTACAAGTGAAGGCTAGCAAAAGACTGGGAAGCGACAATCGAGAGAGCAATAACTATCATAATCATGCTTGCGACAAAACAAAATTAATATAGGCATAAAAATGATACAAAAACTCTGAGGCAATTTAGATCATCGAGGCTTAATTGACTTTTTGTTTAGTCATATGCATGCTTGAGCATGTGCCAAGTCGATTCAAGTGAAACTTTTCAGAGGTGGATACCACAATAACATACCATATTATGTATAAAACAATGCATGCAAGCGTCTACATGACATGCTACAGACTATTAGTAAATTGAAACTAATCATATGAAAGCAAGAACTGCAAAGCATCCATTAGATAACATATACCTTACATGAACCGACTAAGCATGTCCACATGGATGAGTATATGTACAAAAATGAAAGCAAATAGAGTTCATACCAGCCTCTTACCACATCTTGGATTGTCGTATATCGTCATTATTGCTCTTCACTTGTGTGGCTTGAATAATATAAAGTGAATACCAAGCTCCAATGGAGTAACGGGAGACTGAACTCTGCAACAAACTTTACAAAACCGAAGAAGAACAACAAATATTTTTGGGGTTTTCGATTTTTGAAACAAAAGCAGAAGGAAATAACAAACAAAGCAAAATATTTTTGGATTTTTCAAATAGCAAACCAAAAATAGCAAGTAAAGCAAACCAAAGGTAGCAAACTTAAAAGAACCAAATAGAGAGAAACAACGGAAATATTTTTGGTCTTTTTGTGTTTTGGAAAAGTGGAAATAAAAACGAGAACACTAGAGAAAGCGAAACATGGATATACAAAGGACCGACAAAATATAATATGTAGATGAGTGAATCGTTGGCGTACCTCCCCCCAAGCTTAGGCTTTTGGCCTAAGTGGAGATCAATCCCAAGTCGGCCAACTCGGCCATGAGGTGGCGCCTCCGTAGTGTGCCGAAGTAGCACCATCATCCTGATATGAGCTAGAGGACGCCCCGGAGTGGTACGTGGTGAAGTGATAGGCCGGCTCCTCCTCTTCCTCCTGGACCACCGCACCGTGTTGGATGTTGAAACCAAGCAACCTAAGCTGATCGTCCAACTCCTCCTTCGTGCGCGACCATGGCCTCACGTGAATGCTGAACAAGTTAGGCTGAGGCAAGGGAACTTCCCTTTCCTCTCCATCAATAAATAACATCCTGTAAACTAATTTCCCTGCACAAGAGTTAGCAGTAACAAAATGATGGAGTTTCATGGCAGCAAGATCAAGCCTCTATGGAGCCAACAATACATCATTAGGAGCAATAGAAAGTCCTAGCTCAGCAACAATGCGCGCGGCAATAATACCTCCATAAATAGGTCCCCTAGCGGCTAGGCGATGGGCAATAATAGCACCGAGGTTATACTTCTTACTAACATCAAGAGCGGTAGCTAGAAAAGCTAAATGATAGTTGGAGATATTGCTAGTGTTTTCTCTACCAAGTACACTAGTTGCAAGATAGTAGGTGAAATATCTAATAGCTGGGAGCTGAATGTTTCTTATCTTGCCACGCTGTGCGGTGCGGTCATCATCATTGGTCACCCCTCGGTAAAGCTCCAACAAATCAGCTGGGTGATTTTGTATCCTCTTGGCCGTTCCAAACATGGGAATACCTAAAATAGAACAAAACCTCCCCAAAGACATGGTGATAGACTTATCATAAATCTTAAATGCAATGGAAGGATTGAAATGAGCGTTAATAAATTTAAAACTTTCAACGAAAGTCTTTGTAAGCATAGCATATTGGTTACTTTCATCTGTCATATAATCAGTCAACCCAACCCTGTTAATAAGGAGCAAGAAATCATCAAGAATTCCTGCATCACTCAAAAAGTTAATACAAGGGAAGGTGGATGGATGTGCATCTCCATCGTCCCCTTCAAGGTTTGGTGTCATGAGATCCTCATTATAAGACATCCTATATTGAGCAGTGAATCTTCAGGGCCTTGATGACCTTGGTGCATCACTTTCAAACACTTCTCCATATGTGAAGTTGTCCATCTCCCTTCTCTGAATTTTTTTAACAAACTCATAAAAAGTGATTTTAAGACAAGCAAGTGTAGGAAACTACTATAGTGGGTTACTAGAGAGCTAACATGCATCAAAATAACAGTTCTAAGCAATGGAACAAGCATGCATACTCATTTATCCTGCCACCTACAATACTAAAATACTCAAGAAATACTCCACCAAAAGAAATTCTACTTGGACAAGCGGAGGAGTCACATACCGGAGAACAAATGCTCCAAATTTCAGCAGAAATGTTGGGCTGAGCAAGGAGATCAAAAAATCGAGGTGAAGAACAGCAAGAACTCGGGTTTGAGCTGAGTATGTCATTGTTTTCGGGAGAGAGAAAGAGCAGGGGAGGAAGAGATAAGTGAGGGGCCAGGTGGGGCCCTCTCACACCTGGGTGGCGCGGCCAGGGCTGGGCCGCGCCACCTATGTGTGAGGTGGCATGGCAGCCCCTCCTGGTGCCTCCCAGGTGTCTTTCTGCCCCATTTTTGACATAAAAATTTATAAAGAATTTTCTGGAATTTTTTGAGAAACTTTATTTTCGAGGATTTTTCAGAAATTGGCATATCGATAAAAATTCAGAAAAATGAGGATGAAAAGATTTCAAGCAAATCAAAACCAAGCATGCAGCAGCTCTGAGATACTCTTAATCATGCAACTAAACTGAAGGAATAAAAATTTATGAAAGTAAATACAAGTGAGGTGGAGTGGATGCGGTGAAAACGAAGTTTCGTTCATATAAAATCACTTTGTTAACAAGGTTGATCAAGTCTTGTTCCCAAACTAACTTTATATGAGGCAAAACTTTGCACTTCACTAGAATGCTTATGTTACCTCAACTCTGATAGGCATAGTCCCAATCATAACAATTTTATATTCTTCCTTGGGCTTTCGCTCTGAATAAATAATTTGACCAACTCTGATGGTCTCAACATGCTTGATTGAATTTAGAGCATTCTTCCTATCAATCTTCTTGGGAAAATAAACTGTGTACTCTTTGTCATTGACATTAAAAGTGACTTTTCCTTGATTGCAATTAATAACAGCACCTGCAGTGTTTAGAAAAGGTCTTCCAAGAATAATAGACATATTATCATCTTCAGGCATTTCCAACACAACAAAGTCAGTTAAAATCAAACAGCTGTTAGCAACTTGAATAGGAACATTTTCACATATACCAATAGGAATAGTAGTAGACTTATCAGCCATCTGCAAAGATATATCAGTTGATACTAATTTTTCTAGATCTAGTCTCTTATAAAGAGAAAAAGGCATGACACTAACTCCAGCTCCCAAATCACATAAAGCAGTTCTAACATAGTTATTTTTAATGGAGCAAGGAATAGTTGGTATACCTAGATCTCCAAGCTTCTCTGGAACTTTACCATCAAAAGAATAATTAGCAAGTAAAGTGGAAATTTCCTCATTAGGAATTTTCCTTTTGTTAGTGACAATATCTTTCATATATTTTGCATAAGGAGGCATTCTAATAGCATCGGTCAAAGGAATTTGCAAAAATAAAGGTCTCATCCATTCACAAAACCTGTTGTAGTGTTCTTCTTCCTTGGACTTGTGTTTCTTACTAGGAAAAGGCATTGGTTTCTGCACCCAAGGTTCTCTCTCATTACCATGCTTGTTGGCAATGAAGTCTTCTTTGATGTACTTTGCATTCTTATCAATCTTTTCTGGTTCCTCTTCAACTTCTTCTTTATCGGAAGCATCTCCTGGTTCAGTTTCAGCATCAGAAATAGAAACACTATTAGGATCTTTACCTGCATCAGATGATTCTGTAGTCGTTTTATGCTTCTTCTTCTTCTTCTTCTTCTTAGAAGGAATATCATCACTTGAAGTGCGTTGAGAATCTTGCTCGACCCTCTTAGGATGTCCTTCAGGATATAATGGATCTTGAGTAGCAGCGCCACTTCTTGTGCGTATTTCACATGCTTGCTTCTCCCTTGCGGCATTAACTAGCAAGTCTTTTTGCACCTTGGTAAGCTGATCAATTTGTGTTTGAACCATTTGAAAATGTTTAACAAGTATCTTCACATCATTAGCGGTTCTCTCCACAATATCCTGCAACTTGTTAATAGCTCTAGAATTTTCCAACAAATGATTATGCACCATTCTATTAAAATTTTCTTGCTTAACAATAAAATTATCGAACTCATCTAAGCATTGATCAGGAGGTTTAGAATAAGGAATATCTCTTTCATCAAAGCGTTGGAGAGAGTGTACCTCAATAGTTGATGAGTGAGGGATTGGCTTACATAATTCTTCTATAGGAGGTAAATTCTTCACATCTTCGGCCTTAATACCTTTCTCCTTAAGAGATTTCTCAGCTTCCTTCATAACTTCATCATTTAATTCAATCATCCCTCTCTTCTTCGGCGTAGGCTCTGTAGATGGCGCAGGGGTTGGTGCTGGTGCTGGCTCAACTAAAGTCCAATCATCATGATTCCGGCTTATTTTAGCCATTAATTCTTCAGCATCAGCCGGAGTTCTTTCCCTGAAAACACAACCAGCACAACTATCCAAATATGACTTAGATTCATCTGTTAGTCCATTATAAAATATATCAAGGAGTTCATTTTTAGGCAATGGTTCTTTAGGCAAAGCTCTAATTAAAGAACAAAACCTTGTCCAAGATTCAGGCAATATCTCTCCTTTTCCCTGTTCAAAATCAAAGATTTTCTGCACAGCAGCATGTTGAGCACTAGCAGGAAAATATTTCTGAAAGAAAGCATTAACCAAAGCAATAGGACTAGTAAGAGATCCAGGAGAAAATCTATTAAACCAAGTTTTAGCTGCATCTTTCAACGAGAAAGGAAAAATCTTAGCAACAAAGTAAGTGCGGAGCTTAATATCATCAGAAAACAAATTACTTAAAGTAGAAAGCTCATTCATGTGCCCCATAGCACTCTCATCTTTAGTACCACAAAAAGGAGTTTTCTCAACAATAGATATGTAAGATAAATCCAAAGAGAAATCATAATCCTTGTCTCTAATATTTATGGGAGAAGCAGCAAACTTAGGATCAGGAGACAAATTATAACTAACAGAACGTCTTGCAAGAAGTTCTCTAACATTACCAGCATTACGAGCAGCACGTGCTTCAGCAATAAAATCATCATTAAGCTCAATATAAGCATCATCATCATAATCATCACTAGGATATTCCCTAGACTCAGGTGAACTAACAGGTGTAACAGTGGTGTTTTCCAACTTAGCTCTAGCAATAGTAGCATCTAAAAAGGAACCTAGTGAACCACTCTCATCAAGCACAGTAGAAGCATCATCTAAATTATCAGTGGCATTTTCAATCTCAGCAGAAGTAGTAGCAGTAGCATGTGGGTGTGGTGGTGTAAGCAACTTACTCATAACAGATGGCGAATCAAGAGCAACAGAGGTGTTGAGAGTCGTACCTCTTTTTGTAGTGGATGGCAATATAGGAACTTTTCCATCACGAGGTTTACCCATGATGAAAGGATTGCAGCGAACAATATGAATACCAAGTGAACTTACAAATAAAGCTATGCTCCCCGGCAACGGCGCCAGAAAATAGTCTTGATGACCCATAAGTATAGGGGATCACAACAGTCTTCGAGGAAAGTATTACCCAAATTTATTGATTCGACACAAGGGGAGCCAAAGAATATATGTAAGTCTTAACAAATAAGTTGTCAATTCAGCTGCACCTGGAAACAGTCTTGTTCGCAATGGTTTATCAGTAGCAACAGCTTTATAGTGGTGACAGTAGTGAAATAGTAACAACAGTAGTAAAATAGCAGCGGTATTAGTAACAGTAGTAAACAGTAGGAACAAATACTGTAGGCAGAGGGATGGATTACGGGTGTTGCATGGATAAGATAATTCATGAAATCAATGAGACATGGGCATTGCAGATAAATAATGATAAAGCATCCTAGTACAAACAATCATAGGCATGTGTTCCGTATATAGTCGTACGTGCTCACAAGGAGAAACTTGCACGACATCTTTTGTCCTACCAGCCTGTTGCAGCAGGGCCTCAAGGGAAACTACTGATAATTAAGGTACTCCTTTTAATAAAGTACCGGAGCAAAGCATTAGCACTCGGTGAACACATGTGATCCTCACATCATAGCCATCCCCTCCGGTTATCCCAATTTCTGTCACTTTGGGGCCTCGGGTTCCGGACAACAATATGTGTATACAACTTGTAGGTAAGACCATAAACAACAAGTATCATCATAGAAATAATAACATGTTCAGATCTGAAATCATGGCACTCGGGCCCAAAGTGACAAGCATTAAGCACAACAAGTTGCAACAATGTCATAGGCACTAAATAAAGATACTAGGCACTATGCCCTAACAATCTCATATCAAATTACATGAACGATCTCATCCAATCCCTACCATCCCCTCACCTACAGCGGGGGAATTACTCACACATGGATGGAGGAGTCATGGATGGTCGATGGAGTGACATCGGTGATGATGGTGATGAAGATCTCCTCCAAATCCCCATCCCGGCAGGGTGCCAGAACGGAGTTTCTGGTTCCGAATCGCGGTTTCTGATGGCGGCGGCGCAGCGGAAGTCTATCTGGGAAAAACGCCCTCCCCGATATTATGTCGTCAGAGGGTATATGTAGGCGAGAGGGGAGGCCGAGAGGATGGCTGGGGCCTTCTCACGCCAGGGTGGCGCGGCCAGGGCTGGGCCACGCCACCAGTGTGTGAGGGGCCCTCAGGCCTCCTCTCCCTCCTGTCTTCTGGCTTCGTGGGTCTTCTGGTGAAATAGGATTTTTCATGGTTTTTCCCGAATTTTTACTGAAAGTTGATTTCTGCACAAAAACGAGACACCAGAGCAATTCTGCTGAAAACAGCGTCAGTCTGTGTTAGTTGTATTCAAAACACACAAATTAGAGGAGAACCAATAGCAAAAGTGTTCGGAAAAGTAGATACGTTTTGGACGTATCAAACCCCATAACCCATCCCATACTTTGGTGCCCCACCCACCTAGCACACACGACAGGCACCGCAAGTTTGACCTAGATTTGAAATGGGGGCAAAGGAAATTCAAAAAAAAACAAAAAAAATGAAAATCTAGCGCATGGAGTCATGATATGTGATGTAGTACCTAGAAAAAATACCAAACATAGCATATCAAAATTTCATAGAAAAACTCTTTACAAAAAATAGCACCAAGCAGGACTTCACCTGGCTTTCTACCCAATGGACCATGGTTTGTGCAAATTTTAAAGAATTTTTTTGAATTTTGACCACATTTTTTGCAGAGATGTGCATCTTTCCATGGCCAACAACTTTTGTAACTAGGGTTTTTTTGACTTTCCATTGGAAATGGATTTTCTATTTTATTAGTACCCAAAAGGGACAAAAGAGGTGGTTTTTTGTGAAGTGGTTACCAAGGGTTGTGTGAAGAACTCCATCAGCCCAATTTCCACATATAGGGAACCTTGTAGGAATGCGAGATCCAGAATTTCAGGAATTGTCTCAGCCTTCAGCCATATACTGAATTATTTTTGAGCTAAATCAATTTAAATTCAAATTTACGGGGTTGGAATTATTTTTGAGCCATATAAAAAATCCTCCTTTTTCTATGAATGGCCTTGCAAGCATAACATAGATATGTCCGTCACATTTTTCTGATGGTTTTTCATATATAACGCTTTGAATTTGGAGCCGCGGATCAAAAGATATGATTTTTGAAAAAAAATGAAACTACAATGAAAAAAAAACCCTAGAAATGTTTGTTACTATCGGTGAGGCTAGCCGCAGCTGCTGACCACGTGGGGCCTGCTAGTGACGTGGCTCTCTCTCAGCTCTGCTTGTTTTTGTATTCCTGACGTGTGGGGTCCGCTTGTCATATAAGAATAAAAACGGATCTAATCGTGGCCTGCGGTATTCGATCCTAAGACCTGGGGACGTGTCTCTACAGAGCTAGCCACTTAAACTAGCTGTGCTTTCTGCTTAAGCACGATTGCTAGATTTATTGAACTATGTCTGTGGCGTTGATTTTCCCTAAAAAAGATCGTCTTTCACCTCCAGCCTGACAGAAGAAGATATAGACGCGGTTATTGCCGATGCCCCACTGCACAGTGCCGCTGGCGGGGACACGAGCGAGGTCGCCGCACAGCCGCATGCCCAGGGATGGTTCAGGGGGGTCGATGTGGAGTCCTTCCGCGAGCTGCTTGGACCTCCTAGATCTAGCGGTTGTCGGATGTACTCTGTCCATTTATCCGTGAAATCAATGTCGCACAGCCAGGAGGTAATAGAGGACGTGCTCAGATTCCAAGCAGAGATGGGTTAGGACTAGGAGGACCAATGGCAATGGATTTGACAAACGACGACCGAGATTGCCGCGAAGCTCGGCGTTGCTGCAAATTACTTCCGTCGGTCCTTCGGCGTCGTGGCAACTCCGAGCTCCGGCGGCAATCGGTCGGCAGCGCCAACGCGCTCTTGGGCTGTTTTTGCCGACTCGGCTTGTTCTGTGCGGCTCGTCTCAGTTCAGCTGATGTAGGGCTAGGCTGACCAAGAAATTTGCATTTGCCAAAGTTTACAAAAAAAGGCCCTCTAGATAATTGGCTTGGCAAGTTTACAAATACCTTCTATTACAATGTATTTGGGCATTGCTAGGCGTGTGTCAAGGAACTCCAAACTGATTACCCCAAACTGCCACGGGTTTGACTGCGTCCTGGCACCTTTTGCTGGAAGCCCATATGTCCGGTCCACATCTTTGACCTTGGCCCACGAGCCCATCTCTCTGGCTTAGCAGTGGGCCAACCCATTAGCCTGCTGTCCTGCCAGTAGTTAGATTGGGGTTTTGTAAATGTTGGATTAATTGTTTCTCAAAAAAAAGTTGGATTAATTCCGCTAAAAATGGTTGTGAACGGGAACGGGTTGCGGGGGCTGTGCCTCCAGGGAGCCTACGTGGCAGCGAGATAGAGAGGGCGAATGGCGGTTACTGAAACTATGGGAGAGGTGGGCCCCGTGGGGCTACGATTTAACCGAATCCAAGATAAAAATTACCGGAAAAAATCGATGGGAAAAAGGGAGGGAAAATGGCTTGCTTGGAGGCGCGGTAACCGCTTCAGGGAATCCAAGACGACAAATTTCATTCCCGGGAAAAAGTATGGAAAAAAGGAGGGAAAATATCTTTGCTTACGACAGACTGCAGGCAGCCAGCAGGCACCAGGCGATTGCCCGTCTTCTTTTTTTCCTTCTCTTTTCTTCCTCGTTTGCAATCGATGCCTTCATTTTGAGGGATCGTACAAATGCTTTTTGTTCTCTGCGCCGTTGTATTTTTATTTACCGAGTAACTGACTCGGTTCAGACCATTATTGAGCAATAATAGTAAGTACTAACTATGACTGCATATTACAGCAGTTAAATTATAATTATTGCATCATTCAGTAGCAGTATTGTACGCTGCGACAAGGCCACCGTGAATGCAATGCAAGCTGTAGTACAAAGAAAATAATCTTTTGGTAAAATAGAGTAGTAGTAGTAAAAAGAAAAAGAAAAGAAAAAGGAAAATGGGATAACCGCGGGAGAGATTGGCATGGCGGTTAATGAGGAGCGAGTGGGGCCGTGGCGCCCCCCTTTTGGCGGGAGCAGTTACCGCGCGAGGCAATCGTTAAGACCACCACTAATTACTGCGCTTGCCTCTGTGTTAAGCCGACCCCAGCCCAGCAAAGAGCTACCTTCAGCCGCCGCGCGCCTCCACGTCCACCTCCTCCACCTCCATTGACCCTCTGCCCCACCACCCAGCCCAGGGCGGTTGAGCTCCGCGCCGAGACACCAGCAGCGAGCAACCACGCCCCGATGTCCATGGCCGCGCTCACCTTCCACCCGGCACCCACCGCGCCCCCGCTCTTCCGCTACTACGGCCTCGACGACGGCAAGGACGTGAGCTTCCTGCAGGACGTCCACCCGGACGTCGGCGACGCGCTCCTCGGCTTCGTCTACGACCCGCTCGACCCCGCCGTCAACGCCGGCCTCGACGCCTTCCTGGACATCACCCCGCTCCACGACGACGCCACCGACGACGACAAGCAGCGCTGCGCCAAGAAGCCCCGCGCCGGGGCCTTCGAGGAGGACTCGTGGTTCGACTTCGCGGCCGCCGACGGCAGCCTCGCCGCGCAGCACGCGCCGCCGGCGCTGCCCGAGTTCCTCACCGAGTTCGTGCCGCCGCCGCCGCCGTATCAGCCGTTCGTGCGCGGGCCGGACGAGACGCGGATGCAGCCCGCCGTCGCGGGAGGCAACGGGCCCTCGCCGCAGAGCGCCGCGGCCAGGGAGCGCCGGCGGCGGATCAGCGAGAAGACGGCGGAGCTGTCGCGGCTCATCCCCGGCGGCCACAAGATGAACACCGCCGAGATGCTGCAGGAGGCCGCGCGCCACGTCAAGCTCCTCCAGGCCCAGGTCGGCATGCTCGCCCTAATGCAAACCGTCAAGGTACGTACCTAATCAACACGATCACCGAATTCTTACAGTTCCCCTTTCCAACCTCGATCAATTCTCTCAGTTCAATGCGGTAGCGGTACCCGTTGTGTTAATTATAAATGGTTGGTTTTTCAGGAGGAGAAGGTGCCCGCCATGGCGCAGGAGAAGATGCACCAGCTGCTCGTGTGCGGCGGCCTGCAGGAGCGGCTGGCCGCCGAGGGCAAGTGCCTGGTGCCGAGGGCGCTGGTGGACACCCTTGCCAAGGACGCTTCCGTCAGGTCCGACGCGCTCGTCAGCAGGGACCTCGCCCGGTTCATGGAGTCGCTGCCCGCGGAGCAGTAGCCGGGTGCGCGCGCCGCGGCGCGCGCTCGCACGGCGTGTGCGTCCTTTTTTGAGAACGCCGCCGTGCATGCGCGCGCCGCTGCTGTCGTCGTCGCGTGTACTGCTGACCCCTGACGACGACGACGCCTGTCTATAACTGATCGATGGATGAGGCGTAGGCAACCTGGATTGATTTAGCAAGACCACATTCTTTGATTTCACTTACAGTTAGCATAATTTAATTTGTTTCATAGGGCACGTGTGCAGTGACACTGACATTGTGTTCCACACAGCTGAATTTTGTAATTCCCCTCACGGATGCTGTGATTCTCGGTTCATTGGTGACAGCTAGTTTGAATTTATTTATTTATCGATAATAAAATGATCGGAAGAAGAACAACAATGTGGCCTCAAGTTATTTCATTTCTTAGAGTTTAGGTCGATCGTTGCTTCTCCGTGCGTCGGTCCATACTCCATACACGATTTTACACTCGAGTGCAGTACAATGTTGCAATTCTCCTTCCGTCGTCATATTTGTTTCTCAGTCAGTTAGGGGTCTGGTTTATTAATCAGAAATAATTATTTTGTTCTTTAAATTTGTCTAATAATCTCCTCCGGTCATGTTAGTGCCCACAGATGGAGGGCCTGATCCTCTTTTTCTAACTGAGTTTGATCGATCCATACATAAATAACGCCTGAGCAACCACTCCTACTTCCTCCGACCCAATTACCGACACTTATTAGGGATTATAGGCAGGGGCGAACAGAGCCAATAAAATAAAATAATGAGTTCATCTCTACATGTGAAAAAGGGTACTAAGTAACAAGTTAGTCTGGATTAGCTAAAATCCACTGGGTTCATTTGAACCCAACTGTTGCATGCCAACTCTGCACTGATCGGTGGGAGTATGCTTTTTCTTTCATTTCTAAAGGCAGCATGCCTATATACTGCTATTCGAAACCCATTGCATTGTCCTCTCAGTATGGGTCAGTTTACAACTGAGCCCATTTGTTGAACGTCATCAACAAAATTCAGCTGTGAAAAAGGGGCAATTTTTTTGTTTTTGCTTGCACCCTTCTTCCTTGGGAAGTGCGCCATGCACTTCTAGTGTGGGAAACTAAAACTCCACTTTCCCTTTCTTTGAAACAATGATACGATGTAGCTCTTGTGGTTCTTAGATAACTACTACTCCCTCCGATCGAAAATAACTGTCGGCAATTTTGTACTAGCTTAGTACAAAGTTTGTGCTAAGTGCCCGACAGTTATTTCTGATCGGAGGGAGTAAGTATTATATTATAGGACATGAATAATTACTCTTCATGTCCATGACAAATTCACAATTACAAATGTCATACTCCCTTTGTTCCAATGATTAAGGAGTGTATCTTTTTTAAGTCAAGCAAAGAAAACTTTAACCAAACTTTGAGAAAAAACTATCAACATAAGATAACAAATCTACAAAAGGGTAAAGAGAAGATCTTGACCGAGTCGCATAGTCTTAAATTAGTTCAGCAAAAGGATGGCCTTAAGTTTTTTAATTTCCAATTCAAAGGGCGGTACCAATACATTGGGGAAGTACTAGCAAAGGGCGGTGCAGTAGTCATATGTGGCACATCGGGGAGGGGGACGGCGTAGTTGAGGTAAGGAAGTGCGCTGGAGAGAAAGCATAACGTAGTCGAGGGAGGGAGGTATGACGGAGAGGAGGACATAATGGTCGAGTGAGGGCATCGGAACCGAGAGTGGGACAGTTTGGTCGAGATCGGCATGACGGAAGTTGTTGCACGAGGCTGGATCTGATGCTAGTGGATAGGGATAGGAGGTGGGTGATGCAGATTTGACTTAGGGTTTCTAGCGAGCGAGCTCTAGTTGAGTGCAACATTTTGTTTAATAAGATTGAGCGTGGGTCACTCTCACCCTTGTACAGTATGCAAACCATATTTCTGGATCCACAAGAACACCACACATCATTTTATTAGACACACTTTCCGAAACAATGCATACTTAGAAGAACAAAGTGCTTAGTGTTAAACATACTTGTTATAACCTATCATCATTAATTCCAAGAGATAAGCCATCTAGTGGAACCCTAATCGGTTTCACGTTATGGTATACACTCTTGCACATTCCTTTCACATAATAAAGGGGCAATCTCATATTTGGTATCCTCCATTCACTAGTAGAAAAAGGGCTTCGTTTGGAGCTGTCCGGAGCTTTAGCACCGGTTGTGCTACAAACCTAGACTAAAGGGTGCATTAGCACCGGTTCGTAAGGCCAGAACATCGCAGGAAACCCGCATGGCTTTAGCACCGGTTTGTAAGGAACCTTTAGCACCGGTTTGAGCCACAAACCGGTGCTAAAGGGGTTGCATGCAGGCGGTCACCCTTTAGCACCGGTTCGTGGCTCATACTAGTGCTAAAGGTCCCCCTTTAGCACCGGTTTAGCCACAAAATGGTGCTAAAGGGTGGTGACCTTTAGCACCGGTTTGAGCCATGAACCGGTGCAAAAGGGTGACCTTTAGCACCGGTTTGTGGCTCCAACCGGTGCTAAAGGGTAGCCGCCCATTTTTTGCTCTCATGCCTACACCCCCCCCCCCCCCCGTGAAAAAACGTCTAAAAAAATAAACAAAAATGATAAAAACTTCAAATTTCAAAATCCTTTGACATACATGTACCTCACGCAACCAACTTTTATGGAAAATTTAAAATTTGTATTTTGATATTTTTTCCAAATAAGATTGTTCCGAATTGAAACGACTATAACTTTTGCGTACGGACTCGAAAAAAATATAATATATGAAAAACAATCTACATAAAATTTTACATCCAATTTCAATGGCCGTAGGCCGTTTGCACAATTTTTGCTTCTCAAAATTCCAAAGGGAAATATGAAAGCAGGAAGATTTTAGATTTTGTCAAAAAAAATGAGAAAAAATTATTATTTTTCAGGATTTTTTCATTTCCTTTGTTGTTTATTTTAGTTTTTAATTATATAGAACTTTTCACATTACTTTGGAATTTTTGAATATTTTAAGTTTTTTTTGATTTTTTTTGAAGTATTTCGAGTTTTTAATTAATAATTAAATATGCATGAAGATAATTTGAAATTCACTGTTGCTTATTAGTACTTAATCATTATTTCTTATTTTTAAAATTATTTGGAATTGAAAAAATAAAATCATGTCTTATCAAAGTCTAAGGGTTAATACAATTCATAGCATAGTATTATAAAGAAGTCGCGAGCGCAGTCTTGCAAGCTAGTAAGAAAAGGATCGAGAAGTTAAGCGTGCTAAGGGTGGAGTAGTGTGAGGATGGGTGACCGACCGGGAAATGAGGACTGCGAGTATGTCATTTGACATGAGATTAGGGGTGATTAGAGATTAGAATAAAAACTGTCAAATAATTCAAATATTCCAAAATAGAGAAATTCAAAAAATTCTGGAAAATAAATTCATTTTTTTTAATTTTTTTTCAAAATTTCAACCAGAAATTCTCCCGTACCTTTAGCACCGGTTCATGACTCAAACCGGTGCTAAAGGGTCCACCAGCCGCACAGATCACGTGGAACCCCTTTAGCACCGGTTCGCAGCACAACCAATGCTAAAGGGGGAAGCCTTTAGTCCCGGATGCTTTGCACCAGTTACAAAACCGGTGCATATATCAGTTATGAACCGATGCTAATGCCCTGATTTTTACTAATGATTGCTTTATCCGGGTACTACTTGGTACTCCTGGTCGTCCAAATCGCTAAGTTCCTTGAGGGTGTCTTCCATGTTTCCACCAACACACGCTGCAGTTGTAGGAAGTGCGGTGGATCAATCCAAGCCAAGTATTTGCACTTCGGTTGGACTCATCATCATCAGCCCAAGTGGGGCGATTGAAAGCATTGCCTAGATCAAGTTGTGTATTTTCTTTTTATGTTCTTTTTTAACTATAGGGTTAGTGGTAGCATGGTGGAGATATGGTCGCGGGGCATAAGGTTTGGGTAAATACTATCTATCAGAGTTCGATTGAAGACAAATCATCGGACCTCCCTGATACCGTCGATCTCGTTTGAAATCAACGATTTGATTTTGTCTCCGATCTGTCCCTTAACTGCACCGATTTGTCAGGTTGGTCTCATAAATGCTTCCATTGATTCTACCTCGTCTCGCGTTGAAACGCCAGCTAAAATTTAGCAAGAAAATGCAAACATTACATCCCTTAGCCTACAACTCGCATCATCTCGCATCCACACCGCGTCGCCCCCCGTCTGCTTCCTCACCCCGCTACGATTTCGCCGCCGCCCTACACCACATCGGACACCGCCACCATGCCACCTCGTGCGCCTGCAGGCATGGCGCTTCACGGCGGAGAGACGTTGCCTGGTCAGAACTGACTGGGGCCTGGCCGAGCTCGGAGGCATCTCAGCCTAGCTGTCAGGGCTTCAATCCGTCATAGCAGCGGGTCGTTCCCCTGATTTAACCGTTGGCGACAACAAGATTCAACAACAAAACTTCTTATCGATGGTGGGCAGGTGCACATTGTGCTACAAGGTGAGATCGTCTAGACTGTGTAACCTTTGTTCTAACCTTGGACGGCATCGCGAAGATCTTTAGGTGGATGGCAAGCTGGCAACCAAAGAGCGCCACCACTCCTCATGATGCTTCCTCTTGTTGACAGTGTAGTCCGGTAGGAGATAGGACTTGATGGTCAGGACTCAGGACTCATGCGTTGTCCTCCTCCCACGCTCTCACCAATGACTCCCTTCACACTAATATTCAGTCCATCTACACGTGTCGGTGGTGGTGACTAGTGATTTAGATTGGAAGCATTCACTAGTGAGTTTTGAAGTAATACCGTTACACACGGGAAGCAATCAACATGAATTTAAATCTGTGTTCTTCCCCTACAGAAGCAAGAAATGAAGGAAGCATATATCATTTTTTTAATCTTTTGGTGTTGAAGCATTGAGTGGCAAGATAGGAAGCTTCGTCAGAGCGACGATGGCCTGGCAGGTTGGCTGCGGCCTTTCCCGGCTTGACAGCAGATCCTCTCCTCTAATGTGGCATTATAGTTACCAATCTCTAAATGTGCCATCCTATTATCCCATATTGTTTACTGCAGCTACTTTTTGTTCAGCATCTCTGCATCGTATGCCTCCTATATGTGCTTCTCATATACAACAAGTTCCGTTAAAAAAAAATACAGTAAGTCACTATTACCGTGCAAGCTTCTTGGTGCACGTACTTGATACGTCTCAAACGTATCTATAATTTTTGATGCTTCATGCTTGTTTTTACACCATTTGCCTATTGTTTCGTTACACTTAGTGGCATTTTTATGCATTTTCCGGAACTAACCTATTAACGAAGTGCCACAGTGCCAGTTCCCTGTTTTCTGCTGTTTTTGTGTTTCAGAGTGATACACAGGAAATATTCTCGGAATTGGACGAAACAAGTTCCTGAAGTCTTATTTTACCCGGAAGCTTCCAGAGATCCGAAGAGAAGTAGGAGGGGGGCCACCAGGGCCCCACACACAGGGGCGGCGCGGCCAGCCCCTGGCCCGCGCCACCCCCGTGTGAGGGCGCCTGGCCCCTCCTCTGACGACGCCCCTTCGCCTATAAATACCCCCCGACGAGAAAAACCCAAGGGCCCGATCAGTTTTCCAGAACACATCGTGATCCGCCGCCGCCGTCGACCCGAAGATCGGGAGGGTCCAGAAGCTCTTCCCGGCACCCTGCCGGAGAGGGGAATCGCCACCGGAGGTCTTCTTCATCGCCATGCTTGCCTCCGGAGCGATGAGTGAGTAGTCTACCTTGGACTATGGGTCCATAGCATTAGCTAGATGGTTGTCTTCTCCACTATGTGCTTCATGTTTAGATCTCATGAGCTGCCTTACATGATTGAGATCACCGTTATGTAATTCTACATGTTTGGTTTGTTGGGATCCGATGAATATTGGTGTTTATGATTAAGTTGTTGTACTGAATTATATCTTTTGTTATCTCTATGTTGTTTATGATCTTGCATGCTCTCCGTTGTTAGTAGCTATCTTGGCCGAGTAGTTGCTAGTGACTCCAAGAGGGGGTATTTATGCTCGATAGTGGGTTCATGCCTCTATTTCACCTGGGGGAGTGACAGAAACCACTAAGGTGGTAGATGTGCTATTGCTACTAGGGAGAAAACAACATTCATATGCTCAAGGGCATATGCTTTGTTTACATTACACACATTGCTTAATGCAATTATCTGTTATTCGCAACTTAATACTTCTAGGGTGTTCGGATTGATATCCCCGGGGGTGGATTATTAGTCATAGATGCAGTTGGATGGCGGTCTATGTATTTTGTTGTAATGCCCAGAGTAAATATCATAGTGATCTTCTTGACATATCACGTTATCTTTATTCTATCAATTGCCCAACTGTAATTTGTTTACCCAGCATGTGTTATTTTATCTATGGAGAGACACCACTAGTGAACTGTGGACCCCGGTCCTATTTCCATCATATTGCTATCACCTGTTTACTTTACTCGTACTGTTTACTTTACTCGCATACTATATTGTTTTCCACTCGATACACTCATAACCTTTGTTTCAAGCAAACCGGTGAGATTGACAACCTCATCGCAAGTTGGGAGCAAAGTATTTGTTTGTGTGTATGCAGGTTCCGCGACACCTTCAGTCGTCATTGTCTCTCTTCTCCTGTTCGATAAACCTTGGTTTCTTAAACTGAGGGAAAACTTGCTGCTACACTCATCATACCTTCCTCTTGGGGTTCCCAATGGGCTGGTTATCCACCACGCACATGGACAGTCTGCTCCCGCATCAACTATACACCACCACACGTAGCAGCCACTTTTCTGGCGCCGTTGCCGGGTGCTACTCGGTGATGACGCCAGAAAAGAGTTGTGGCGTGTAGTTGACGTGGGAGCAGTAAGTCCTTGTGCGTGGTGATGACCAGCCCGTTGGGAACCCCAAGAGGAAGGTATGATGAGTGTAGCGGCAAGTTTTCTCTCAGTTAAGAAACCAAGGTTTAATGTCGATCTTGAAGAGGAAAGACGGTGACGACTGAAGGTGATGCAGACTGGCTTAATAACACTCCAACAAGGGCGCCGTTAACGATACTTGTTGACTCGTCTTCGGCCAGTAGCAACGCGGAACCTGCACACACACAACCAAGTACTTTGTTCCCAACTTGCGATGAGGTTGTCAATCTCACCGGTTTGCTTGAAACAAAGGTTATGAGCGTATCGAGTGGAAAACAATATAATATGCTAGTAAGGTAAACAGTACGGGAAAAGTAAACAGGTGATTGCAATATGATGTAAATAGGACCGGGGTCCACAGTTCACTAGTGGTGTCTCTCCATAGATAAAATAACACATGCTGGGTAAACAAATTACAGTTGGGCAATTGATAGAATAAAGATAACGTGATATGTCAAGAAGATCACTATGAGATTTACTCTGGGCATTACAACAAAATACATAGACCGCCATCCAACTGCATCTATGACTAATAATCCACCCCCGGGGATATCAATCCGAACACCCTAGAAGTATTAAGTTGCGAATAACAGATAATTGCATTAAGCAATGTGTGTAATGTAAACAAAGCATATGCCCTTGAGCATATGAATGTTGTTTTCTCCCTAGTAGCAATAGCACATCTACCACCTTAGTGGTTTCTGTCACTCCCCCAGGTGAAATAGAGGCATGAACCCACTATCGAGCATAAATACCCCCTCTTGGAGTCACTAGCAACTACTTGGCCAAGATAGCTACTAACAACGGAGAGCATGCAAGATCATAAACAACATAGAGATAACAAAAGATATAATTCAGTACAGCAACTTAATCATAAACACTAATATTCATCGGATCCCAACAAACCAAACATGTAGAATTACATAACGGTGATCTCAATCATGTATGGCAGCTCATGAGATCTAAACATGAAGCACATGGTGGAGAAGACAACCATCTAGCCACTGCTATGGACCCATAGTCCAAGGTAGACTACTCACTCATCGCTCCGAAGGCAAGCATGGCGATGAAGAAGACCTCCGGTGGCGATTCCCCTCTCCGGCAGGGTGCCGGGAAGAGCTTCTGGACCCTCCCGATCTTCGGGTCGACGGCGGCGGCGTATCGCGATGTGTTCTGGAAATCTGATCGGGCCCTTAGGTTTTTCTCGTCGGGGTGTATTTATAGGCGAAGGGGCGTCGTCAGAAGAGGGGCCAGGTGGCCTCACAAGGCGGTGGCGCGGGCCAGGGGCTGGCCGCGCCACCCCTGTGTGTGGGCCCCTGGTCCCTCACCTCCTACGCTCCTTCGGATCTCTGGAAGCTTTCGGGTAAAATAAGACTTCAGGAACTTGTTTCGTCCAATTCCGAGAATATTTCCTGTGTATCACTTCTGAAACACAAAAACAGCAGAAAACAGGAAACTAGCACTGTGGCACTTCGTTAATAGGTTAGTTCCGGAAAATGCATAAAAATGCCACTAAGTGTAACGAAACAATAGGCAAATGGTGTAAAAACAAGCATGGAGCATCAAAAATTATAGATACGTTTGAGACGTATCAAGCATCCCCAAGCTTAACTCCTGCTCGTCCTCGAGTAGGTAAGTGATAACAAAAGAATAATTTTTGAGGTGACATGCACCTACACAATCTTGATCATATATGTAAGCATTGGTGAGCTGGGATCAATAGAACTTAAAACATGGGCATGAAGATATAATCATGACAATAAGAACTTAGCAACCATGTTGTAAACATGCAAATGAACACAAACAAAAGATCATGAAAATGAAACAATAAAAGTCAAACGTGTGTTCAAATCATAAGGAAAAACATACAAAAGGTTTTCAGCTTGTCCTTCAAAGAGAGCAAAACCTTAAATGCATAGGACACCTCAAAGTTTAAGAGGGCGACTAGATACAAATAATTTAAGAACAAGTGAAACCAACAATATGAATCAATCAATGAACTTTGGGACAATGCATATCACACTAAGAATGACAACTATGCTCTCTTAATGGTGCATAAAGAAAGAAGGTGGTGACTCAACATAAAAGTAAAAGAAAGGCCCTTCGCAGAGGGAAGCAGTGATTGCAAGTTTTATAACCTTCAAAAATTATGGTACTTACCGGCTTTGAGCTCTCATTGCCCCCATCATAAGCATCTTGAATGGTTAAAGTTAATGCGAGAACAATTATGATGCATATGCTTGACAAATCATAAGTTGAAAACCTCGTGCCCCGTGAATACGAGTACCCAAACCTCATGCTACTTTACTTAGAGTCCCAAGCAAGGCTCTTGTCATTGTAAGTATATGCATATCATTGAGAACCGCCAATGGGGTACCTCCGTGCCCGATGACATGGAACAAGCCCACACCAAAATGACAGGACAAGCAGACAATGAACACCTCGACATCTCTTTTATTTGCTATATTGTTTAGCTTTTTATTGTGAGATGCGTCGTCGAATGTTCACCATGGGTATGCTGCAAATTTCCACCATGAATTATGCATGGCTTAGATTGGCGGCCCGGCGTTTCCCTAACACATATACAAACTCCATGATCCCCACAAGATTCCCAATTCATTTCACACCGCGGGCATCCATAAACAAAAGATCACGATATCAACTCAAATAAGAAGTGCAATGTTGAAAGCTTGCCCCATGACAGCATGGATGGGCTAGAATCCAACTTACAACTTGCAAGCATAACAACTCAACATAAGAGACCACAATGTCAAATTTTTAAGAACAGGAAAAAGTAAAGTGTGCCTTCCGGTTCGTAAGAGCTTTACTAACCGAATTTCGCATAACACTGGTAAGAGTTTAATTTGAAGAGAAAATAAAAGCAAGTCAAATTTACTTGGAATAGCAAATTGCTAGTAGGTATGTATGGTGGACACTTTGGAAAACTTTGGCTTTTAGGAGTTGGATGCACGAGTAGAGCTCATACTCAGTACAAGGTGAGGGCTAGCAAAAGACTGGGAGCGACCAACTAAGAGAGCAATAATGGCCATAATCATGCAAAGCGACAAAGCGACATTAAAAGAAGCATAAGATGGCATCAAAAGTCAAAAACTAAATGATCATGAAGGCTATTGGCGACTTTGTAAGAGTCTAACATGTGTGAGCATGCGCCAAGTCAACCCAAATAAAGCATCAAGGAGAAAACCAAAATAATGCTTCCATACAATAAAAACAACGCATGATTTTTTCAAAGGCTCATTAAGCAATCTCAGTTATTTGAGACAAGTCATGCTACAGCAAAACCACTAAGCATACTATCAAAAAGACATCAAGCATGACATGAAAAAGCCTAAGCCGCAGTCTACACAAGCTCCTTCTTGTACCACTATTTTGCACAAAGCTTTTTCTCTTTTCCAACACCATTTGAAATTTTTATAAACACCTCTTTTGATGAAAACCAATAAAGATCAGAGGCAAAAATACACCTTGATGAAAAGATATGACAAGATCTGAACGCGAATCAAGGCGAAAACGAAAACCAAAAGCAGTAGCAGAAAAAGAAGAACACTCGATAAACGATAAGAGTGAAAACTAGAGCGTTCTTTGCAAATGAAAACAAGCAACTTCTCCAAAAGAAAATTTGTTGGGGTCCAACCATTTATTGCAGCAAACAAACAAACTAAACAAACTAAGAAAACTAAAACAACTGACGCTCCAAGAAAAACACATAGTGCATGAAGCAATAAAAATATAGTGTTTTGAAAGGTGACCTGATTTTTGCCGATGAAGAAGGGGTGCCTCGGGGGCATCCCCAAGCTTTGACGCTTGTACTTCTTGGATATTTCTTGGGGTGATGCATGAGCATCCCGAAGCTTGAGCTTTTGTCCATTCTTCAACTCATCTCATCATTCTCCAATCCCTACACTTGAAAACTTCCTTCATACAAAGCTAAACACAATTCTATTAGCAACATTAGTGCAAGCATAAAATATAATCAATCCTCTATTTGCTTCAGGTTTCAACTCAAAACCACCACATATATAGCAAATACTACTGTAGCAACTCCCCAAAAAGTTCCATGATCAAAAGAAAGCGATAAAGTGGCAAACACAAATATTGGCAGGAATCTGTCAAAACTGAACAGCTGACAAAGGTCGAATTTTTGAGGGATTTTCTGTTGCTCAAATCAAAAAGTGTTCAACTAAGAAAAGTTTGGATATAACCTGGGGCATATGCACAAGAAATCGCAGGTCCAAAAGATAAACAGAGAATTTTCACGAATTTTTACGTTGTAGCACCGAAAACAGTTTCAGGACAGCAACATCCCCAAATCTTTACCTCACTCAAATTAGAGGCTTCTCTTGGCACAAAAACGAAATAAACAAGATAAGGAGCGGTCATTACAGTAGTAATGACTTCCAAGACTCAAATAAAAGAAAAAGTACTGAAAGTAAAAACATTGGGTTATCTCCCAAGAGTGCTTTTCTTTAACGCCTTTGAGCTAGGCTCAGTAATTTGAGAAGATGCTCACATAAGAAATATGAATTGAAGCAAAAGATAGCATCAAGGAGCAAATATAAAAAAAAAACATTTAAGTCTAACCCACTTCCTATGCATAGGAATCTTGTAAGAAAATAAATCAAAGAAGCACATAGTAACAAGTATGGGTAGATAAAACAAGAGCAACTTTGGAAATTTCAATATAAAGAGAGGTGTTTTAGTAACATGAGAATTCCAACAACCATATTTTCCTCTCTCATAATAATTTTCAGTAGCATCAAACTCAACAATGTAAATATCACACTCACCCTCTTTTGTTAAGCATGGAAGGCGATCAATTAAGGTATTAGTTAGAGAGTTACTCTTACTGGGAGGTAGACATGGGTAACTCCATTCTTCCTCCTCTTGATCATCACTCTCCTCCTCTTTTTCATCTAATGAGCTTCCAGTTTCATCCATTTCTTCTTCCATAGGCTCCTTCAAGGCATTAGTCTCTTCCGTTGGAGAGCATCTATTAAGATATTTAAGAATATAGCCATTTCCTTCCTTGTAATTATCAAAGCAAAATGTGAGTATATCATAAACCTCATATTTATAAGGTGCATCATCAGTATTTTCAAGCAAATAAGCAAGTTCGAATGCACCCTTCCAAGCAATAAATTCTTCAATTTGTTCCACATCATAAAAGTCATAATTTCCATTAATATAAGAAGATATGGCAACATCATCATTATACTCACATTGAAAAGGGAGGTGTTTATACCTCCTACAGCAACAAGATTCATCAAAGCAATAAGTAACATTATAAGTAGAGCACACATTTCTAGCAATGATATATAATCTATTGATTTGTTCCCATAAGTGTTTCCCTTTTTGTGACAAGCGGTGTTCCTCATAATAATTTTGCTGCTCTTCCGTAAACCCACCTTGCCAAAAAGATTTAGTTTCAAAGAAACCAACCATTGATAGAAAGCATGATAAAGCAAGACAAGTAAAAACAACTACAAAGGATTCTAATTTTTTTGGGGTTTTGATATAAAAAGCAATGCGGGTAAAATAAAATAAAGTAAAGCAAAACAAATAAAACAAAGTAAAGAATGTGTGTGCGAAGAACTCCCCTCGCAGAAGTCTTCTCTTCCTCCCCGGCAACGGCGCCAGAAAAGAAGCTGCTACTCGGTGATGATGCCAGAAAAGAGCTTTGGCGTGTAGTTGACGTGGGAGCAGTAAGTCCTTGTGCGTGGTGATGACCAGCCCGTTGGGAACCCCAAGAGGAAGGTATGATGAGTGTAGCGGCAAGTTTTCCCTCAGTTAAGAAACCAAGGTTTAATGTCGATCTTGAAGAGGAGAGACGGTGACGACTGAAGGTGATGCAGACTAGCTTAATAACACTCCAGCAAGGGCGCCGTTAACGATACTTGTTGACTCGTCTTCGGCCAGTAGCAACGCGGAACCTGCACACACACAACCAAGTACTTTGTTCCCAACTTGCGATGAGGTTGTCAATCTCACCGGTTTGCTTGAAACAAAGGTTATGAGCGTATCGAGTGGAAAACAATATAATATGCTAGTAAGGTAAACAGTACGGGAAAAGTAAACAGGTGATTGCAATATGATGTAAATAGGACCGGGGTCCACAGTTCACTAGTGGTGTCTCTCCATAGATAAAATAACACATGCTGGGTAAACAAATTACAGTTGGGCAATTGATAGAATAAAGATAACGTGATATGTCAAGAAGATCACTATGAGATTTACTTTGGGCATTACAACAAAATACATAGACCGCCGTCCAACTGCATCTATGACTAATAATCCACCCCCGGGGATATCAATCCGAACACCCTAGAAGTATTAAGTTGCGAACAACAGATAATTGCATTAAGCAAAGTGTGTAATGTAAACAAAGCATATGCCCTTGAGCATATGAATGTTGTTTTCTCCCTAGTAGCAACATCACATCTACCACCTTAGAGGTTTCTGTCACTCCCCCAGGTGAAATAGAGACATGAACCCACTATCGAGCATAAATACCCCCTCTTGGAGTCACTAGCAACTACTTGGCCAAGATAGCTACTAACAACGGAGAGCATGCAAGATCATAAACAACATAGAGATAACAAAAGATATAATTCAGTACAGCAACTTAATCATAAACACCAATATTCATCGGATCCCAACAAACCAAACATGTAGAATTACATAACGGTGATCTCAATCATGTATGGCAGCTCATGAGATCTAAACATGAAGCACATGGTGGAGAAGACAACCATCTAGCTACTGCTATGGACCCATAGTCCAAGGTAGACTACTCACTCATCGCTCCGGAGGCAAGCATGGCGACGAAGAAGACCTCCGGTGGCGATTCCCCTCTCCGGCAGGGTGCCGGGAAGAGCTTCTAGACCCTCCCGATCTTCGGGTCGACGGCGGCGGCGTATCGCGATGTGTTCTGAAAATCTGATCGGGCCCTTAGGTTTTTCTCGTCGGGGGGTATTTATAGGCGAAGGGGCGTCGTCAGAAGAGGGGCCAGGTGGCCTCACAAGGCGGTGGCGCGGGCCATGGGCTGGCCGCGCCACCCCTGTGTGTGGGCCCCTGGTCCCTCACCTCCTACTCTCCTTCGGATCTCTGGAAGCTTCCGGGTAAAATAAGACTTCAGGAACTTGTTTCGTCCAATTCCGAGAATATTTCCTGTGTATCACTTCTGAAACACAAAAACAGCAGAAAACAGGAAACTGGCACTGTGGCACTTCGTTAATAGGTTAGTTCCGGAAAATGCATAAAAATGCCACTAAGTGTAACGAAACAATAGGCAAATGGTGTAAAAACAAGCATGGAGCATCAAAAATTATAGATACGTTTGAGACGTATCACCGGGGAAGAGAGAAGACTTCTGCGAGGGGAGTTCTTCGCACACACATTCTTTACTTTGTTATTGTTTTGCTTTACTTTATTTATTTTACCTGCATTGCTTTTTATCAAAAACCCAAAAAAAAAATTAGAATCCTTGGTAGTTGTTATTTCTTTGCTTTTAGTTTATTATGTCTAGTTCAGTTGCTACTACTATGTCCCCCGAGGACATGATCTTTACTTTTAAGCAGAAAGATGAGGAAAGCTTTAAAGAAGCTTGGTCTAGAATTTATGATTGGCATGGAAAAACTGAACCTAAAATGACTTTGAGTTTGCTTCTTAGTAGCTTTTACTTTGGACTTTCTCTTCGTTATAGATATGCTTTGGATGCTACTGCAGAAGGAGATTTCCTTCATTGTGATGGAGATCAAGCCTTCAATATTATAAAAAAGTTGATTACAATTTATAGCATGCCAACCTATTTTGATTCCTCTCTTGTGTGCATTTTTAATAGACTTAATACTCTTGAGACTCAGACTGCTAGTTTGAATTCTTGCTACAATACTTTGCGCCAGCATTTTGATTATGTGCCAACAAATACTGAACCTTTGAGTTGGTATCCTACAATAAAAATCACCATTAGTGGTGAAACTTTTCATGCTCGTTGTGATATTATGTCTGAATTTTGTCTCATGCCAAAGGATGTTTATGAATCTTTGAGCCTTTGGAAGCTTTCTGAGGGAGGAGAAGAAATTTCTCTTACTAACAATGCCACCATATTTCCCCTTGGAATAGCTGAAGGAGTCTTTACAAAAATCCTAGGAAGAATGATATCTACTGATTATCTTGTTATTGAATGTGTAGGAAAAGGACAAATCACACTTGGAAGATCCATTCTGAAGCTCCTAGGCGCCGTTATCGATGTGGGAAAAGGCAATATAACATTTACCTCTCCACCTTGCAATAACCATGTCTTTCCTAGAGTCAAGAGCAAAGGTAAGAAAGGAAGACGTAAGGCACGTGCTGATCCTAGCACTTCATCTCTTGATATTACTTGATTCGCAATTTTCTGCGCCTAGCTCAAAGGCGTTAAAGAAAAGCACTTTTGGGAGATAACCCAATGTTTTCTTTTCAGTACTTTTTCTTTTATTTGAGTCTTGAAAGTCATTACTACTGTAATGACCGCTCCTTATCTTGTTTATTTCGTTTTTGTGCCAAGAGAAGCCTCTAATTTGAGTGAGGTAAAGATTTGGGGATGTTGCTGTCCTGAAACTGTTTTCGGTGCTGCACCGTAAAAATTCGTGAAAATTCTCTGTTTATCTTTTAGACCTGCGATTTCTTGTGCATATGCCCCGGGTTATATCCAAACTTTTCTTAGTTGAACACTTTTTGATTTGAGCAACATAAAATCCCTCAAAAATTCGACCTTTGTCAGCTGTTCAGTTTTGACAGATTTCTGCCAATATTTGTGTTTGCCACTTTATCGCTTTCTTTTGAGTTCTTTTGATCACGGAACTTTTGGGGAGGTTGCTACAGTAGTATCTACTATATATGTGGTGATTTTGAGTTAAAATCTGAAGCAAATAGAGGATTGATTATATGTTATGCTTGCACTAATGTTGCTAATAGAATTGTGTTTAGTTTTGTATGAAGGAAGTTTTCAAGTGTAGGGATTGGAGAATGATGAGATGAGTTGAAGAATGGACAAAAGCTCAAGCTTGGGGATGCCCATGCATCACCCCAAGAAATATCCAAGAAGTACAAGCGTCAAAGCTTGGGGATGCCCCCGAGGCACCCCTTCTTCATCGGCAAAAATTAGGTCACCTTTCAAAACGCTATATTTTTATTGCTTCATGCACTATGTGTTTTTCTTGGAGCGTCAGTTGTTTTAGTTTTCTTAGTTGGTTTAGTTTGTTTGTTTGCTGCAATAAATGGTTGGACCCCAACAAATTTCTTTTGGAGAAGTTGCTTGTTTTCATTTGCAAAGAACGCTCTAGTTTTCACTCTTATTAAAAATCGAGCGTTCTTCTTTTTCTGCTACTGCTTTTGGTTTTCGTTTTCGCCTTGATTTGCGTTCAGACCTTGTCATATCTTTTCATCAAGGTGTATTTTTGCCTCTGATCTTTATTGGTTTTCATCAAAAGAGGTGTTTATAAAAATTTCAAATGGTGTTGGAAAAGAGAAAAAGCTTTGTGCAAAATAGTGGTACAAGAAGGAGCTTGTGTAGACTGCGGCTTAGGCTTTTTCATGTCATGCTTGATGTCTTTTTGATAGTATGCTTAGTGGTTTTGCTGTAGCATGACTTGTCTCAAATAACTGAGATTGCTTAATGAGCCTTTGAAAAAAAATCATGCGTTGTTTTTATTGTATGGAAGCATTATTTTGGTTTTCTCCTTGATGCTTTATTTGGGTTGACTTGGCGCATACTCACACATGTTAGACTCTCACAAAGTCGCCAATAGCCTTCATGATCATTTAGTTTTTGAATTTTGATGCCATCGTATGCTTCTTTTAATGTCGCTTTGTCGCTTTGCATGATTATGGCCATTACTGCTCTCTTAGTTGGTCGCTCCCAGTCTTTTGCTAGCCCTCGCCTTGTACTGAGTATGAGCTCTACTCGTGCATCCAACTCCTAAAAGCCAAAGTTTTCCAAAGTGTCCACCATACATACCTACTAGCAATTTGCTATTCCAAGTAAATTTGACTTGCTTTTATTTTCTCTTCAAATTAAACTATTACCAGTGTTATGCGAAATTCGGTCAGTAAAGCTCTCACGAACCGGAAGGCACACTTTACTTTTTCCTGTTCTAAATTTTTTGACATTGTGGTCTCTTATGTTGAGTTGTTATGCTTCCAAGTTGTAAGTTGGAGACTAGCCCAGCCATGCAGTCATGGGCAAGCTTTCAACATTGCACTTCTTATTTGAGTTGACATCGTGATCTTTTGTTTATGGATGCCCGCGGTGGGAAATGAATTGGGAATCTTGTAGGGATCATGGAGTTTGTATATGTGTTAGGGAAACGCCGGGCCGCCAATCTAAGCCATGCATAATTCATGGTGGAAATTTGCAGCATACCCATGGTGAACATTCGACGACACATCTCACAATAAAAAGCTAAACAATATAGCAAATAAAAGAGATGTCGAGGTGTTCATTGTCTGCTTGTCCTGTCATTTTGGTGTGGGCTTGTTCCATGTCATCGGGCACGGAGGTACCCCATTGGCGGTTCTCAATGATATGCATATACTTACAATGACAAGAGCCTTGCTTGGGACTCTAAGTAAAGTAGCATGAGGTTTGGGTACTCGTATTCACGGGGCACGAGGTTTTCAACTTATGATTTGTCAAGCATATGCATCATAATTGTTCTCGCATTAACTTTAACCATTCAAGATGCTTATGATGGGGGCAATGAGAGCTCAAAGCCGGTAAGTACCATAATTTTTGAAGGTTATAAAACTTGCAATCACTGCTTCCCTCTGCGAAGGGCCTTTCTTTTACTTTTATGTTGAGTCACCACCTTCTTTCTTTATGCACCATTAAGAGAGCATAGTTGTCATTCTTAGTGTGATATGCATTGTCCCAAAGTTCATTGATTGATTCATATTGTTGGTTTCACTTGTTCTTAAATTATTTGTATCTAGTCGCCCTCTTAAACTTGAAGGTGTCCTATGCATTTATGTTTTGCTCTCTTTGAAGGAAAAGCTAAAAACCTTTTGTATGTTTTTCCTTATGATTTGAACACACGTTTGACTTTCATTGTTTCATTTTCATGATTTTTTGTTTGTGTTCATTTGCATGTTTACAACATGGTTGCTAAGTTCTTATTGTCATGATTATATCTTCATGCCCATGTTTTAAGTTCTATTGATCCCAGCTCACCAATGCTTGCATATATGATCAAGATTGTGTAGGTGCATGTCACCTCAAAAATTATTCTTTTGTTATCACTTACCTACTCGAGGATGAGCAGGAGTTAAGCTTGGGGATGCTTGATACGTCTCAAACGTATCTATAATTTTTGATGCTCCATGCTTGTTTTTACACCATTTGCCTATTGTTTCATTACACTTAGTGGCATTTTTATGCATTTTCCGGAACTAACCTATTAACAAAGTGCCACAGTGCCAGTTCCCTGTTTTCTGCTGTTTTTGTGTTTCAGAGTGATACACAGGAAATATTCTCGGAATTGGACGAAACAAGTTCCTGAAGTCTTATTTTACCCGGAAGCTTACAGAGATCCGAAGAGAAGTAGGAGGGGGGCCACCAGGGCCCCACACACAGGGGCGGCGTGGCCAGCCCCTGGCCCGCGCCACCCCCGTGTGAGGGCGCCTGGCCCCTCCTCTGACGACGCCCCTTCGCCTATAAATACCCCTCGATGAGAAAAACCTAAGGGCCCGATCAGTTTTCCAGAACACATCGCGATCCGCCGCCGCCGTCGACCCGAAGATCGGGAGGGTCTAGAAGCTCTTCCCGGCACCCTGCCGGAGAGGGGAATCGCCACCGGAGGTCTTCTTCATCGCCATGCTTGCCTCCGGAGCGATGAGTGAGTAGTCTACCTTGGACTATGGGTCCATAGCAGTAGCTAGATGGTTGTCTTCTCCACTATGTGCTTCATGTTTAGATCTCATGAGCTGCCTTACATGATTGAGATCACCGTTATGTAATTCTACATGTTTGGTTTGTTGGGATCCGATGAATATTGGTGTTTATGATTAAGTTGATGTACTGAATTATATCTTTTGTTATCTCTATGTTGTTTATGATCTTGCATGCTCTCCGTTGTTAGTAGCTATCTTGGCCGAGTAGTTGCTAGTGACTCCAAGAGGGGGTATTTATGCTCGATAGTGGGTTCATGCCTCTATTTCACCTGGGGGAGTGACAGAAACCTCTAAGGTGGTAGATGTGCTGTTGCTACTAGGGAGAAAACAACATTCATATGCTCAAGGGCATATGCTTTGTTTACATTACACACTTTGCTTAATGCAATTATCTGTTGTTCGCAACTTAATACTTCTAGGGTGTTCGGATTGATATCCCCGGGGGTGGATTATTAGTCATAGATGCAGTTGGATGGCGGTCTATGTATTTTGTTGTAATGCCCAGAGTAAATCTCATAGTGATCTTCTTGACATATCACGTTATCTTTATTCTATCAATTGCCCAACTGTAATTTGTTTACCCAGCATGTGTTATTTTATCTATGGAGAGACACCACTAGTGAACTGTGGACCCCGGTCCTATTTCCATCATATTGCTATCACCTGTTTACTTTACTCGTACTGTTTACTTTACTCGCATACTATATTGTTTTCCACTCGATACACTCATAACCTTTGTTTCAAGTAAACCGGTGAGATTGACAACCTCATCGCTAGTTGGGAGCAAAGTATTTGTTTGTGTGTGTGCAGGTTCCGCGACACCTTCAGTCGTCATTGTCTCTTTTCTCCTGTTCGATAAACCTTGGTTTCTTAAACTGAGGGAAAACTTGCTGCTACACTCATCATACCTTCCTCTTGGGGTTCCCAACGGGCTGGTTATCCACCACGCACAAGGACAGTCTTCTCCCACGTCAACTATACACCACCACACGTAGCAGTACTCTGCTTCCATGCTTCCCTTGCACCACTACTCATGTGCAATATTGTCAAACGATTTGTCAGTGCATATATATTCCATGCTAGTTTATTATTGTTTCAGTATGCCATATATATGATTCAACCATACACTTTGGTTCTACAACACATGCAATGTTTCTTACTTTTATGCTTCCAATCAACCTATTATTGATTATAATGAAATTTTCTGTTGGTTTTTGATAGAGATGATATAATCTTTGTGTTTGGTGGACTTATGTATGTATTTGATTTGTTTGCCAGTGTAAATGGTGGGCTGGTTGCTCTGCACCTATTGACGGCTTTGTTCGGCATCTTGCGGGGGGGGGGGGGGATCAGAAGCTCATGTGGTGCCTCGCCACAAGGCGCCTAAAAAAGGCTATGATAGAGAAGAATAAGATGCTAACTGAAAGGATAGAGAGGGTAACCTAGAGGGGGGGTGAATAGGTTCTACACAATTTTCTTGATTATTTTGCAATTTTAGGCTTGTGCGGATAAATAAATTGGCTTAATGCAAACTAGGTGAAGCAACCTAAATGATGAAATAAATATAAAGCTTCAAGCGCGAAGGCTATCACAAAGTAAATAAATGGATAGAAGTAACCGAAGCACACGGAGACGACGATATATCCCGATGTTCACTTCCTTGAGGGGAAGCTAGTCACCGTTGGAGATGTGCGGGTTACCACGAAGGACCCCCGACGCCACGAAGGCACACCTTCTTCTCCATGAGCTTCTTCCACGAAGTAGAAGCTCGATCCACTATGTGGAGACCTTGGGGAGACCTCCAATCCCGTACAAACTTCCGGACAATCACAAGTCGATTGCTCCCGGCGACCGCTACCGCCTAGGAGTCCTCAACCTCCAAGAGTAACAAGATCGAAGCAAGAACTTGACACGAGGCTCAAATCATGAATTTGATCGGTGAAAAGAGAGAGGAGGAATGGATCTTCAGTTTGTGTGGATCCTCTCTCAAAATCAATCACTCACACTCCAAGAATCGATGTGTATGATGTGTGGGAGTATGAGAGAGTATAGGGGATGAAGAGCTCAGATCTAGATCTCAAAAGAATGGCCAAAGTTAATTTCCACAAGCTATGCCCTTGCCTTATAAAGAGAAAACCGACCGTTTTTTGACAGTTAAGTGTATGGCCGGTCATACCGGCCATTAGCCCGGTCATATCGGCCAGATTCTCGGCCAAGGTGAACACCTCCTGTGTATGCCCGGTATGACCGGCTGTGAGCCCGGTCATACCGGCCAAAATTACTGTGTATGCCCGGTCATACCGGCCTACAGCCCGGTATGATCGGCCGTACAGAGACAGCTGCAATTTTTTGGGTTTTCTTCTGGGCACTGTATGGAGTAAAAGAGATGTGGCATTTTTGTGGAAAAGGATGGGAATGGATTTGAGCCATGAGTCAACTAAATACTTCGATCCCCTCTTAATAGTGCGGGATCCCTATACTCAAGAACAAAACCGGAAAAAGAGGAACCACTGTGTCGCGCTCTTCCGAACTCCGTCTTCGAGTCTTCTTAACCCTTTTTCCCTTTTCGCACTATGATCCGACACCATAAGAGGAAGAGAGAACTTAACCTGTAGATGAACTTGATTTAAACAATTAGTCCTCTCTAACCTTGTATTCACCAAATACCAAAATAAAGATTAAGGGCATAAATGCCCTTACAATCTCCCCCTTTTTGGTAATTCTTGACAACAAGGTTAAAGCTCACAACAAAATAATAGAAGGAAGAGCTCCCCCACAAACATATCACCATTGCAAGCATAAAATGGATATCACCAATAACTCAAATATATAATACTGCATTAAGATCCAACACAAGATATCCATCACATAGTCTCAAACAAGAACCAAATAAACAAAGTCTCAACACGATACAGAAATAAAAAGTTTTACATGCCAAAAGAATCAAAAGAACAACCGAGGCATGAAAACTAAAGCCCATAGATAGACCCACGAGCAACCTAATATACTACTTCCCCCCCTTGGCAACAAGTACCAAAAAGGGAAAAGAGACTAACGACCACCCAAGAAGATCACGCGGCACCCGCGTCGTCGTCCTCGTCATCATCCTCATCGGAAAAGAAGTCCTCGTATCCAACCTCGGGAAAAGCAAACTCGGGCACGGTGAGAACGGGAGGATCCTCATCATCACTAACTTGGTCATCACCAAGGGCACGGAGATGGTCCTTATACTTTTTGGCACGAGCATGGGCAAAATTGTTGCTAGTCACAACTTCTTGAGCATTAAACTTGCACATGTTAAAGATAGACCATTGAGCCTTGGCCATGAACTTCTCAAAATGACTCGGTGGTGCCACCGCGGGCACGGGAGCCTTCTTCTTTGTGTCAAACCGAGGACACCACGTCTTGTGTGGACTGTCCATATGAATGTCCCGGTCAAACTTGAGCTCGATCATGGCTTGAATGAAAGGTCCATATGGAAGGCTGCGACCTTGAGTGAAAGAAGCAAGGCACATCTCATGGAAGATAAAATCAACAATATTGAGTTCCTGGTCCAGTTTTGTCATTTCCAACATAAGATCAATAGCAAAATTCCTCACCGAGATATAGTCGCCACCCTTGGGCACAATAGTCCATGTGAGACACTTGAAGAGTAAGGCATACTTGGGTATCATGGCGGTGGTGGTACCAAAGATCTTTGTATCACACCCGGGAGGGTAGAGAGGTGCAAGTTCCTTTGGGTGCATGGCAACCCCATGGGCAGCATGATCATGAATGCTATATCCTTGTGACCCATCAAGCTCTAAAAGGGAGGCAAACTCGTCAAAGGTGCAAGAGAGCCGTTTCCCATTAGTCATCCAATGCACGGCCCGTGATGTGTCGGTAGTAAAGTAGCAAGTGGCATAGAACTGAAAAATGGCCTCCTCATTCCAAGCATGCCGAAAGCGCATGATGCCCTCCAGTCCTTTAGCATCAATGATATCTATCACACCTTGCCCAAGCTTATCCTCATTCTCGACAATGTATGCAAGGTCAACACACTTTTGAGGAGCACACATATGGCTTCTCGGAGACAAGCAAATGCTCTCATAGATGTCTTGTTGCTCAACCTTCCAAAAGCGAGTATCAAAGGCAGTCCGTTGATCCGTCCTACGGAGAACAAGGGTGGTGAGACAGACCTTTATATACTCATCATTGGGCATGGACTTGTAGTCAACCAGCCGATGCGTCTTATCCTTTTTGGGCACAGTGCGCACCATCCTCAAACCGGAAGGAGCCTCTAAGTTCTTAACAACCTTCCTAGAGGTGCCTTTGCCGCCGGCAAGCTGCACAAAATCCTCCGCTCCATCATCCTCTTCCTCTTCCTCAATCTCATCATCGGATGTATATTCAATACCAAGGAGAGCTTTGACTTCTCTATTTTTATTCTTGAGGTTGATGGGATTAGGCTTCAACTTGGGCCTTATTTCCTTGGTGTACTTTGGCTTGTCTTCTCTCTTCTCATAAGGACATTTATTGGAGAAGTGTCCCGGTTCATCACAATTGTAGCAAAAACGCTTTCTCTCTTTAGTGAAACCTCCTTTCTTCATGGTGAACTTTCCATACTTCTTGGCAAAGAAGGCCAAGTCCACATCAAGCTCACTAGTTGAAGTCATCACTTCTTCTTCATCATGAGCTTCATTCTCATTTTCTTCTTCATGATATGAGACAACATTGGCTTTCAAAGCTAGTGAAGTCTTGTTCATAGCACGAGCAATCTCCTTGGTCCTATTGGCAGAGTTAATCATGTCATCATGAGCCACAAAGTATCCCACAAGTTGATCCGGTGTCATTTGGTGCAAAGGATCTATGAAGTTAACATTAAATGCTAACTCTTGATATTGGGGGGAAATAATTTTAATGAACTTGCTCTTGATGAACGCATCATTCATAGCAAATCCATCATCAAACCTCTCACAACCAAGGCCAATGATCTTCTCCTTAAGAGCTATGAGTCTTGCATAAGCACTAGAAATTGATTCTCCATCATTGACAACAAACATTTGCATCTTGTTTGGCGGCTTCATATCTTTGTCTTTGAATTGCCATTGTTCCTTCAAACAAAACGGTTAACTTATCCCAAAGTTCCTTGGCGGATTCAATGTTGACAACTTGATCATATGTATCCCGTTTCAAGCTTTGACAAATCTTGTCTAGAGCGGTGGAGTTGAGTTGACAATTGATCTTCTCAACTGGAGACATGTTTCTCTCATTCATGGGCTCGTAGCCATCCTCCACCACTGTCCATAGTTCCACGCAAACACTGCGAAGATGAGAATGCATAATAGATTTCCAAAAAGAAAAGTTAACTTCATCAAGTTTAGGGGGATTCCCCGAAGGATTCATATGAGGCATGGGGACATAGGCCGGAGGGTAGGTATACGGAGCTACATTATAAGATGAAGGGGAGCCATTCTTGGAGACTCCTTTAGGAGTACCTCCAAAAGGGATCTCAACCTCCGGTGTCGGTGATGGCTTCGTTGAAGAAGACACAACGACGGCACCGGCGGGCAACCTCTTATCAAACATCTCCGCAAACTTACTCTCCATGAGATTATTCATGCGCTCAAGACTGTCTTGTTCATGCTTTGCCTTTTGGGCATCATGCATGTCCTTGACTTCTTGAGCGGAATAATTCTTGTTAGGATCTAACTCCTCCTCGGGGTTAACCATCTCACTCTTAAGGCGGTAAAGCCCTTAAAAAGAGTCCTTGGCTCTGATACCAATTGAAAGGATAGAGAGGGTAACCTAGAGGGGGGTGAATAGGTTCTACAAAATTTTCTTGATTATTTTGCAATTTTAGGCTTGTGCGGATAAATAAATTGGCCTAATGCAAACTAGGTGAAGCAACCTAAATGATGAAATAAATATAAAGCTTCAAGCTCGAAGGCTGTCACAAAGTAAATAAATGGATAGAAGTAACCGAAGCACGCGGAGACGACGATGTATCCCGATGTTCACTTCCTTGAGGGGAAGCTAGTCACCGTTGGAGAGGTGCGGATTACCACGAAGGACTCCCGACGCCACGAAGGCACACCTTCTTCTCCCTGAGCTTCTTCCACAAAGTAGAAGCTCGATCCACTATGTGGAGACCTTGGGGAGGACTCCAATCCCGTACAAACTTCCGGACAATCACAAGTCAATTGCTCCCGGCGACAGCTACCGCCTAGGAGTCCTCAACCTCCAAGAGTAACAAGATCGAAGCAAGAACTTGACACGAGGCTCAAATCACGAATTTGATCGGTGAAAAGAGACAGGAGGAATGGATCTTTAGTTTGTGTGGATCCTCTCTCAAAATCAATCACTCACACTCCAAGAATCGATGTGTATGATGTGTGGGAGTATGAGAGAGTATAGGGGATGAAGAGCTCAGATCTAGATCTCAAAAGAATGGCCAAAGTTAATTTCCACGAGCTATGCCCTTGCCTTATAAAGAGAAAACCGACCGTTTTTTGACAGTTAAGTGTATGGCCGGTCATACCGGCCATTAGCCCGGTCATATCGGCCAGATTCTCGGCCAAGGTGAACACCTCCTGTGTATGCCCGGTATGACCGGCTGTGAGCCCGGTCATACCGGCCAAAATTACTGTGTATGCCCGGTCATACCGGCCTACAGCCCGGTATGATCGGCCGTACAGAGACAGCTGCAATTTTTTGGGTTTTCTTCTGGGCACTGTATGGAGTAAAAGAGATGTGGCATTTTTGTGGAAAAGGATGGGAATGGATTTGAGCCATGAGTCAACTAAATACTTCGATCCCCTCTTAATAGTGCGGGATCCCTATACTCAAGAACAAAACCGGAAAAAGAGGAACCACTGTGTCGCGCTCTTCCGAACTCCGTCTTCGAGTCTTCTTAACCCTTTTTCCCTTTTTGCACTGTGATCCGACACCATAAGAGGAAGAGAGAACTTAACCTATAGATGAACTTGATTTAAACAATTAGTCCTCTCTAACCTTGTATTCACCAAATACCAAAATAAAGATTAAGGGCATAAATGCCCTTACACTAACCAAGACGAAGAATCGGAGGCGGCACTTCTCATTGAGCCTTTTTGGACATATGAATTTAGTCTTGTAATCTCCTATTAATCGAAACATTTGTAATCTTTGTGAAGAAATAAGCTTTTTATGTTTGGTTGAAACAAATGAACAATTCTCCAATGGAATGGAATATTGCTTCCTGGGAAAGAGAACATATCTACAGTTGATATAAGTTTCAATTATATCAAAACAAATGTTATTTCATGGAAGCAATTTTCCGAACAGACGGAAACCAGATTGTACTGTATTGGGAGAAAAGTTTTGGTCTACTGGAAGCATGTTCCACTGGAAGCAAGCTTTAGTTATTGGAAGCATACTATTTTCCAGGACGAAACAAAAAAAAATCTAATAGACTATATAGCTTCCTTGTAATCGCCCGTGAAGCATTTTAAATTGCCAGTAATTCCCTTGCAATCCGTCGGGAAGAATTTAATTTGGCATTAACTGCCTTGAAATTGGTCACGAAGCATTCATTTTAGCAGTAATGCCGTGACTAGTGCTAATTCAAACCACCAGGCCACTTTTTTTTTTCTAGTCTTCATCAAAGGCTTCAGATTGATCCAATCGAACGGCGGACTAGGGGTCCGATGGGAAGCTAGGATCGGGTTCCGATCCCTAGCGCTGCCCTGGGGCATGTTTTCTATATTTCTTTCAGTTTAATTATGTTTGTCGGACTTAATTGACTAATAAAAGAAGGCTATATGCATTGATGCTGGAGCCGGGCTTATCCTCCTTTTTGAAAAAAAATAAGACTTTTAGATTTGTAGGTTGTTTTGTTCCATATGGTTTATTAGTTGTACATAAAACCAAACTATCATCTTGAGCATCATGTTGTAACAAACTTGTTGTTGATCGGCCAATATATAAATACGATGCATGCGGCTCATCATCCGATGAGTGAAAATACTTCAACAAATCTCTACATCGACACGGAAATTACTTAAAGAAACACAAAAGCAAAATAATAGATGTACTCTCTATGGATGGTTCAAGCGACAACATGTTTTATTTTCATATAGATGGAATTCTTCATGTACTTGTACTAAGTTTTCTGAAAGTTATGACTACGCCATCTCCGGGCTTCCCGTGTGGAAGGTAATCAATCGCTGCATCAGGATTGAGCAACTTCCATCTGCGACAAAAAGAATTATATAAATAAAACCAAAAAATAAGTATATCGAATTCCGAAGCAGTAAGGATTTTGAATAGCTACTCACTCGTAACCAACTGATAGATGATGCAACATGATGGTGATCTGCAGCCTCGCCAGCATGTTGCCTGCACAGACCCTGTGGCCGCCTCCGAAGACCTGATATGTTCCTGGCTGTGCCGGTTTCTGCTAATTGTTTTGTACTGATTAGCATTACATATATATACTACCCATATAGTACGTGCATCATTTGATGAGAAATTGCATGCATGTATTTCCATGCCATACTGATGTGCAAGTAGGTTTAGGTAAAACGGCTTACATCCCATCTGTCAGGGTTGAAAGTGAGTGGATCTTTGTAGTATTTTGAATCCATATGTAGCGATCGGAGCCACACCACGACTTGCCACCCTTTTGGTATTGTATAACCTACATTCATCGAAACAGAATTGCTAAAGAAAATTAACGAATTTCTAAAGTACCTTGATATTCCAAATGCATGTTCCGTTCAAATAGTTACAATTTATTCTAGCATAACACACATGCGTGTCTGGTAAAATTTCATCCAAAGTACTTTCTTAGAAAGTGTATTTATTGAATATGTGGAAACCATACATATTTGCAAAAGTCCACGATATATGGTTTTTACTCTCTCCCTGAAAATACAAGTTAATTATACTTTTCGCTATCTCCAGCGCATGGTTCTGTCTCTAATCATGCATTAGCTGGACTAGGATACATAACTTTTAGGTCTTTACACGATGGGTTTTCTTTAGCGATGCTGATATGGCACCTCATTTAATGATTAGTCTAGCGTACAATTCTTGCACGCTATCATACACAACAACAATTGCTAGGCCAATCGAGACCAAAATTATTAAATTAATATATAGCCTTTAAGAGATAATGGATTGAAATAATTGTTTCTTAACTTTTAATCTATCCTAGTACTTCCTCCATGCCGGATTGTTGGGCAAAATTAGCTCAACACAGCTACCAAGGTGAATGTTGAGTGGATGAGAAAATCTTCAGCGTCTCCCGTAATTTGTGTCGACCTTAGCAATAATTAGGGAGGGAGGTAATGCATGCGCACTTCAGCCAATCCTTTCATTTGCATGCAACACGATGGGAGAAGAAAAGTCATGCATGTACTACTCCTCATCGGCTAATTGGGATAATGGGCCAGGGACGGGAGTTAATAGGGGTATTTAATATCAAATTAAGCTTAAATTTCGGTATCTCTCTAAAAACGTTTTTTGCCTTTTAAACCGGCATGGAGGGAGTATGACAAACGTGCTACAAAACTTTAGTATGCATTGTAAAAGGCCTTAAGGCTCGTAATATAGTTAAAAGTGGTGAAATCACGACATATTATTCTTGTATGTACTCCCTCTGTCCTTTTTTACCTTGCATTCTAGGTCTGGTTAAAGTCAGATAAAATAAGTCAATATAGGTTGTTAGATCTAGCTAGGATATGCAACTTTCTTTTCCCGTAACTCTCGGAACCTCTCCTGCGGAGGCGACTAGGGTTTCTTGGGATTGCGGCGGCGCGGGTGGATCTCTTCCGATCCACGAGGCGAGGAGAGTTTGCAGCCAGACATGGACTCGTCTGCGCGAGGCAAGGAGAAGGAGGCTCTCTCGCCGAGGGCGGCGAGAGCTAGGTTGGAGGAGCAGCTCGGGAAACTTGACATCACCGATGCTGAAGCGTCGCCGTTGGTGATCGATGACCGGGAGGGTGAGGCAGATAGGAAGTGGATGTTGGCAGGGAAGGTGCTGCACCGTAGTGTGTTTCATGTGCAGACCATTGCCGGTGCTTTACGCCCTGCGTGGGGAAACCCTAAGGGGTTGCTGTTCCGTTCTGTTGGGGCAAACATGTTCGTCGCTGAGTTTGCTACGCAGAGGGATAGGGAGAAGGTGTGGATGGGATCACCTTGGCATGTCAGTAAGAATGCTGTGATCCTCTCAGAATTTGAGGAACATATGAAGCCATCTGAACTGAAGTTTGATCGGCTTTCCATGTGGGCTAGAGTGATGGATCTTCCTTTTCACCTGCGTGATAAGAAGTGGTGGAGGCCAATTGCGGAGAAGATTGATAAGCAGGCAAAGGAAGTTCAGTTTGATCACGTTGGGGGTTTCCTAAGGGCTAGGGTAACCATTGAGGTCTCCAATCCTCTGCAGCGTTGGGTCTTGATTGAATCAGGGAGGAGGAAATGCATGGATCTCTATGATATTCAATATGAACAAGCACCTCATTTTTGTTTCTCCTGTGGTCGTATTGGTCATGCAGATATTTTATGTCCGACACCAGGTACGAGAGATGAGAAAGGTGATCTCCCTTTTGGTAAGGGTCTAAGGGCACCTGATGATTGGAAGAGATCGTCTTTCAGCGAGGGTACATCGGGAGGATGGAATTCCTCAAAAAATGATCGTTCTGATAGTAAGTTTTCGAGGACAGCAGCTCAGGCGGGTAGAGAGGCGGTGTCGCCTCCAAAGAATGTCAATGCTAATAAACGCAAAGCGTATGTTCCGAAGGTGAATACAGGGGCAGGTTTGATGCAAATTGAGAATGGTGAGGCTGGCAGCAATGCAGAAAGAGGGATCATCCCATACAGTAATGCAGCTGCAGCTTCACCGATGGCTGTGGTGGAGGAGGTGGAGGACAAGGAGCGTGATCCAAAGAAGAAGAAACCCACTCCGACACACTCTGAAAATTCGGCAGCGGCTGTTGAGCAGCCCTGCCAGGCGCAATGAGTTGCTTAGGGTGGAACGGCCAGGGGCTTGGGAACCCCGAAGCCGTTCGAGAGCTTCACAATATTGTGAAGCAAGAAGGTCCTATGCTGCTGTTCGTCATGGAGACAAAAATTAGTGGGCAGCGTGTGAAAAATTTGCAAGGCTCTTTGGGGTTTGCAGGATGTTTTGCTGTGGATAGCGACGGCCTCAGTGGTGGCGTGGGCCTTTTTTGGTCGGCTGAGGTGGACGTTGATCTGAAAAGTTTTAGTTCTGGCCATATTGATGTTATGGTGCGGAAACGGGATCTTAGTGCGGATGCGTGGAGATTTACGGGTTTCTATGGAGCTCCTCGCGCTGAGAATAGACATCACAGCTGGAGGTTTCTGAGAACTCTTTTCTCGATTCCGCATTCAGCTTGGCTTTGTATGGGTGATTTTAATGAGACCTTGTATGCTCATGAGCACTTTTCCAATTCGGCCCGTCCTGAGTGGCAGATGAGGAATTTTCGTGATGTTATCGATGATTGCCAGCTCCAAGATCTTGGGTGGTCTGGTACAGCTTATACGTGGGATAACCGAAGGGGTGGTGATGCTAATGTTAAAGCAAGGTTGGATAGAGCATTTGCCAACTCTGCGTTTCTTGATCGGTTTGAGAATACTCGAGTTAGACATATTGTTTCTACTGAGTCAGATCATTGTTTTGTGCTAGCTGTTCTCAGGGAAAGAGATTCTGATGCTAATAGAGTTCGTCAATTCCGTTATGAGAATGTGTGGCAGACACACATTGATTATGACAGACTCGTGGTTGATAATTGGTCCAAGGGGGCAGGGAGTCGAGGCCTCAGTGGGATCGTTGATGCACTGCAGACATTGCAAGGAAAGTTGTCTGACTGGGGTGCTCAGGAGTTTGGCTGCTTGGCGCGCACAATTCAGAAATTGAGACAGAAATTGGAAAAGCTGCGGCGAAGCTCTACTGGACGAGGCCCAACTGAGGAGGAACGGGCCGTCGTTAAAAAGCTGAGAATGGCTTTGCATAGAGAGGAAATTTGGATGCACCAGCGCTCCCGTGTTGCTTGGATTAGGGAGGGTGATTGGAATACGTCATACTTTCACCGACAAGCTGCTCTGCGGAAACGCTTGAATAAGATTGATTCTTTGGAGCACTCTGGTGGCTCTAGGTGCGAAACTATGGCAGAGAATCATGCAGAGGTTCAAGGTTTCTATCAAAATCTGTACCAACCTCAAGGGTACAGAGATATGACTGATTTGCTTGACCTTGTGCAGCCGAAGGTTTCTCAGGAGATGAATTCTGTGATGGATGCTCCATATTGTGAAGAGGATATTAAATCGGCTCTATTCCAAATGGCACCATCTAAAGCTCCTGGAGTTGATGGTTTTACTGCTGGGTTTTTTCAGCGACATTGGAACCTTGTAAAAGATGATGTGGTTCTTGCTGTGAAGGATTTTCTGAATGTTGGTGAGCTACCGGTGGGACTCAATGATACCTCAATTTCCCTGATTCCGAAGGTACATAACCCACAGAAAATTTCTCAATATAGACCGATTTCTTTGTGCTCAGTGTTGTACAAAATCGGTGCTAAGTGCATTGCCAATAGGCTGCGTTTTTTCCTGGATGATATTATCGGTGAGGAGCAAAGTGCCTTTGTCCCTGGGCGTTTAATTACTGACAATGTCCTTATTGCTTATGAAAGTATCCATGCGATGAGAAGGAAGAAGAAAGGAAAGAATTATGTGAGTGCGATTAAGTTGGATATGATGAAGGCTTATGACCGTGTGGAGTGGCATTATTTGGAGGCCATCATGTTAAAGTTGGGTTTCTCTCACTCCACGGTGAGATTAATTCTAAAATGTGTTTCCTCTATAAGGTTTTCAGTGCGTGTGAATGGGGAGCTCTTACCTTTCTTTACACCGTCGCGTGGGCTTCGACAAGGTGACCCTATTTCACCCTATTTATTTCTTCTGTGTGGAGAAGGTTTTTCGGCACTGCTAAATCACTTTGGTGGTGCTTTGGTGGATCGTGGTATAAGAGTAAGCTTTCAATCTCCGTGGATCAACCACTTGCTATTTGCAGATGACAGTCTTATTTTCATGAGTGCAAAAATGCAGAGTGGAGACCGCCTGAATAATATTCTGAGGATTTATGGGGAGTGCTCTGGACAATGTGTTAACAGAGAGAAAAGTTCCATTTTTTTCAGTCCAAATACCCCGGTTTCTGTCAGACAAGAACTGAAACAGTGTTTGGGAATCCAGGTGGAAGCTTTCAGCGAATGCTACTTGGGTTTGCCAACAGCAGTGGGACGTATTACGAGTGGTTCCTTTGATCACATTAAAGACCGAATCCGGTCCAAGATTCAGGGTTTGGCAAGGTTACTCTCGTGTGCGGGTAAGGAGGTGTTCTTGAAAACGGTGATTCAAGCCATTTCAAACTATAGCATGAGTTGTTTTCTCTTGAATAAGAAGGTTTGCAAAGGCATTCGGTCTTGCTTTGCAAATTTCTGGTGGAGTAGCTCTCTTGATAGAAAGTCTCTTCATTGGGTTTCTTGGGATGTGCTGTCTGCACCAAAGGAGAAGGGAGGTATGGGTTTTAGGGATCTTGAGCTTTTTAACCTGGCAATGCTTGGCAAACATGGTTGGAGGATGATCACTAATCCTGATACCCTATGTAATCGTGTTCTAAAGGGGAGGTATTTCCCTAACTCGGAGTTCTTGCAAGCCACTGTCCCTCATAGGTCTTCGGCTACTTGGAGGGCTATTGTGGCTGGTAGAGAAGCGCTTCAGCTTGGTTTGTTGAAGCGGATTGGGAATGGAGCTACTGTTTCGGTGATGATTGATAAATGGATCCCGGGCATTCGTTCGATGCAACCTTCTGTTCAAATGGGGCCACCGAGTGAGAATGTGACTTTGGTTGGCCAGCTGATTGATCATGATATTGGTGCCTGGAAGATAGATATGGTCAGACAGAAATTTATCACACCGGAGGCGGATGCTATTCTTAATATCCCTTTGCGGCGTGATGGAGGTGATGATAGTTGGGCTTGGTCTCTTGAGAAGACTGGAAACTACAGTGTGAAGTCTGCGTATCGTGCTCTAGTGAGTCGTAACGAGCATCGTGCTCTAAACGAAGGGACGATAACTGAATCCTCAACTTCTGAAAAACACTTGTGGTCAGCCTTGTGGAAACTAAATGTCATGCCAAAAGTTCGGGTGTTCTGGTGGAGGGTACTTCGGGGTATTCTGCCAGTAGAGTCGACCTTGAAGCACCGACATATTGCTCCTATTGCAAGGTGTAAAATCTGCCTTGCGGCAGACGAAGATTTGCAACATGCGTTGCTGTTATGCGATCATGCACAGAAGTTCTGGTCTGAGGCTCAAGCCTGGTTAGGATTTGTTCTTCCGAGACTTCATCCTAGATCATGGGCTAAAGACATTCTTTGTGATGATAGATTCTCTGTGAAAGACAGAGCAAGACTCATTACCATTATGTGGGCTATTTGGAATTCTCGGAATAGCTGGACACATGATAATGGTGCGTATGATCCGGTTCATTCCATTAAAATGGCGAAAGAAGCTTTGGCAGTGCTCGAAATTCCTAAGTCAGTGAAGACTATGCTTCCGGGCTATGGATGGCGTCCTCCAGATAGGGATGTGGTCAAGATAAATACTGATGCTGGTATCTCTCTGGAAGATATGAAGGGAGGCGGTGGTGGTGTTGCACGCTCGCATAATGCGTTTTTGGGGGCGTGGAGTAAACCCTACGATGGGGTGACGGACCCCCTTGTTGCTGAATCTCTGGTGGTGCGAGATGGTATTATCTTTGCAAAGCTGAGAGGTTATCCGAAAGTGATTATAGAGACGGACTGTCTGGAGTTGGTAAATCTCTGGAATAATCGCCACGGGTCTCGTTCTGCCGTGGCTCCAATTCTTCATGAATTAGGAGAGCTTGTTTTAAGTTTTTCTGCTTTTAGCATTCAGCATATTTCTAGATCAGCTAATAATTTGGCGCATCTTTGTGCTAAGACCGCTTGTAAGTTGTTAAGAACGAGCAGCTGGCTCGATTGTAACCCTGTTTTCCTGACAGTTAGCTTGTTGGCTGACTGGTCAGGTTCCGTTTTAGCTGAATAAAGCTCTCTAAGTTTCCCGCAAAAAAAAAGTCAGATAAAATAAACTTCGGCCAAGCATATTAGTAAAAATATAAAATTCTATAATATCAAATATATATAATATAAAAATATTTTTTGTGATGATTCTAACTATGTCTATTTTATGTTGTAAATGTTTATATTTTTTCTTGTACATTTAATCAAAGTTTGAAAAGTTTAACTTTAACTAAACCTAGAATGTAGGATAATTAGGACAAAGGGAGTATAATTGTTTACTTTTATATTTATAGTGGTTTAAAGGTTTAAAGAGGCGTACGTTGACCGCCTGAATTGCTATGTTTTCTATATTTTTGGAGGGAGGGACGTGGTTTGTAGTAAACCTTCGTAGTGGACGTCTCTGTGTGCCACACGAAAGAGCATCGCAGCAACGTTGGCCATCCTAAGTGTCTCTTCCACAACCTTAGCGGTGTATTTCATCTGGGAGATGTCATCGAGTGTAATGAGGTCGCCGCTCTTGTCTTTTGCAATCGCCAAATTCTCCTCCTGCATGCCAATATTTATTAAAATATTTATAGTTAAATCGATGATGTATAATTGATGGTTACTTACACGTAGCTTGGCGAGCACATCGGGCGATTTGGCGAGGTGGTAGGCGGCCCAGGTGACGTTAAGTGAGGTAGAGTCGTAAGCCCCAACGATTAGGGTGACGATGTTGTCCACCACCTCGTCATCGCTCAGTTTCTTTCCGTTTTCGTCTTCCATCTGCATCAGTCCGCTCATTACATCCTCCTTTAGCTTTTCTTGATCTTTTTCAGATGATTTCATTAGATTCTTCCTTCTAGTCAGCTCCTCTCGGAACACCGCAGTTAGCTTCCTGCGACACTGCCACGCCAACCATGCATGTACACACGTAGCTTCAGTACACCATTACTCCATCCTAAAAATCATTGAAGTTCTAATTTGTGCTAAACAAAACTACTCTAGGATTTACCATAATTAAAGAAAAATTATTATTCTCTCCGATCGGAAATAACTGTCGGTGACCTAGTACAAACTTTATACTAAGTTAGTACAAAATCACCGATACTTATTTCTGATCGAAGGCAGTAATATTTACAATGTCCAACGCATATATTATGAAAGTATGTTGTATACGATACCACGCCCCCTTTATATATGAAAAAATTAGGTGGAGGGTTTTCTACCTCCCAAGTGACCATTCAAAAAAGTACTACATCTGAATAGTAATGCTTATCGCTAATATAGATATATCTTAACACTAAAACGTGTCCAGCTATATCTATATTAAGGACAAGTGATAATGCTTGGAGGGAGTACTATATTGTATCGATGTATCTAATAAAACAATTGGCGCTCTAAATTTTTCATATATTTTTCTTTAAACTTGGTCGAACCCAGAGGATGCAGTTTTGGCTCTCGGGTCTAGATAGACCTGTTATCTGGACCATCAATTTTTACGCTGAGATTGATGATTCGGTTATAAAATGATTGGACGCGAGCTGCAGTAATTGGAGAATACTGTATCCCTGACACATACGATTCATACGCAGGGTCCTCCACAGTAACGTGCGGCCACGGGGACAAACCGTGCTTGGAGTCGGGACTAATCCTGGCCATCGGGCCGGGCTTTTTCGGGCTGTCCCGAGGCACGGGAAAAAAGCCCGGCACGAAATTAGGCCCGGCACGCACTGTATCGGGACGGGCCAGGCCCGAGGCACGGAGCGGGCTGGGCTTTTTTCAGAAAACCGACCCGTGGGCTAGCACGAGCCCGGCACGAATTATTGCGGGCCCAGCACGGCACGAGCCCAGCACGGCACGGCACGGTAAAGCCCGACATAGGATTCTACGCTCGCTCGATAGCTTTTATCGCTGCTGCTCGCTGGCTCGCTGCTCGCTGCGCGCTGCTCGCTGGCTCGCTGCTCGCTAGCTCGCTTGCTCGCTGCAATCGCTGTGAGCTGAGACGCTGCACTGCACCGCTGCACGTCTTATCGTCTGGTGCGTGGTGCTTGTGCATGATTTCAAATTTTGGAGAGGTACTCGCCTGGTGCCGTTGTGCTCTTTTTATGCCCGTTTGAGCACTGTTTTAGGCATATTTTCAAAATATGTGACCGTTAGAAGGGTTAAAAAGTTTGATGCTGGACAATTTTTTGCTATAAAAAGGGAAGCAGACTCCTCATATTTTTCACACTCAAGCCACACCTTTCTCATGCACCTCACACTTCTTTCTCATGGCCGATGACCAGTTCCACCACTTTCCCCATCATCAGTTTGATCCATCTATTAGCTTTGATCCGACGCAGTTGGGGCTTACCCCTGACGAAATCGCCTACAACTACAATGCCCACCATCAGCCACATATGCCTCCTCCTGGTCCAGATATGCCTACTCCTTCCCATTCCACGGGATCGACCGGTGCATCCTGCTCGCAAAGCACCGGCACAAAAAAACGTCGCACTACCTCAAAAGTGTGGTTGGAATTTGACTTAGAGCAGCATCCGGGGAAGGATGGTGTAGTGGCGTGGAAAGCGGTGTGCAAAAGATGTAAATCCCACCTTGTCGGGGAGTCCAAGGACGGAACCGGCCATTTGGAGAGGCACATCACGGCGCACTGCAAGAAGGATCGTGAAGCGGGGCTGCAACAAACAACTCTCCAAATGAACCCCGACGGTACGGTACGAAATTTTAACTATAATCCTGAGGTAGCTCGAGATGCACTTTGTCATTTGATTGCTCATAATGATTTACCACTTGGTTTTGGCGAGACGCCCGGTTTTGTGAACTATATTAGAACTGCTCATAATCCAAATTTCATACCGGTGTCTAGACAAACTACTAGTAGGGATATGAAGAAATTAAACAAAAATGCTCTTCAGAAATTAAAAGAAGACTTTACTACATGCACCTTTTCAGTTTCTTTAACATCTGATATCTGGAGTGGTAGGCGTAAGAAAGATTACATTAGTGTCGTTGCTCATTATATTAATAATGAAAATTGGGAACTACAAAAAAGAATAATTGGATTTGAACTAATTGACGTATCCCATACCGGCAAGAACATTGCTGAAAAAATCATTACTGTTGTGGAAAATTTTGGTCTCACCAACAAGATTTTTGCAATAACTTTGGATAATGCTGCATCAAATACTACTGCAATGAGTTACCTCTCTCCTACACTTAGCCAGTATGCTGAATCTTGGTTACTACATCAACGTTGTGCTTGTCATATTCTTAATCTTATCGCCAAATGTGCTTTAAAGCACTTGGATAAATATTTGGATAATATTAGGGCCGTGCCGGGCCGGCCCGATGGCCAGGATTAGTCGGGACCTTTATTTTGACGGTCCAGGAGATAGGCCTGACTGGACCGCATCTGAGCGCTGTAGAGACCGAAGGAAGCATCGAGAATGGATCTCCTCTCCTTCCACCCACCTCCGCCGCCGCCGCCGCCGCGCCTAGCCACTCCGGCCGTCGTTTCCACCTTCCCCCTTCTCCTCCTCCCTGCTAGTGAGCCTAGTCTGGCCGCGCCGCACATCCTATAGCCCGTCGACATCGAGCAGCGCCAGATCTCGGAGCGTCGCTGGCTGGAGTTGAGCCCGAGCCCTGGCTCGACCTCCTCCACCGCGGCTTCCGCTTCTGCAGGTCGCCAGCCGTCCTACGCGTTCGTCGCTGCCTCGCCGCCACCCTCCCTCCCCCAGCCCCCGCTCCTCCAGCGACGCAGCCGAGCCCGATCCTGTAGTCACGCCCACGCGCGGTCACGCGCCCAGCCGGAGGGATGGATCCAGGCGAGCTCGCGCCGGCGTTATCGGCAGCCCCCTTGGTCCACCCCCACCTGCCGCCCGGTGCTCCCTCCTCACCATCCTTGACGTTAAATGTCTGAACTGCCTCTCCACGCTCCACCAGCGCAACGACGGCACGCAACCCATGCCGAGCTGCCTCCGTTGCTCGAGCCCGAACTATGTCGCTCGCGATTGCAAGCGGCCGCGCAGCCCTCTTGGCCGCTGCTGTGGAGGAACGGCCAGCCGCGCGGGGGTCCGGCCGACGACCGCGCACAAAGCGCAGACACCTCGTTGGTCTTGATCCAGGACGTTTGCGCAAACGGCCTGACAAACGCTACGCGAACGGCTCCCTCCTGTAATGAATGCGACCCCTCCCTGTCTACCACTGTTTACAAATAGCCATACCAACCTTATACAGCCGCATATACTAGCTTGACAATCAAACATGGCAAGCGCTGGTTGGTCCATGCAGCGAGAGCAACTACACCCGAGAGCCAAATCGGATTTCCGGTCGAACCCAAATAATTTGACTTCAATCATTTTGCAACTAAGGGAGTACATTACACACGTGCATGCATGAATTGATACGAATAAAATGGTAGTACGTACCTTCCGAGCGTAATGAAGCGGTGTGCCGGGGAAGTCGATCGGCACTGTCTTGAGTCCAGAGAACAGGCCGGCGAACAATTCGTCCATCTTCTCCGTCGCAGCCGACGGCTCCATGCTGACGAACATCAGGCAGATGTTCTCGAACGTCAGCTTCCTGATCTCTGTCGCGGCGGTGATGGTCCCCTTGTCGGCCCACGACCGCATCGCGGCGGCGACGCGCGGCTGGACGACCCTCGCGAAGGCCCGCAGGGAGCTCGGCCGGTTGACGGCGGCGACAACGAAGCCGCGGATCCTGGCGTGCTGCCTCTTCTCCACGTTGAACATGGAGGACAGGCCGAGGAGGTCGTGCGCCGGCCTCCGGGCGCCGAAGCTGCCGTCGTTGGACTGCAGCACCAGCTTGTTGGCCGCCGGGGAGCAGACCACGACGGTGGGCGAGCCGAAGAGGTGCGTCCGGTAGATGCTCTTCTGGGGCTCTCCGTACTTCTCGCTCTTGGCGGCGATGAAAGCGTCGGGGCGGCGCGCCACCTTGAAGTACCAGAGGAGAGCGAGCGTCTCGCCCAGGAAGGGGACACCCATGTGGCCGGGAGGTAGACGGTGGTGACGGCCGCGCTTGAGCGCGAAGGCCACGCGGTAGAACGCGTCCGTGCAGTGCCACGCCGCCAACGGGAGAAGGAGGAGGCTGCCCAACCACCACCATGCCCACACTAGCTCACCACCAACCTGCATTGTTCTTCAAAGTAGCTAATGTACAGGAAGGATTGATCGACCAGCTAACTCAACTTTGTTGATCCAGTGATTGGTTAGCTATATGTAGTAGCTAGTACTGTACTAGGTTTGATTAATTCCTGCATCTTTTATCAAACAATAGAAACATGGGGTGTACCCTCTTCAATTTGTCTAGTTTTGGACGGAAACGGAACAAGTCCAAATTCGACTGCAGGGCAACGCACTCATCACCTTGCTTCGGCATCTGGATGCAACTTAATCAACCATGCACGGCCTCTCGACGTCCTCCATGCTGCCATGCCGGCCTATAGCTCACACTGCCTTGACCATGTCATCGCTAGCTTTCCATGAATAATGGCAAGAACATGGAGGTCGACAGGTCCAATATTCCAAATAAATAATTAGGGTGGATGTTACTTTGTACCCCTTGCTCATAATTATGCGATAGTATATACTGACTTCTATTTTTGCTGCCACATATATTTTACCATGAACTATATATGGTGTGTCCAAGTTTACCCTATTCAAACTATTCCCCTTTCCATAGCCTAAGCCTAGCTACATGAAAGACTAACATGGAAAATGACACAAACCGGAATCGATCACGTTGTTGAGTGCCCGCGAGTTTGCTGAGTGCATTGTATCGGGGAAAATGTCGACAAGGTCACAGAGCTAAGCATGTCATAGAAACACTCGTCATTTTTATTGAAAGATCCAGCAATTGCTGGCCTTCGATTTTCATTACTCCCTCCGTCCCGGTGTATAAGTCATGCGCGTACTTCTAGGTCGTTATTTTGACTAATATAATACAAATTTTATAATATAAAAATTATACCATTAGAAAGTACATAATCTAAAGTTTCTAGTGATATATATTTTGTAGTATATATCTTATATTATATTAGTCAGAATGGCAACCTAGGGATACGCGCAAGACTAATACACCGGGACGGAGGGAGTAGTAGGTAGGATAAGTACATAATGGTCGTGACCTTTTTTTTGAAACACTCGTCATCAAAAGACACTTCCAACATGAGAGGTGTGCCGAGTGTTTAGGCAACGACACTCAACGAATGTGCAATGTATGTCGAGCGTGAGACCAGGGCACTTTTGGCAAAATAGCACACTTGTCACTAGTACAAAATACGATGTCGTTGACTTCTTGTTTTTGGCGAGAATTAGGAAACCAATTAGTGATGTCCTCATCAAACCCCAAAAGGTCTCCCGGAGTTGTATCCCTTCAAGTAGAATTTGTTATTGCTTGTCCAAAAGGCATGCCGTTGGTAGTGAGCACCATCCTGAGGGGCCCTTAACAAATCGACAACTCGGGCACACCATCTCTGAAGGGCCCTTAGGGCTGACAAGCTTCTATTAGTCACCCATCAGAACACTATTCCAGATATGTGTCGTATCACTGACATATTCTTCCTTTGATAGCGTCCTTCTACTTGTCGGTCAACTTGTTTTATCCGGACTCTTAATGTGATTTTCAGCGTTTATCGACAAACAACATTTGAATCTCACAGTTGTGTCATTGTGGACAGCCTTCCAAACATTTCACATTAGTATTTATCTCCCTCGAAATATCCTCCCACACGTTAGAATTTTCCATGTTTCCTCTCATGACATTCCCACATGGCATGAACAACGAGAAGTGGCAATTGGAGAATTGTGTGGATCTGTATTCCCTTTTTGCATGCAATTTTTATTATAGAACTACAAAAACAAAACGGTATGCACGGTGGTACCTACACACCCCTCCTTCAACTTTTGATTCAAAATGTATTAACCTATTTTAGCTTGGTTTTCTAGTAGAACACGAAATACTGCTGTGTAAAAGTGGTTTCAAATTTTTTGTAAGAATTTTTTTGGTCAAAGTCAACCCAAAAACAAAAAGTCAACGAAAAAATCTATTTTTGAGTTGACTTTGATGAAAAAAAATTCAAATCAAAATTCTGAAACCACTTTTGTACACCAGAATCCCGTGCTCTACCAGGAAAACAAACAAAAAATGGGTTAATATGTCTTGAATAAAAATTTGAAAGGGGGTGTGTAGGTACCCAGGTGTGTAGCAAATCCACTCTCAACTATGTGTGAATGCCTCCTATATCACACTCCCATTCCCCTTTTGGAATTTAGAAAATGAAAATGGATTTAAAAAATATATAATCTACTTTGCCCTATAGTTTAGAGAGAAACCATGAAATAGAGAGAGAACCACCGAAGATTAGAGGGGGAAACTCCTAGAGTCACCTCTTTGATCCTTCAACTCCTCAAACATCATATTTATCGTCTCCATGATGAAGAGGGAGTATTCCACCCTGGACTATGGGTTTGTGGGAGTTGCTTGATCTCTCTCTCTATCAATATGTTATCATGTATTTGAACCATACGATCTACCCTACATGATTATGGTAATATTTTACCTTTATGGTGGATCGTTTATTGATGAGATTAGTTATGAGGTTGAAAGTATGTTCTTGATGTATTTGTAGATGCATAATATTACCTTGTTCATGTTTAAAGGTTATGATCAAACTAGTATGCTAGGAGCGAGATAGGGAATGGGTGCATTGGATGGAGTAAATTAGTACTAGCAACTAGATAATGCCAAAAAAAATTGGAAACTACTATGTATTTTTGCATTTTAGTTGTTTACCTCAATAGGGATAAATGACATGTTCTATTGTTCATCTAGTGACAACAAAGATGATCATGTTTCTTCAAGGTAGCATATTTGATATTGAACATCATGTCAAAGTACCTAAGGCAATACTCTACAGTCATGGGAGTGTGGTCACCTAAATATCAGTTTGTGGAGTTTTCTCTTAGTAAGAGAGTATTAGTGAGATGTGATGCATCATATATACTCCCTCCATCCCAGTTTTAAGGGCATAATTTGCAAATCTCTTATCCCTAGATGATCTATGATTGGTGGTGAGATTTAGCTCTTTGTTCTCATTTAAAGACCCATTAATTAATAAGAAAGCACATGCGTTGGTTGTTTGGTCTTGGAAATGCAAAAACAGCTCATGCAAAGCTGCTAATTAAACATCTTAAATGCTAATATGCCTAAGAGGTGGAGGTATTTTGGGATTGCATGATTTGTGAATTGCGCCCTTAAAACCGGGATGGAGGGAGTAAGATAGGATGTGATGCCTATATGAATGCCAATTAAACACTACAAGAAGTTGCCTTGATATTACCTTTTTAGAAAATCTATGTTTGTGTCACCATGCATGTTTATGAAAGAGTAGTCAAGTGAACCCATGAACCCTAGTTTAATTTTAAACGTAAGAAACACCTTTATTTTGCATGGTCTTTATTTTTTTGCATATATTAAACCCAAAAATAAAAAATATTTCATTTGCTTTATTTTAGTCTTGTCTTCATCTCACTTACACATCATGTGCTTGACAAGTTGACAAACACTATGGTGGATTTGGGGACACAACACAATTACTTTTATTTTGTAGTACGTTGCTTGAAGAGGAGAGAGGAAATTTTTTTTGAGACTTTGACATTAAACCCCTAGCCATCCTTGTGGGGAAAGTTTATTCTGGCTGTATCACTGAACAAACGTTCAGATCTTATCATATGGAGCGAGCGAGTTATCTGTTATTAGATATTTTGACTGATGGTACATGGCAACTGGCAGGCTAAACCATTGCCACGTGGCAAATCCTGGGTGAGGTTGCTCCGCCAACTTCCGTTACATATTTGAGTACTTTCAAATTCTCTTGTAATCTGGAACATTGTACTAAATGATACAAATGCAGCAATTTTTTTAGAGTGTTAAATCCTAATTCCAACATAAGCGAGTATATCTGTGTATCTCCAACATATATAAGAGTTCAAAAGAAATGGCAGTATGTTCAAACAAGACATGCAGGTGCAGGCTACTGCTAAAGAATTCAGAGCAACTGCCAAAGCTAATCATTACACAAATAAGAGAAATTGCTTGATCAAGCAATGCTTTGATCACTGCCATTTTGCAGATGTCCTTGATAATAAATTATATTCTAGTGTTCTCAATTTTTTACTAACACATAGATATTATTCTCCACAAATTAAGGGTAGATATGAATGATATGATTAACACTACTAAAGAATTAAAGTGCACGTTTGAGACAAACATAACAGAGGCAAACAACACCACATTCTGAAGTTCTGTTCTATACAACACTAGCACTTGCAGGTATTCACTTGCTCTAAAAATGTTCAGTAGCACATCAAACTCAACCAAACTAGATGAACCAGAGAGATATCAAGTAGGAAAACCAAGCACACATCTGTCGATAACACTCAAAGCTACCGTGTCAATAAGGCAACGCACGTTAGTTTGCTGCTGTCCCAGAAAACCTTTACCCGCCACTGTACCGTGGAGTTGCCGGTGACGTCTAGGAGATACAGTGGCACTCCATGAACAGGGGAACAGCGAGTCGAGTAATCGAGGAGAGGGAGGTTGCAGCTCCAAGCCAAAGCCGGCATACAGTCCAAACATGGAGCACCAGATCGAGAACCAAGTTGTCGCTGTACAAGGAGCTGAACTAGAGAAACTATTTTTGAATCTCTCTCCAATTCTATAACTCAAATCTTCTCCCTCCGATAAAGCTCCGGGGCAGATGAATTTACCGGATTGTTTTTCAAATCTTGTTGGCATATCATCAAAGAGGATCTCGTGAAAGTAATCAAGAATATTTCCAATCTACACTCTGAGAACTTCCATTGGCTCATCTCGTCCAACATTGTCTTAATTCCTAAGAAGGAGGGTGCCGAATCCATCACCGACTATAGGCCCATTAACCGCATCCATGCCATGGCTAAAATAATAGCAAAAGTTATGGCCACCCGCCTTGCACCTTTCATGACTACCCTCGTCTCAAGATCCCAAAGTGCCTTCATTAAATCGAGAAGCATCCACGACAACTATATGTATGTGCGCATCTATGCTAGCCGACTTCACAAGGCAAGAACTCCAGCCCTATTGCTAAAGCTTGACATAAAAAAGGCTTTTGACTCCGTGCGATGGGACTATCTTGTGGATTTGCCGCTTCCCGCCAAAGTATAGAAATTGACTTGTTGCTCTTCTCCGCACATCCTCTTCTAGAGTACTATTGAATGGAGTTCCGGGGTCCCCAATACTTCACGGGCAAGGATTGAGACAAGGGGATCCGCTCTCGCCGCTCTTGTTTGTTCTAGAAATCGACCCTCTACAAGCTATCCTAGCCAAGGCAATGGAAATGGGAGAGTTGCACCGCCTACGTGGATGCGCCGCTTGCATGCGGACCTCTCTATACGCCCATGATGCGGTATTTTTTCCCCTATCAAAGAGGACATTAACGCACTTTCAAGCATCCTCCACAATTTTGGTGAGGTTACCGGTCTCGTAGTAAACATTCAAAAGAGTATGGTTGTGCCTATTCGATGTTTTGGGATTGACCTTGATGATGCTCTACTTGGGTTTCCCACGTTGCACTCCAACTTCCCAATTCGCTACTTGGGACTTCAGCTCTCGGGTCACCGACTTCGTAGCAGAGACTTCCAATATACTATGGACAAGATGGCTAGCAAGCTTCCAATTGGGCAAGGGAAATATGTCGCAACCGCCAGGAGAGCCTCTCTAATATAATCCGTTATTGCCTCCCAAGCTATCTACCCTCTCCGTTTTGCACTCTCCTTGGCTTGGGAGTGCCGTGCCAAAGGATATCGCCCCCTCAATTTTCAACATCTCAAAGAAAAAGAAGTTCCCAGTGAGCAAAGGCCTAGAGCACGATTTTTGGATATCATACCTATCCTTTGAGGGAGGAATCTCGGTTACTCATATCAATGAGTTCTTCAACATATGGGCCAAAATTCAAGGAATTCAACTCACCGAGGAGCTGGACACCATCACTTGGAAGCTCACTAACTCCATTGCATACTCCTCGTGATGAAGGTTAACTCGACAAATGTCCTAGATGAAGGACTTAGGATCGAGGGAATAGGCCGTCGGATGAACTTGAAGGTAAAGATCAGTCAAACAAGGCGTGTATCGAGAATAAACATGGTGATCAACTTGGCTTACTCTCAATCTGTCCCTAACCGGCCTCTCCTGGCCCCTATATATAGGTGGCTAGGTCTCAAGGAACCGGTCGGGTCCGATACATATTACAATGTATGTATATGATATGGACTCGTATTTCTACTATAAATATTCTTGGGCCTAGCTTAACGGGCCTCATGTGTACACAAGTAACAGGCTCTATTAGCTATATCGTTGTCAGTAGCCCCCGAGATTCTACCAGAATTGCAGGGGTTGAATCTCAAATCTTCACATCTTCGACTTGATGAATCTTCGACTTCTTCTTTTCCCTGTACTCAATTGGAACAACTCTCATTATATTACCTTGCAAGGGTTTTTTGGTTAACAAGCCTGACAACTCTGACGGATCAAGAGGCCAGTTAACTGCCGGAGCAGATACTTATGACCTACTTCAAACTCAATCCCCTTGGACTTGAGTCTGGGACCTGATCTAACCCAATCTTTTGCCGCATTTAGGACTTATAAAGAAATGATTCCAGTAGTTCTCAGGGTACCCAGTGCGTCCACCAGGATTTTCTTCGCTTCATAGACACAGAAAGTTATTAGCAGAGTGCATTCAGGTGCGTATACTAGGCCACACAAGACGGATCCTGGGGTCTTACCATCATGATATTCTATGACCACGGCATTCAAGCTTTGTCGTGATGACTTAGCCTCAGAATCATTAATTTCTTTTTCAAGCCTTGTTTGATTGTTGAAATGTGCAAAATCTTCGAGATGTTCTTTCTTCAAATAATCACGAATAGCTCCCGATGGGAGTAATCGATGTTAATTTGTTGACAATATAGTCGAAGATTGCTCTCAACAAAGTAGTCGATGATATTTTTGATCATTTACCCAACATTGTCAATTGTCATCGGGTGCACGACCAGTGCTCCCGATGGGAGTAGCCCCCGAGGCTATAGCCAAAAAAAATTCGGGTATAGACTCAAATATTTTGTCTTCCCATCTTCCAACTATAGTATTTTTGTTGATTCGTCGGGTGTGTGTCAAGCGCTCCCGATGGTAGTAGCCCCCGAGGCTATAAGGGGGTGCGTTGCAACCTTTTATAGACTCAAATATTTTTCTTCTGCATCACCTGTTATCTTTGGAAGATTACACATATCTTATTTCCTTCCTTTATATATGTTACCGCTGTTCTTTTCTCTGCTCGGGGTGAAATGTCAAAGCCCGTAACTTTATTTGGACATGTAATTCATAAAGGCCCACAAAAAGTTACTTATAAATAAAGTATGCCAGCTTGCCAGGGAAAACCCTAATCCCTTCATTGCGAGCTTTCTCTGCCACATCGTATTCTTCCTCCAAATCTCATCTAGGGCTTTCTATTTCCACCTAGCGCAACTTTCCAATGGCGGACGCCGGTGCTTCTAGCCTTGACACCGGTGCGCTGATGGAGAAGCAGGGACGCGGCCATCCCCGCGGCAGTAAAAACAAACCGAAGGATGCCTCCTTGGTGGCTTCGTCGTCTGCATCTGCAAAGCAGCGCCCTGGCCGCCCCTTGGGAAGTAAGAAAAAAACCAAGGCACCTGCCACCGTTGCCCCAGGTGCCAGCACTGTGATACGTCTCAAACGTATCTATAATTTTTGATGCTCCATGCTTGTTTTTACACCATTTTCCTTGTGTTTTATTACACTTCGTGGCATTTTTATGCGATTTCTAGAACTAACCTATTGACAAGATGCCACAGTGCTAGTTCCCTGTTTTTTGATATTTTTGTGTTTCAGAAAAGCTACATAGGAAATATTCTTGGAATTGGACGAAACAAGTTCGGAAACTCCTATTTTTCCCGGACGGAGGACGAGGACCAAACGGGAGCTGGAGAGGGGCCAGAGGCTGGCCACACCATAGGGGGGGGGGGTGAGGCCCAGCCCCTGGCCGCGCCCACCCATGGTGAGGCCACCCTGGTCCACCTCTGATGATGCCCCTTCGCCTATAAGAAGCCTCCCGACGGAAAACCCTAAACAATCGGCAAATTTCCAGAAAGAGTTCCGCAGCTCCGCCACCACTGCCGACAAATTTCGGGGGACAGAAGTCTCTGTTTCGGCACCCTGCTGAGACGGGGAAGTGCCCCCGGAGCCATCTCCATTGGTCTCCATCGCCGTCTCCGCCGTCTCCATCAACCTCACCGCCATCTCCATCAACCTTGTTGTCTCCTATGATGAGGAGGGAGTAGTTCTCCCCCGGAGCTGAGGGCTCTACCGGTAGCTATGTGGTTCACCTCTCTCTCCCATGATGTGATCTTTATGTGATTGTGAGCTTTGTATCTAGTTGAATTGGTAGATGTTATTATTCAGATATTATGTTACTCCCGTGCTTTATATTTATAAACTCCGGAGATACCTTGTATCATGGTGTGACGGTGACAGTGTGCGCATCATGTGTGTCTTTTTGGTTAATGTCTCTATGAATTGTTGGTGTTTGTTGGAACCATCTAGTGCGTTCACGGTGACAGTGTGGGATAATCTAGTTTGGGGAAATACGGACTTTGAGGAGTGCTTCGTAGCCCTACGCATGATTAGTGTTTGTTTTCCATTGGATAATTGTTTAGAGTGGCATATTGATGTTAGTATCTATTGGTTCAATTATGTTATATTTGTTGAGAGTGTGGCCACTAGTGAAAGTATGATCCCTAGGCCTTGTTTCCAAGCTTTGCACACCGTTTACATTCAGTTTTGTTACATGTTTGCTCGTAGCGATATTTATTTCAGATTACATTCACTACTTATAATCATCACTACTACTTGTATTTCACTATCTCTTTGCCGAACTAGTGCACCTATACATCTGACAAGTGTATTGGGTGTGTTGGGGACACAAGAGACTTTCTGTATCATAATTGCAGGGTTGCTTGAGAGGGATAGATTTGACCTTCTCCTCCCTGATTTCGGTAAACCTTGGGTGATCCACTTAGGGGAAACTTGCTGCTGCTCTATAAACCTCTGCACTTAGAGGCCCAACACTGTCTACAAGAACAGACGCGTGCGTAGACATCAAGCTCTTTTCTGGCGCCGTTGTCGGGGAGGTAAGGTAAAAGGTACTCGCATCCTCTTGTGTGAGTGCTCGAAGTTATTTCCTTTAGATTCTGCAATTATATCTTTTTGTTTCTTGTTTTTATTTTCACTAGTTAGGCTTAATGGAAAACAAAGAGTTCTATAGTATTTTTCCTACATTAGGATATGGAGTGTTTGAAGAGAAAATTGAAAAACCTTTAGAGCTTCATTTGCATGCTAATAGTGTTGTTAGTATGAATGCTTTGAACACCGTTGTTGCTAATGCCATAGAAAGGTCTAAGCTTGGGGAAGCTGGTTTTGTTAAGCATGATATTTTTAGTTCCCCGGCTTTAGTGGAGAAAATTTGCTCTGATGATATTTTATCTCCCATATGTGATAATTCTTATGATGCTTGTGCTCCTCATCCTTTTAAAATACCTATGAAAATTGTTGAACGTGCTATCAATAACTGCTATTTAGGAGATGGAACTGTCCATCCTAGTGATCATTTGCTCTTTATACATGAATTATGCGAGTTGTTCAAGTGTGCAGGTATTTCAATGAACCAAGTTAAGAGGAAGCTATTTTCTTTATCACTGAAGGGCAGAGCTGCGGAATGGTATAAAACACTGAAGGATGGCCGACCTATTGATTGGGAGGAAATTGTACCTCTCTTTTATTCTAAATTCTATCCTTCTAGTGAGGTTTATAAAGATAGGAATTATATTTATAATTTTCATCCGCATGAGGGAGAAAGCATTGCCCAAGCGTGGGGAAGATTGAAGTCACTAATGCTTAAATGTCCCATTCATGATCTTCCCGTAATTTTGTTATTAATAGTTTTTATGCAAGGCTTTCAGGATATTACAAGGACTATCTAGATGCATGCTTTGATGGCTCTTTCACAAGCAAGGATGTTGACGTCAAGTGGAATCTACTTGAAACAATTCAAAACAATATCGAAGATTGGGATAGCGACAAAGGTAAAGGATCAGGTATAAATTATGAGTATGATTGCATTAAGTCTTTCACTGAAACTGCTAATTTTCAAGAGCTTAGTGCTAAATATGGTCTTGATCCTCAAATTATGGTTAATTGCCTTAGAGCCTTTGCTTCCCATATTAATGTTCCCAAAGGAAATGGGGATGTGTATCATGAACCTTTTAAAGACCCTTGTATAGAAAGTGATATTGTTATTGATGATTGCAATAAACATGCTCAAACTTCTGAAAGTACTACTTCTTATAAGCATGTTAATTTTTGTGGAGTACTTAGACCTTGTGAACAGAGTTACGACAAAGAAGATTATAGTATCCACCACAGGAATGAAGAAACCCGAATGTGGGATAAGGCTCTAGATGAGCTTGGTAAAAGGGTTTGTGAGCTTTATCCTTTTATTTGTGAACTTTGCTATGACAAGGGTCATTTTAATTTTCAATGCTCAGGCCATAATAGTGATACATCCAATCGAATGAGTACCACAAGTTTGTATTGTGATGACAAGATCACTCTCAATCAGCATGATGAGCTTACTTTGTTTTTGGGGTGTGAAGAGTTATCTAGAAAAACTTCTTTGGTAGATATGAGCATTTTTAAAAATATTAGCATCCTGCAGGGTTGTCGTATTTATTGTGTTAAAGATTGTCACGCAAATACTTACATACAAAATGTTATAAAACATGATGTTTTTCCAAGCTATGACAGGAGTAATATATGTTTCCATCTTATTAACAAAGAGGAGAAATCCTCCAAAGTTTCTTCTGTTGTTTCTGTCAGCAAACCAGATTATGTGGAGAAGATGCCTTTCAAGTCTCTCCCTCCTAAAGGAGAGAGTAAGAAGAGTAAGAAGAAGAAGAGGAGTAAAAGGAGAGAGGAAACGGTATCTTCCCCTAAGCATGTTGCTCCTATTATAGATTATGATAATTCTGATCTTGATGATGTTCTTATGCCTGTTACCTATGTTAGTGATCATGATTGGGAAAAGCACTCTACTTTTGATATTGAAAATATTTTTGGTACCAATTCTGAAAATTATGAGGTTAATAATTGTTGCACCATTAGCACTATCCATGTTCCTTCCTATGATGATATGTTTGATGAATATGCTTTGCAAGATAGCTATTCTATAGATTATGATGATACTAAACCTCTAGTTTATGATGGTTACAATTATGAGTATAATATTTTCAGTTCGCCTACTATTGAGGAGGAAACAAGGTATGATTACAATATGCCTCCTATTTTTGATGATTATGGTGATGAGAATAGTTATTTTGGTGAATCTGCTCCTACTACGATTGTTCATGTGGGGAGTATTAATTCTTTTGTGCATGTGGCTCATGATAGGGATGTTCTATGTGATAGTTATAGTGTTAATTCTATTCATGATGCTACTGAAAGTTACTATGAGAGAGCGAAACATGGTTTGATGGATCTCAACAATATTAAGTTTCCCCTCCTTATGTTGCAAATCTTGAAGTTGCACTTGTTTTATCTAACCATGCTTGTTACTATGTGCCTCATTGATTCATTTTCTTACAAGATTCTTATCCATAGGAAGTAGTTTAGATTTAAATGTGTTTCACATTTGCTTTTGATGCTCTCTCTTGCTTCAAGTTCCTTTATAGCGCCTTTGCCTTAAGCTCTTTTATGGCGCCTACATGAGCATATTTTTAAATTACTGCGCCTAGCTCAAAGGCGTTAAAGAAAAGCACTCTTGGGAGATAACCCAATGTTTTATTTTCAGTAATTTTTCTTTTATTTGAGTCTCGGAAGTTATTACTACTGTAATGACCTCTCCTTATCCTTTTTATTTTGTTGTTGTGCTAAGAGAAACCTCTAATTTGAGTGAGGTAAGATTTGGGGATGTTGCTGTCCTGAAACAGATTTCGGTGCTGCACCGTAAAAATTCGTGAACATTCTCAGAATATATTTTTGACCTGTGATTTCTTGTGCATATACCCCAGGTTATATCCAAACTTTCATTAGTTTCACGCTTTTTGATTTGAGCAACAGAAAACCCTCAAAAAAATCGACCTTTGATAGCTGTTCTGTTTTGACAGATTTCGGCCACTATTTGTGTTTGCCTCTTGATCGCTTTCTTTTTGAGTTCTTTTGTTCATGGAACTTTTTGGGGAAGTTGCTACAGTAGTGTATGCTTTATATGTGGTGGTTTTGAGTTTGAAACTGAACCAAAAAGGGTTGATTCACTATTATGTTTATGCTAACGTTGCTAATAGAATTGTGTGAAGTTTTGTATGAAGGAAGTTTTCAAGTGTAGGGATTGGAGAATGATGAGATGAGATGAAGAATGGACAAAAGCTCAAGCTTGGGGATGCCCATGTCACCCCAAGAAATATCCAAGAGGTACAAGCGTCAAAGCTTGGGGATGCCCCCGAGGAACCCCTTCTTCATCGGCAAAAATCAGGTCACCTTTAAGACACTATATTTTTATTGCTTCATGCACTATGCGTTTTTCTTGGAGCGTCAGTTTTGTTTGCTTTCAGTTTTATTTTGGTGTTGGGTGCTGCAATAAATGTTTGGATAACATCATGTTTTAGGAGAGATACTTGCTTCGTTTTTCATTTGCCAAGAACACTCTATTTTTCACTCTTATCGTTCAACGAGTGTTCTCTTTTTCTAGAACTGCATTTAGCTTTCGTTTTTCGCCTTGATTTTTGTTCAGATCTTATTATATCTTTGCATCAAGGTGTATTTAGACCACTGTTCTATGTTGGTTTTCATCAAAAGAGTTGTTTAAAAAAGATTTGATTGGTGTTGGAAAAGAGAAAAAGTTTCATGCGAAAAAGTGGTACAAAAAGGAGCTTGTTTAGACTGCGGCTTAGACTTTTGCATGTCGTGCTTGATGTCGTTTTGATAGTATGCTTAGTGATTTTTGCTGTAGCATGACTTGTCTCAAATGACTGAGATTGCTTAATGAGCCTTTGAAATAATCATGCGTTGTTTTTATTATTTGGAAGCATTAATTTGGTTTTCTCCTTGATGCTTTATTTGGGTTGACTTGGCGCATGCTTACAACATGCTTGACTCCTACAAAGTCGCCATAAGCCTTTATGATCATTTAGTTTTTGACTTTTGATGCCATCTTATGCTTCGCTTAATGATGTTTTGTCGCTATGCATGATTATGGCTGTTATTTCTCTCTTAGTTGGTCGCTCCCAGTCTTTTGCTAGCCCTCATTTTGTACTGAGTATGAGCTCTACTCGTGCATCCAGCTCCCAAAAACCAAGTTATTCTAATGTGTCCACCATACATACCTATTAGCAATTTGCTATTCCAAAGTATATTTGACTTGCTTTTATCTATCCTTCGAATTAAACTTTTATCGCTGTTATGCCAAAATTGGTCAGTAAAGCTCTCACGAACCTGATGGCACACTTTACTTTTCTCATTTTTAATAATTTTGACATTGTGGCCCTCTTATGTTGAGTTGTTATGCTTGCAAGTGGTAAGTTGGAAATTAGCCAAACCAAGCCGTTATGGGGTAAGCTTTCAACATTGCACTTCTTATTTGAGTTGATATCGTGATCTTTTGTTTATGGATACTCACGATGTGAAACAAGTTAGGAATCTTGCGGGATCATGGAGTTTTTATATGTGTTAGAGAAACGCTTGGGCCGCCAATCTAAGCCATGCATAATTCATGGTGGAAATTTACAACATGCCTATAGTGGATATTCAACGACGCATCTCAAAATAAAAAGCTATACCAATGGTAAATAAATGAGATGCCGAGGTGTTCATTGTCTGTTTGTCCTGTCATTTTGATGTGGGCTTGTTCCATGTCATCGGGCATGGAGGTACCCCGTTAGCAGTTCTCGATCATACGCATATACTTACAATGAGAAGAGCTTGCTTGGGACCCTAAGTCGAGTAGCATGAGGTTTGGATATTCGTACTTCACGGGACATGCTACTCGGTGATGGCGCCAGAAAAGAGCTGTGGCGTATAGTTGACGTGGGAGCAGTAAGTCCTTGTGCGTGGTGATGACCAGCCCATTGGGAACCCCAAGAGGAAGGTATGATGAGTGTAGCGGCAAGTTTTCCCTCAGTTAAGAAACCAAGGTTTATCGAACAGGAGAGGAGAGACGGTGACGACTGAAGGTGTTGTGGAACCTGCACACACACAAACAAATACTTTGTTCCCAACTTGCGATGAGGTTGTCAATCTCACCGGTTTGCTTGAAACAAAGGTTATGAGCGTATCGAGTGGAAAACAGTAGAGTATGCTAGTAAAGTAAACAGTACGAGAAAAGTAAACAGGTGATTGCAATATGATGTAAATAGGACCGGGGTCCACAGTTCACTAGTGGTGTCTCTCCATAGATAAAATAGCACATGCTGGGTAAACAAATTACAGTTGGGCAATTGATAGAATAAAGATAACGTGATATGTCAAGAAGATCACTATGAGATTTACTCTGGGCATTACAACAAAATACATAGACCGCCATCCAACTGCATCTATGACTAATAATCCACTCCCGGGGATATCAATCCGAACACCCTAGAAGTATTAAGTTGCGAACAACAGATAATTGCATTAAGCAAAGTGTGTAATGTAAACAAAGCATATGCCCTTGAGCATATGAATGTTGTTTTCTCCCTAGTAGCAACAGCACATCTACCACCTTAGGCCTCGTTTGGCAGCAGTGTGTCACTGTGTTTTTTAGAGTATTTTTTCAAGAGGATTGGGTGGAAACACCCTTGTCACCCAAAACACTTTGTTACACCATAAACCCCTTCCTCATCAAAACTCTCCATTGTATTTTGTGTTTGGAAGGCAGGGATAAAACTCTGCAGCCACAAATTTAATTTTCAGAACACTGCCACTGATAATCATATTAATTTTAATTTTGAACTATCTCGTTGAGCTTCAGTTCCCATCCAGCGGCGATGGCTGAGAACGATTCCGTGTAGTTGGTACAGCAGCCCTCACCATCCATCCTCCTCCACTGGTCACATGCATACATAAGCTGCCGCTGCTCATCCTGGTCGTCGTTAAGAACAATCACTACTACTTGTTCAGAAGTTTGTCTTGAAAAAAGAATCGGCTGAAAAACAGAAGCAATATTCCAGTACAGTTCAAGACTGTGTGGCTGATTCAACTTTCCAGTACTAGCTCGAATCAGTACTAGCTAAGAAAGTCAAGATAAACCCAACAACGGAGAGATGCAATATACAGCGATAGGACGGACACGGCGGCCTTCGCGGTGTCGGACGGGGCGGTGCAGCCGAATTTCGGCGGTGCCTTCGAGGTCGGGGCGAAGCTAACGAATTCTAGCGGTGGCCTTCCACCTGGCCGAAGGGGCGGAGTGGCCGCCTTCGCGGTCGGCGACGAGGCAGAGCAGCTGGGGCATTGATGCTGCGCCGCCTCCGCCCGCCCAAAACGCGAGGGGACAGGAGCGTCTTGGATTCGCGTCGACCCGACGTGTTTCGAGTGGTTTTCTCGGGCTGAGCCCGGTCAATACCGGCCTGCCAAACGCCCAGTTCGCGGTTTCGCGTGTATTGTGTTTGGGCCGGGATAATACACTAGAAACCTAGTTAAAACTCCTCTGCCAAACGAGGCCTTAGAGGTTTCTGTCACTCCCCCAGGTGAAATAGAGGCATGAACCCACTATCGAGCATAAATACCCCCTCTTGGAGTCACTAGCAACTACTTGGCCAAGATAGCTACTAACAACGGAGAGCATGCAAGATCATAAACAACATAGAGATAACAAAAGATATAATTCAGTACAGCAACTTAATCATAAACACCAATATTCATCAGATCCCAACAAACCAAACATGTAGAATTACATAACGGTGATCTCAATCATGTATGGCAGCTCATGAGATCTAAACATGAAGCACATGGTGGAGGAGACAACCATCTAGCTACTGCTATGGACCCATAGTCCAAGGTAGACTACTCACTCATCGCTCCGGAGGCAAGCATGGCAATGAAGAAGACCTCCGGTGGCGATTCCCCTCTCCGGCAGGGTGCCGGGAAGAGCTTCTGGACCCTCCCGATCTTCGGGTCGACGGCGGCGGCGTATCGCGATGTATTCTGGAAATCTGATCAGGGCCCTTAGGTTTTTTCCGTCGGGGGGGGGGGTACTTATAGGCGAAGGGGCGTCGTCAGAGGTGGAGCCAGGCTCCCTCACACATGGGTGGCGCGGCCAGGGGCCTGGCCGCGCCAGCCCTATGTGTGGGGCCGTGGTGGCCCCTCTCCGTCTCTCCTTCGGATCTCTGGAAGCTTCCGGGAAAAATAAGACTTCAGGAACTTGTTTCGTCCAATTCCGAGAATATTTCCTGTGTATCACTTCTGAAACACAAAAACAGCAGAAAATAGGAAACTGGCACTGTGGCACTTCGTTAATAGGTTAGTTCCGGAAAATGCATAAAAATGCCACTAAGTGCAACGAAACAATAGGCAAATGGTGTAAAACAAGCATGGAGCATCAAAAATTATAGATACGTTTGAGACGTATCAAGCATCCCCAAGCTTAACTCCTGCTCGTCCTCGAGTAGGTAAGTGATAACAAAAGAATAATTTTTGAGGTGACATGCACCTACACAATCTTGATCATATATGTAAGCATTGGTGAGCTGGGATCATAGAACTTAAAACATGGGCATGAAGATATAATCATGACAATAAGAACTTAGCAACCATGTTGTAAACATGCAAATGAACACAAACAAAAGATCATGGTAATGAAACAATGAAAGGTCAAACGTGTGTTCAAATCATAAGGAAAACATGCAAAAGGTTTTCAGCTTGTCCTTCAAAGAGAGCAAAACATAAATGCATAGGACACCTCAAAGTTTAAGAGGGCGACTAGATACAAATAATTTAAGAACAAGTGAAACCAACAATATGAATCAATCAATGAACTTTGGGACAATGCATATCACACTAAGAATGACAACTATGCTCTCTTAATGGTGCATAAAGAAAGAAGGTGGTGACTCAACATAAAAGTAAAAGAAAGGCCCTTCGCAGAGGGAAGCAGTGATTGCAAGTTTTATAACCTTCAAAAATTATGGTACTTACCGGCTTTGAGCTCTCATTGCCCCCATCATAAGCATCTTGAATGGTTAAAGTTAATGCGAGAACAATTATGATGCATATGCTTGACAAATCATAAGTTGAAAACCTCGTGCCCCGTGAATACGAGTACCCAAATCTCATGCTACTTTACTTAGAGTCCCAAGCAAGGCTCTTGTCATTGTAAGTATATGCATATCGTTGAGAACCGCCAATGGGGTACCTCCGCGCCCGATGACATGGAACAAGCCCACACCAAAATGACAGGACAAGCAGACAATGAACACCTCGACATCTCTTTTATTTGCTATATTGTTTAGCTTTTTGTTGTGAGATGCGTCGTCGAATGTTCACCATGGGTATGCTGCAAATTTCCACCATGAATTATGCATGGCTTAGATTGGCGGCCCGGCGTTTCCCTAACACATATACAAACTCCATGATCCCCACAAGATTCACAATTCATTTCACACCGCGGGCATCCATAAGCAAAAGATCACGATATCAACTCAAAAAGAAGTGCAATGTTGAAAGCTTGCCCCATGACAGCATGGCTGGGCTAGAATCCAACTTACAACTTGCAAGCATAACAACTCAACATAAGAGACCACAATGTCAAATTTTTAGAACAGGAAAAAGTAAAGTGTGCCTTCCGGTTCATGAGAGCTTTACTAACCGAATTTCGCATAACACTGGTAAGAGTTTCATTTGAAGAGAAAATAAAAGCAAGTCAAATTTACTTGGAATAGCAAATTGCTAGTAGGTATGTATGGTGGACACTTTGGAAAACTTTGGCTTTTAGGAGTTGGATGCACGAGTAGAGCTCATACTCAGTACAAGGTGAGGGCTAGCAAAAGACTGGGAGCGACCAACTAAGAGAGCAATAATGGCCATAATCATGCAAAGCGACAAAGCGACATTAAAAGAAGCATACGATGGCATCAAAAGTCAAAAACTAAATGATCATGAAGGCTATTGGCGACTTTGTAAGAGTCTAACATGTGTGAGCATGCGCCAAGTCAACCCAAATAAAGCATCAAGGAGAAAACCAAAATAATGCTTCCATACAATAAAAACAACGCATGATTTTTCAAAGGCTCATTAAGCAATCTCAGTTATTTGAGACAAGTCATGCTACAGCAAAACCACTAAGCATACTATCAAAAAGACATCAAGCATGACATGAAAAAGCCTAAGCCGCAGTCTACACAAGCTCCTTCTTGTACCACTATTTTGCACAAAGCTTTTTCTCTTTTCCAACACCATTTGAAATTTTTAAAAACACCTCTTTTAATGAAAACCAATAAAGATCAGAGGCAAAAATACACCTTGATGAAAAGATATGACAAGATCTGAACGCATATCAAGGCGAAAACAAAAACCAAAAGCAGTAGCAGAAAAAGTAGAACGCATCGATGAACGATAAGAGTGAAAAACTGAGCGTTCTTTGCAAATGAAAACAAGCAACTTCTCCAAAAGAAAATTTGTTGGGGTCCAACCATTTATTGCAGCAAACAAACAAACTAAGAAAACTAAAACAACTGACGCTCCAAGAAAAACACATAGTGCATGAAGCAATAAAAATATAGTGTTTTGAAAGGTGACCTGATTTTTGCCGATGAAGAAGGGGTGCCTCGGGGGCATCCCCAAGCTTTGACGCTTGTACTTCTTGGATATTTCTTGGGGTGATGCATGGGCATCCCCAAGCTTGAGCTTTTGTCCATTCTTCAACTCATCTCATCATTCTCCAATCCCTACACTTGAAAACTTCCTTCATACAAAACTAAACACAATTCTATTAGCAACATTAGTGTAAGCATAACATATAATCAATCCTCTATTTGCTTCAGGTTTCAACTCAAAACCACCACATATATAGCAGATACTACTGTAGCAACTCCCCAAAAAGTTCCATGATCAAAAGAACTCAAAAGAAAGCGATAAAGTGGCAAACACAAATATTGGCAGAAATCTGTCAAAACTGAACAGCTGACAAAGGTAGAATTTTTGAGGGATTTTCTGTTGCTCAAATCAAAAAGTGTTCAACTAAGAAAAGTTTGGATATAACCTGGCGCATATGCACAAGAAATCGCAGGTCCAAAAGATAAACAGAGAATTTTCACGAATTTTTACGGTGCAGCACCGAAAACAGTTTCAGGACAGCAACATCCCCAAATCTTTACCTCACTCAAATTAGAGGCTTCTCTTGGCACAAAAACGAAATAAACAAGATAAGGAGCGGTCATTACAGTAGTAATGAATTCCAAGACTCAAATAAAAGAAAAAGTACTGAAACTAAAAACATTGGGTTATCTCCCAAGAGTGCTTTTCTTTAACGCCTTTGAGCTAGGCGCAGAAAAGTGCGAATCAAGTACCTTCAGGAGAAGCATTAAGATCAACTGCAGAGGTCTTATCAATAAGGCATTGTATTTCATCCACATAAGTTTTTGAAGACCCTTTGTGATCATGCTTTGGTACACTATTCTCATCAAAAAGATTTTCAGGACAAATCCAAGCGAAATTATTTTCGAAAGCATCATTCAATCCCAAAAGCTTGCAAGGTATAGTTATTTCGGTTCCCTCATCATTAGTATCAATAACCTTTATAGGTGAACCGAGTTTATTAAAACGTTTAAGAACTTTCCTAGCTTCAACAACGACATCCTTAAATTCTAGGCGCAAAGTTTCCAAGATGAAAGCCTTCTTTTCGGGATCCTCAATTTCATGAAGCTTAAGGAACATATATTGCATAAAAGGATTAAGACTAGCAAACCTAGTTTCCAACATGTCAATTAATATAACAGAAGCAACTTCAATACTAGGAGCAAGCTCAACCCAAGACTTTTCCTCATCTTCCTCATGCATACTAATGTGATTAAAGAACTCCTCAATGTTACTTTTGCCAATAATCGAACCACTACCTACTGAGAGGTCCTCCAGAACGAACTCAGGGAACAGCATGATAAACTAAAGTAAAGAAATAACAACTACCAAGGATTCTAATTTTTTTGGGTTTTTGATAAAAAAACAATGCAGGTAAAATAAAATAAAGTAAAGCAAAACAAATAACAAAGTAAAGAATGTGTGTGCGAAGAACTCCCCTCGCAGAAGTCTTCTCTTCCTCCCCGGCAACGGCGCCAGAAAAGAAGCTGCTACTCGGTGATGGCGCCAGAAAAGAGCTGTGGCATATAGTTGACGTGGGAGCAGTAAGTCCTTGTGCGTGGTGATGACCAGCCCGTTGGGAACCCCAAGAGGAAGGTATGATGAGTGTAGCGGCAAGTTTTCCCTCAGTTAAGAAACCAAGGTTTATCGAACAGGAGAGGAGAGACGGTGACGACTGAAGGTGTTGTGGAACCTGCACACACACAAACAAATACTTTGTTCCCAACTTGCGATGAGGTTGTCAATCTCACCGGTTTGCTTGAAACAAAGGTTATGAGCGTATCGAGTGGAAAACAGTAGAGTATGCTAGTAAAGTAAACAGTACGAGAAAAGTAAACAGGTGATTGCAATATGATGTAAATAGGACCGGGGTCCACAGTTCACTAGTGGTGTCTCTCCATAGATAAAATAGCACATGCTGGGTAAACAAATTACAGTTGGGCAATTGATAGAATAAAGATAATGTGATATGTCAAGAAGATCACTATGAGATTTACTCTGGGCATTACAACAAAATACATAGACCGCCATCCAACTGCATCTATGACTAATAATCCACTCCCGGGGATATCAATCCGAACACCCTAGAAGTATTAAGTTGCAAACAACAGATAATTGCATTAAGCAAAGTGTGTAATGTAAACAAAGCATATGCCCTTGAGCATATGAATGTTGTTTTCTCCCTAGTAGCAACAGCACATCTACCACCTTAGAGGTTTCTGTCACTCCCCCAGGTGAAATAGAGGCATGAACCCACTATCGAGCATAAATACCCCCTCTTGGAGTCACTAGCAACTACTTGGCCAAGATAGCTACTAACAACGGAGAGCATGCAAGATCATAAACAACATAGAGATAACAAAAGATATAATTCAGTACAGCAACTTAATCATAAACACCAATATTCATCGGATCCCAAAAAACCAAACATGTAGAATTACATAACGGTGATCTCAATCATGTATGGCAGCTCATGAGATCTAAACATGAAGCACATGGTGGAGGAGACAACCATCTAGCTACTGCTATGGACCCATAGTCCAAGGTAGACTACTCACTCATCGCTCCGGAGGCAAGCATGGCGATGAAGAAGACCTCCGGTGGCGATTCCCCTCTCCGGCAGGGTGCCGGGAAGAGCTTCTGGACCCTCCCGATCTTCGGGTCGACGGCGGCGGCGTATCGCGATGTATTCTGGAAATCTGATCGGGCCCTTAGGTTTTTTCCGTCGGGGGGTACTTATAGGCGAAGGGGCATCGTCAGAGGTGGAGCCAGGCTCCCTCACACATGGGTGGCGCGGCCAGGGGCCTGGCCGCGCCAGCCCTATGTGTGGGGCCCTGGTGGCCCCTCTCCGTCTCTCCTTTGGATCTCTAGAAGCTTCCGGGAAAAATAAGACTTCAGGAACTTGTTTCGTTCAATTCCGAGAATATTTCCTGTGTATCACTTCTAAAACACAAAAACAGCAGAAAACAGGAAACTGGCACTGTGGCACTTCGTTAATAGGTTAGTTCCGGAAAATGCATAAAAATGCCACTAAGTGTAACGAAACAATAGGCAAATGGTGTAAAACAAGCATGGAGCAGCAAAAATTATAGATACATTTGAGACGTATCAGGACACGAGGTTTTCAACTTATGATTTCTCAAGCATATGCTTCATAATTGTACTCGCATTAACTCTAACCACTCAAGATGCTTATGATGGGGGCAATGAGAGCTCAAAGCTAGTAAGTACCATAATTTTTGAAGGTTTATAAAACTTGCAATCACTGCTTCCCTCTGTGAAGGGCCTTTCTTTTACTTTTATGTTGAGTCTCCACCTTCTACCTTTATGCACCGTCTAAGAGAGCATAGTTGTCATTCTGAGTTTAATGTGCATAGTCCTAAAGTTTATCATTGATTGATTCATGATTATGGTTTCACTTGTTCTTAAATTATTTGTATCTAGTCGCCCTCTTAAACTTGAAGGTGTCCTATGCATTTATGTTTTGCTATTCCATGAAGGACAAGCTGAAAACCATTTGCTATGTTTTTCCATATGATTTGAACACACGTTTGACTTTCATTATTTCATTTTTCATGATCTTTCATTTGTGTTCTTTTTCATGTTATAACATGGTTGCTAAGTTTCTTCTATCAAGATTATGCCTTTCATGCCCATGTTTTAAGTTCTTTGATCCCAGCACTCAATGCTTACATAGATGATCAAGATTGTGATGGTGCATGTCACCTCAAAAATTATTATTTTGTTATCACTTACCTACTCGAGGATGAGCAGGAGTTAAGCTTCGGGACGTTTGATACGTCTCAAACGTATCTATAATTTTTGATGCTCCATGCTTGTTTTTACACCATTTGCCTTGTGTTTCGTTACACTTCGGGGCGTTTTTATGCGATTTCCAGAACTAACCTATTGACAAGATGCCACAGTGCCAGTTCCTATTTTCTGCTCTTTTTGTGTTTTAGAAAAGCTACACAGGAAATATTCTCGAAATTGGACGAAACAAGTTCGGAAACTCCTATTTTTCCCGGACGGTGACAAGGACCAAACGAGAGCCGGAGAGGGGCTAGAGGCTGGCCACACCACAGGGGGGCGTGGCCCAGCCCCTGGCCGCGCCCACCCATGGCGAGGCCACCCTGGTCCACCTCTGACGATGCCCCTTCGCCTATAAGAAGCCTCTCGACGGAAAACCCTAAAACAATCGGCAAATTTCCAGAAAGAGTTCCGCAGCTCCGCCGCCACCGCCAACAAATTTCGAGGGACAAAAGTCTCTGTTCCGGCACCCTGCCGGGACGAGGAAGTGCCCCGGAGCCATCTTCATCGGTCTCCATCATCGTCTCCGCTGTCTCCATCGACCTCACCGCCATCTCCATCAACCTTGATGTCTCCTATGATGAGGAGAGACTCTACCGGTATCTATGTGGTTCACCTCTCTCTCCCATGACGCGATCTTTATGTGATCGTGAGCTTTGTATCTATTTGAATTGATAGATGTTATTATTCAGATATTATGCTACTGCCGTGCTTTATATTTACAAACTCCGGAGATACCTTGTATCATGGTGTGACGGTGACAGTGTGCGCATCATGTGTGTCTTTTTGGTTAATATCTCTATGAATTGTTGGTGTTTGTTGGAACCATCTAGTGCATTCACGGTGACAGTGTGGGACAATCTAGGTTGGGGAAATACGGACTTTGAGGAGTGCTTCGTAGCCCTACGCATGATTAGTGTTTGTTTTCCATTGGAGAATTGTTTAGAGTGGCATATTGATGTTAGTATCTATTGGTTCAATTATGTTATATTTGTTGAGAGTGTGGCCACTAGTGAAAGTATGATCCCTAGGCCTTGTTTCCAAGCTTTGCACACCATTTACATTCAGTTTTGTTACATGTTTGCTCACAGCGATATTTATTTCAGATTACATTCACTACTTATAATCATCACTACTACTTGTATTTCACTATCTCTTCGCCGAACTAGTGCACCTATACATCTGACAAGTGTATTGGGTGTGTTGGGGATACAAGAGACTTTCTGTATCGTAATTGCAGGGTTGCTTGAGAGGGATAGCTTTGACCTCCTCCTCCCTGAGTTCGATAAACCTTGGGTGATCCACTTTAGGGAAACTTGCTGCTGCTCTACAAACCTCTGGACTTGGAGGCCCAACACTGTCTACAAGAATAGACGCGTGCGTAGACATCACGCTGCTCCTCACAACACCTCTTCTCCTCCTCCTGTCAAGATTTATTCTTTCTTCTGTATCGCTGGTGCTCAATGCCATGAGCAGCAGCGTGTTTCACTAAAATTTACCAAGTTCATGGACGTGCGCGAGCTCCGAGAAGCGATCCTCTGTGAACAATCTAGAGGAGGAACTCCATATGAAGTGGAGGTGTACTATGATGGGCGCGGTGAGATGTACTTCAGGGGCGGATGGCCCCAATTTGCAGAGGACCACGAGCTGCATCAAGGTTTCTTCATGCTCTTCAACTATCATTGTGGTACGTCAAAGTTTGACGTGAAGATCTATGACGGCACGTAGTGCTAGAGGAAGTACTAGGCTGAAGTACACTTCCAGTAGATGTTTCCTTCTACTTGATGTAATATTCTATTTTATTCTCCTTTGGCCTGCTTTATGTAATAAGGATATGTGATGAATTTTATTCTATGCTATTGTGCAAAGTAATAGACCAGAGGAACTATTGGTGATTTACTCATGCTTTTATTTTAGCCTTGTTTTTTCTTGGCGGATATAGGGTTGTGCACAACCTCGTAATAACTCTTGAAGAAACGTCGAAGCCCCCGAGTGGAAAATCGGGATATATTAAACATATCGTCGAGTTGACCCAAGGAACCCGACCGGTGGTCTCATGTTATGGGTTCAGAGGGTCATGACTCGCAGTTTTCTATTGTCTTGCTTCTTCTACGCATAGAAACACCGGAGCTGTTCTGCATTCCAAGGGTTGCTCTCATCTTTGCCTGTCTTCTTGTCTTGTAGTCGATAAGCTCCTCCTGGGATGACTTCTGTAACAATATAAGGTCCCACCCATGGGGACTCTAATTTGCCATGGCCATCCTGCTTGAGTCGTAAGACTAGGTCCCCTACTATGAAAGATCAGGGGCGAACTCGACTACTATGGTAGTTCCGTAGACTTTGCTGGTACTGCGTAGCTCTAGCTAGTGCTACGTCTCTTGCTTCGTCGAGTGCGTCGACGTCATCTTGAAGTGCTTCTGTAGAAGTCGTTTTGTCGTAAGCTACAATTCTTGGAGCTTCATGAGTAATTTCGACTGGAAGCACGGCTTCTGCGCCATGGACCAGGAAGAAAGGTGTTTCTTGGGTAGCCGCATTAGGCGTAGTTCTCAGACTCCAGAGCACGGAGGGTAATTCATCTAACCAAGCGTGCTTGGCTTTCTCGAGGGGCGCGAGTAGCCTCTTTTTTATTCCATTGCATATTAAGCCGTTTGCTTTCTCGACTTGCCCGTTTGTTTTGGGATGTGCAACAGATGCAAATTTTAACTTGATTCCCGTACTTTCGCAGTAGCTCTTGAACTCCTTGGATGTGAAATTCGTCCCATTGTCTGTGATGATGTTGTGTGGTACCCCGAAGCGAAATACTATGGACTTGATGAAGTTGATTGCTGCTATGGAGTCTTGAGTTGTTACCGGGGCTGCTTCTACCCACTTGGTGAATTTGTCTACTGCCACCAACATGTAGACGTGCCCTCCCAGCCAAGATTTGTGCAATTTCCCTACCATGTGCAAACCCCATTGTGCAAAGGGCTAGGACAATGGTATAGGCTGTAGTTCTGCTGCTGGTGCGTGTGGTCTCGATGCGAATCATTGACAGGCCTCACACCTTCGGACTATTTCTTTTGCATCTTCGATGGCCGTTAACCAATAGAATCCTGCACGAAAAGCTTTGGCTGCTATAGCTCTGCTGCTAGCATGATGCCCACAAACTCCTGCATGGATGTTTTTTAATATATCTTGTCCTTCTTGAGGGGTGACACATCGCTGTAATACGCCAGTTATGCTTTTCTTGTACAACTTCCCCTGTAGTATGATAAAAGCTTTGGATCGTCATATTATCCTTCTTGCTTCGATTGTATCTTCGGGTAGTGTCTTGTTTATCATATAGGCCAAGTATGGCTGCATCCAAGTTTCTTCGATCATCATGACTTCCTCTAGGTCTGCTATGCTTCATGTTCCTGGCTTGCCAACCCCCGAGCCTGTCGTCGGATGCTGACTTGGTTCCCCTGTAGTCAAACTCTTACTGCTTTTTATTGACCTCTCGACGATTTCCTCCCAAAAGACTCCTAGTGGTATAGGCAGGCATTGTGACCTGATGTTTGCTAGATTGCCGGCTTCCTCGTTGCTGGCTCTGCTGATGTGGGAAACTTCACATCCATCGAAAGTTCCGTCTAGGTAGTAATACAAGTTTATGTATGCCATCATGTTGTCGCTAATGGCATCACACCGATTCAGCACTTGCTGGACGACGAGATTCGAGTCCCCGAATATTTTCAGTCGGGTTGCTCCACATGCTTTGGCCATTTTCATTCCATGAAGCAAGGCCTCGTACTCGGCTTCATTGTTAGAAGCTTGTGAAAAATTCATCCTTAATACATACTTCAGTTTGTCCCCTTGTGGTGATATTAGGACTACACCTGCTCCTACGCCTTGAACCCTTTTTGACCCGTCGAAGTACATTGTCCAAACACTCGACAGGTCAGGTGGTCTTGTGTTTTGTAGTTAGAGCCATTCTGCTGTGAAATTAGGTAGTACCTGAGATTTGATTGCTTTCCTTTTCTCGTATGTGATGTCCAGGGGAGATAGTTCGATTCCCCATAAGGAGACTGATGGCGCCGGTAGATATATAGATCACCGACCAGTTGGGAACCCCAAGCGGAAGGTATGATGAGCATAGCAGCAGTTTTCCCTCAGTAAGAAACCAAGGTTTATCGAACTAGTAAGAGAAAGCCAAACTTAAGAAGGTGATGCTTGCTAGCTTAGTGACACTCCAACAAGGGCGCCGTTAACAATACTTGTTAGCGCGTCTTCAACTAGTAGCAACGCGGAACCTGCACACAACACTATCAAATACTTTGTTTCCAACTTACGATGAGGTTGTCAATCTCACCGGTTTGCTGTAAACAAAAGTATGAGCGTATCGAGTGGAAAGCAATAGTAGTATGCGAGAAAGTAAATAGTGCAAGTAAAGTAAACAGGTGATAGCAATATAATGGAAATTGGACCGGGGTCCACAGTTCACTAGTGGTGTCTCTCCATAAAATAAATAACAACATGCTGGGTAAACAAATTACAGTTGGGCAATTGGTAGAATAAAGATAACGTGCATATGTCGCAAGGATCACTATGAGATTTACTCTGGGCATTACAACAAAATACATAGACCGCCATCCAACTGCATCTATGACTAATAATCCACCCACGGGGAATCATCCGAGGACTCCATGAATATTAAGTTGCGAACAACAGATAACTGCATTAAGCAAAGTGTGTAATGTAAACAAAGCATATGCCCTTGGACATAAGAATGTTGTTTTCTCCCTAGTGGCAACAACACATCTACAACCTTAGAGGTTTCTGTCACTCCTCCAGATTAAATAGAGGCATGAACCCAACTATTGAGCATAAATACCTCCTCTTGGAGTCACTAGTATCTACTTGGCCAAGATACCTACTAACAACAGAGAGCATGCAAGATCATAAACAACATAGAGATAACATAAGATAATATTCAGCACATCAACTCAACATAACACCAATATTCATCGGATCCCAACAAACACAACATGTAGAATTACATAACGGTGATCTCGATCATGTAAGGCAGCTCACGAGATCTAATCATGAAGCACATGGTGGAGAAGACAACCATCTAGCTACTGCTATGGACCCATAGTCCAAGGTAGACTACTCACTCATCGCGCCGGAGGCAAGCATGGCGATGAAGAAGACCTCTGGTGGTGATTCCCCTCTCCGGCAGGGTGCCGGGAAGAGCTTCTAGACCCTCCCGATCTTGGGTCGATGACGGCGGGGGATCGCGATGTGTTTCTGGAAAATTGATCGGGTTCTTAGGTTTTTCCCGTCGGGGGGTCTTTATAGGCGAAGGGGCAGCGTCAGACGTCGACCAGGGTGGTCTCACCCATAGGGGGCACGGGCTAGGGGCTGGCCGCGCCGCCCTATGGCGAGGCCAGCCTCTGGCTTGGCTCCGTCTCCTCTTCGGTCTTCTGGAAGCTTCGTTTAATAACTGGATGTTCGGCTTCTGTTTCGTCCAATTCCGAGAATATTTCCTGTGTAATTTTTCTGAAACACAAAAACAGCAGAAAACAGGGAACTGGCACTGTGGCATCTTGTTAATAGGTTAGTTCCAAAAAATGCATAAAAACGCCACAAAGTGTAACGAAGCACTAAGCAAATGGTGTACAAACAAGCATGGAGCATCAAAAATTATAGATACATTTGAGACGTATCAGCATCCCCAAGCTTAACTCCTGCTCGTCCTTGAGTAGGTAAGTGATAACAAAAGAAATAATTTTTTAGGTGACATGCACCTACACAATCTTGATCATCTATGTAAAGCATTGAGTGCTGGGATCAAAAGAACTTAAAACATGGGCATGAAAGATATAATCTTGATAGAAGAAACTTAGCAACCATGTTATAACATGAAAAAGAACACAAATGAAAGATCATGAAAATGAAACAATGAAAGTCAAACGTGTGTTCAAATCATATGGAAAAACATACAAATGGTTTTCAGCTTGTCCTTCATGAGAGAGCAAAACATAAATGCATAGGACACCTTCAAGTTTAAGAGGGCGACTAGATACAAGTAATTTAAGAACAAGTGAAACCAAAATCATGAATCAATCAATGAAAACTTTGGGACAATGCATATTATACTAAGAATGACAACTATGCTCTCTTAGACGGTGCATAAAGGTAGAAGGTGGTGACTCAACATAAAAGTAAAAGAAAGGCCCTTCGCAGAGGGAAGCAGTGATTAAACATGTGCTAGAGCTTTTCATTTGTAAAACAGAGAGATAAAAACTGGGTTTTGAGAGGTGGTTGACTTTGTCAACAACTGGCAATGGCGTTCTTACTATCTTCCATCCAAAAATGAAGCAAGTTTTTGAGAGAGATTGGCACTTTTGTGCTCTTTTATAAAGCTTGGCAATCCTCCCCACCTTTTTTCCTTTCTCACACCATGGCTAACCGATTCTATCGGGTGCCCACCAACATTCACATACCATGGAGGATTGCTTTTTTATTTTTATTTTCTTTTTGGAATAAACAATATGGAAGATAGCAAATTCGACCACTGCGTCCCCATGAGCTGAAAACAGTGTCACAAAACGAGAAGTATTTTGAAGGTTTTTCCAAAGGTAGCACATGAAAATTTACTTGGAATGGCTTGCAAATACCATGCATAGGAATTTATAGTGGACACAATGGAAAACTTGGTTTTTAGGAGTTGGATGCACGAGTACAACTCATACTCAGTACAAAATGAGGGCTAGCAAAAGACTGGGAGCGACCAACTAAGAGAGCAATAACGGCCATAGTCATGCAAAGCGACAAAGCAACATTAAAAGAAGCACAAGATGGCATCAAAAGTCAAAAACTAAATGATCATAGAGGCGTATGGCGACTTTGTATGAGTCAAACATGTGTAAGCATGCGCCAAGTCAACCCAAATAAAGCATCAAAGGAGAAAACCAAATTAATGCTTCATGATTTTTTCAAAGGCTCATTAAGCAATATTAGTCATTTGAGACAAGTCCTTCTACAGCAAAACCACTAAGCATACTATCAAAATGTCATCAAGCACGACATGCAAAAGTCTAAGCCGCAGTCTAAACAAGCTCCTTTTTGTACCACTTTTTTGCATAATTTTTTTTATCTTTTCCAACACCATTTGAACCTTTTTGAAACAACTCTTTTGATGAAAACCAATATGGACCAGAGGTCAAAATACACCTTGATACAAAGATATAACAAGATCTGAACACAAATCAAGGCGAAAAATGAGAGCTAAAAGCAGTAGCAGAAAAAGAGAACACTCGTTGAACGATAAGAGTGAAAAACGGAGTGTTCTTGGCAAATAAAAAAGCAAGGCAACTTCTCCAAAAGGAATTTGTTGGGGTCCAACCTTTTATTGCAGAAAACAAAACTAAAAAAACCTAAAACTAAAAACAACTGACGCTCCAAGAAAAACACATAATGCATGAAGCAATAAAAATATAGTGTGTTGAAAGGTGACCTAATTTTTACCGATGAAGAAGGGGTGCCTCGGGGGCATCCCCAAGCTTTGACGCTTTTACCTCTTGGATATTTCTTGGGGTGACATGGGCATCCCCAAGCTTGAGCTTTTTTCCATTCTTCAACTCATCTCATCATTCTCCAATCCCTACACTTGAAAACTTCCTTCATACAAAACTAAACACAATTCTATTAGCAACATTAGTGTAAGCATAATAATGAATCAACCCCTTTTTGCTTTAGATTTCAACTCAAAACCACCACATATAAAGCATATACTACTGTAGCAACTTCCCCAAAAGTTCCGTGATTAAAAGAACTCAAAAAGAAAGCGATCGAGAGGCAAACACAAATAGTGGCAGAAATCTGTCAAAACAGAACAACTGACAAAGGTCAAATTTTTAGAGGGTTTTTTGTTGCTCATATCAGAAAGTGTATAACTAATGAAAGTTTGGATATAACCTGGGACATATGCACAAGAATTGTCTGGTCAAAAAGATATTCTGAGAATTTTCACAAATTTTTACGGTGCAGCACCGAAATCTGTTTCAGGACAGCAGCATCCCCAAATCTTACCTCACTCAAATTAGAGGCTTCTCTTGGCACAACAACAAAATAAAAATGATAAGGAGAGGTTATTACAGTAGTATCAAGTGATGAAGCGCTTGGGTCATAATTTTCTCTAAGAATAGAGTCAAAAAGTAATTTCTTCCTTTTCCTAGGGAAGTGTTCCATACCTTTCTTGAGTGGGAATTGATATTTGATGGTGCCTTCCCTCATATCAATGATGGCACCTACAGTTCGAAGAAAGGCTCTTCCCAAAATAATAGGACATGAAGCATTGCATTCAACATCCATAACAAGAAAATCAACAGGGACAAGGTTATTGTTAACCATAATAAGAACATCATTAATCCTTCCAAAAGGTTTCTTCTTAGCAACATCAGCAATAGGAACATCATAATAGCACTTTTCAAGCGGTGGTAAATCAAGCATATCATAAATTTTTCTAGGCATGATAGAAATACTAGCACCTAGATCACATAAAGCATGGCAATGAAAACCATTAACATGCATATCAATGATGGGTTCCCAAACCTTCTTCTAACTTCTTGGGAATAGAAGCTTTTTGCTTCAAGTTTTCATCCCTAAATTTCATGAGAGCATTGGTAATATGCTTAGTAAAAGCAACATTTATAGGACTAGCATTAGGAGTCAAAGCAAGATTTTGCAAGAACAAAATAACTTCAGATATATTGCAGCCATCAACATCAAAATCATTAAAAGAAATAGAGCTATCATCTCCTACACTCCGAAAAATTTCAGCACTCTTTTGAGAAAAAGTTTTAGCTGTTTTGGGCTTTTTAACACTAGGAGTAGGAGTTTTCTCTACACCAATCAAACTAAGAGGATTGCTAGCATTTGGAACAACATCATTAGATGTAGTAATGGTACATACCTTCATCTTCCTAGCCATCTCATCTTCTCTTTCCCACCTGGCATGCAATTCTGCTAACATCCTAACATTTTCATCAATTCTAACTTGGATAGCATTAGCAGTGGCGAAAGGATCAGGCTTAGCGGACGTCTTGTTTATCAAAGAAGATTGTGCATTAGACAAAGATGAAATATCGATTTCAGCTTTGAAAACCTTAGCTTGCAACTCAGGAATAGCCTTGTTTAAATTTTCAAGTTGATGACTAATAGTCCTCAACAGAGCCCTGTTCTGCTTATATTGCACCTGCATAAAATTCTTGGTAGCCTTTTCAAGTTCTAAAATCCTTTCTTCACTAGGCATTTTAGGTCTACCAAGATACCTATTATCACTATTAGAAGGAAACGGCCTATAATTGTTGCTAGCAAAATTGTTCCTATAAGCATTGTTGTTAAAATTATTATTTCTAATGAAGTTTACATCAACATGCTCTTCTTGAGCAACCAAAGAGGCTAAAGGAACATTATTAGGATCTACATGAGTCCTATCATTAGAAAGCATAAGCATTATAGCATCAATCTTATCACTCAAGGAAGAGGTTTCCTCAACAGAATTTACCTTCTTACCTTGTGGAGCTCTCTTGGTGTGCCATTCAGAATAATTTACCATCATATTGTCAAGAAGCTTGGTTGCGGCATGATACGTCTCCAACGTATCTATAATTTTTGATGCTCCATGCTTGTTTTTACACCATTTGCCTTGTGTTTCGTTACACTTCGTGGCATTTTTATGTGATTTCCGGAACTAACCTATTGACAAGATGCCACAGTGCCAGTTCCCTGTTTTCTGCTGTTTTTGTGTTTCAGAGTGATACACAGGAAATATTCTCGGAATTGGACGAAACAAAAGCCAGAAGTCTTATTTTACCCGGAAGCTTCCAAAGATCCGAAGAGGAGTAGGATGTGGGCCACAGGAGCCCCACACACACAGGTGGCGCGGCCAGGCCCCTGGCCGCGCCAGCCATGTGTGAGGAGGCCCTGGCCCTCCTCTGACGGTGCCCCTTCGCCTATATAAAGCCTCGGGACGGAAAACCCTAGAGGATTCGGCAATTTTCCAGAAAGAGTTCCGCAGTTCCGCCGCCGCCACCGACGAATTTCGGGGGACAGAAGTCTCTGTTCCGGCACCCTGCCGGGACGGGGAAGTGCCCCCGGAGCCATCTCCATCGGTCTCCATCGCCGTCTCCGCCGTCTCCATCGACCTCACCGCCATCTCCATCAACCTTGCTGTCTCCTATGATGAGGAGGGAGTAGCTCATCCCCGGGGCTGAGGGCTCTACCGGTAGCTATGTGGTTCACCTCTCTCTCCCATGATGTGATCTTTATGTGATCATGAGCTTTGTATCATGTTGAACAAGTACATGTTATTATTCAGATATTTTGTGTACTCTAGTGATGTTATTAAAGTAATCTATTCCTCCTGCTATGGTGTAACGATGACAGTGCGTGCATCATGGTGGTACTTGGTTTAGGCTATGATTTTGATCTCTTGTGGATTATGAGAATAATTATTGCTATGATAGTTTGAGTGATCTATTCCTCCTTTCATGGTGTAATGTTGACAGTGTGTGCACCGTGTTAGTACTTGGTTTAAGTTGCAATGATATCTATCTTGAGTTGTGATCTGATTTGGGTATCTCTATGAGTGGTGTTTGTCAAGTACTTGATGAACTTTAAGGGGTGCTTCTGTAGCCACTACACAATGATTAGTGTTATTCAATAGGAGAGTAATTCAGAGTGCCTTAGCAAAGAGAAGTTATTTGTTCAGTCATGTTATATTGTTGGGAGTGTGTCCACTAGTGAAAGTATGATCCCTAGGCCTTGTTTCCAAGCTTTGCACACCGTTTACTTGCTATTTTGTTACTTGCTTGCTCGCAGCGATATTTATTTCACAACACGTTTGCTACTTATAATCATCTATACCACTTGTATTTCACTATCTCTTCGCCGAACTAGTGCACCTATACATCTGACAAGTGTATTGGGTGTGTTGGGGACACAAGAGACTTTTTGTATCGTGATTGCAGGGTTGCTTGAGAGGGGTAGCTTTGACCTCTAACCTCCCTGAGTTCGATAAACCTTGGGTGATCCACTTAAGGTAAACTTGCTGCTGTTCTACAAACCTCTGCACTTGGAGGCCCAACAAGTGTCTACAAGAATAGAAGTGCGTAGACATCAAGCTCTTTTCTGGCGCCGTTGCCGGGGAGGTAAGGTAAAAGGTACTCACATCCTCCTGTGTGAGTGCTCGGAGTTATTTCCTTTAGATTCTGCAATTATATCTTTTTGTTTCTTGTTTTTATTTTCACTAGTTAGGCTTAATGGAAAATAAAGAGTTCTTTAGTCTTTTTCCTGATTTTAGATTTGAAGAGAAAATTGAAAATCCTTTGGAGCTTATTTCGCATAGCAATGTTATTAGTACGAATGCTTTGAATACTGTTAATGCTAATGCTATAGAAAAGTCTAAGCTTGGGGAAGCTGGTTTTGTTGAGTATGATATTTTTAGTCCCCCAGCTTTAGTGGAGAAGGTTTGTTCTGATAATATTTTATCTCCCATATGTGATGTTTCTAGTGATGCTTGTGCTCCCCATCCTTTTAAAATACCTACGAAGATTGTTGAACGTGTTAGGGATAACTGCTATTTAGGAGATGGAACTGTCCATCCTGGTGATCATTTGCTCTTTATACATGAATTATGCGAGTTGTTCCAGTGTGCAGGTATTTCAATGAACCAAGTTAAGAAGAAGCTATTCTCTTTGTCACTGAAAGGCAGAGCTGGGGAATGGTATCGGCTGCTTGAAGATGGTCCATCTATTGGCTGGGAGGAAATTGTACCTCTCTTTTATTCTAAATTCTATCCTCCAAGTGAGATTCATAAAGATCGTAATCAGATATATAATTTTTGGCCTCATGAGGGAGAAAGCATTGCCCAAGCGTGGGGAAGATTGAAGTTACTAATGCATAAATGTCCTCTTCATGATCTTCCCCGTAATATTATTATTAATAATTTTTATGCAAGGCTTTCAGGATATTACAAGGACTATCTAGATGCATGCTTTGATGGGTCTTTCACAAGCAAGGATGTAGACACCAAGTGGGGTCTGCTTGAGACAATTCAAAACAATATTGAAGGTTGGGATAGCGACAAAGGTAAAGGATCAGGTATGAATTACGAGTTTGATTGCATTAAGTCTTTCGCTGAAACTGCTAATTTTCAAGAGCTTAGTGCTAAATATGGTCTTGATCCTCAAATTATGGTTGATTGCTTTAAAGCCTTTGCTTCCCATTTGAATGTTCCTAAAGGAAATGGGGACGTGTGTCATGAACCTTTTAAGGATACTTGCATAGAAAGTGATATTGTTATTGATGATTGCAATAAACATGCTCAAACTTCTAAAAGTACTATTTCTTATAAGCATGTTAATTTTTGTGGAATACATAGACCTTGTGAACAGAGTTACAACAAGGAAGATTATTGCATCACCCACGCAAATGAAGAAACCAGCATGTGGCTCAAGGATCTAGATGTGCTTGGTGAATGGGTTTGTGAGCTTTATCCTTTTCTTTGTGAATTTTGCGGTGAAAAAGGTCACTTTAATTTTCAATGCCCAATTAATCGAACGAGTACCGCAGATTTGTATTGTGATGATAAGATTACTCTCAATCAGCATGATGAGCTTACCTTGTTTTTGAATTGTGAAGAGATATCTAGAAAGCTTTCTTTGGTTGACATGAATGATGTTGATGTTAATAGCACCCTTCTTGGTTGTCATCTCTATTGTGCTAAAGATTGCCTCGCAAATACTTACTTACAAGATCTTATTAAACATGATGATTTGCCAAGCTATGATAGGACTAATAGATGTTTCAATCTTATTAATAGAGAGGAGGAATCCTCCAAAGTTTCTTCTGTTGTTTCTGTCAGCAAGCCAGATTATGTGGAGAAGATGCCTTTCCCTCCTAAAGAATATGTGGAGAAGATGCCCTTCAAGTCTCTCCCTCCTAAAGGAGAGAGTAAGAAGAGTAAGAAGAAGAAGAAGAAGAAGAAGAAGAAGAGGAGTAAGAGGCGAGAGGACATGGTATCTTCCCTTAAGCTTTATGATCTTGCTATAGATTATGATAATTCTGATTGGGATGATGTTCCTATGCCTATTACCTATGTTAGTGATCATGATTGGGAAAAGCACTCTACTTTTGATATTGAAAATCTTTTTGGTACCAATTCTAAGGTTAATAATTGCTGTACCATTAGTGCTATCCATGTTCCTTCTTATGATGATATGTTTGATGAGTATGCTTTGCGACATAGTAGTTCTCTAGCTTGTGATGATGGGTATAATATTTTCAGTTCACCTACTTTTGAGGAGAAAATTAGTTATGATTGCAATATGCCTCCTGTTTTTGATGATTATGGTGATGAGAATAATTATTCTATTGATTCTGCTCCTACTACTATTGTTCATGTGGGAAGTATTAATCCTTTTATGCATGTGGCTCATGATAGGGATGCTTTATGTGATAGTTACATTGTTAATTCTATTCATGATGCTACTGAAAGTTACTATGAGAGAGGGAAACATGGTTTGATGGATCTCAACAATATTAAGTTTCCCCTCTTTAGGTTGCAAATCTTGAAGTGACACTTGTTTTATCTATCCATGCTTGCTACTATGTGCCTCGTTGATTTATTTTCTTACAAGACTATTTTTCATAGGAAGTGGTTTAGATTTAAATGTTTTCCACACTTGCTTTTTGATGCTCTCTATTGCTTTAAGTTCCTATATGGTGCCTTTGCCTCAAGCTTGTATATAGCGCCCACATGAGCATCTTTGCAATTTACTGCGCCTAGCTCAAAGGCGTTAAAGAAAAGCACTCTTGGGAGATAACCCATTGTTTATTTTCAGTACTTTTTCTTTTATTTGAGTCTTGGAAGTTATTACTACTGTAATAACCGCTCCTTATCTTGTTTATTTCGTTTTTGTGCCAAGAGAAGCCTCTAATTTGAGTGAGGTAAAGATTTGGGGATGTTGCTGTCCTGAAACTGTTTTCGGTGCTACACCGTAAAAATTCGTGAAAATTCTCTGTTTATCTTTTGGACCTGCGATTTCTTGTTCATATGCCCCAGGTTATATCCAAACTTTTCTTAGTTGAACACTTTTTGATTTGAGCAACAGAAAATCCCTCAAAAATTCGTCCTTTGTCAGCTGTTCAGTTTTGACAGATTTCTGCCAATATTTGTGTTTGCCACTTTATCGCTTTCTTTTGAGTTCTTTTTTATCATGGAACTCTTGTGGAAGTTGCTACAGTAGTATATACTTTATATGTGGTGGTTTTGGGTTGAAACCTGAAGCTAAAAGAGGTTGAATATATTTTATGCTTACACTAATGTTGCTAATAGAATTGTGTTTAGTTTTGTATGAAGGAAGTTTTCAAGTGTAGGGATTGGAGAATGATGAGATGAGTTGAAGAATGGACAAAAGCTCAAGCTTGGGGATGCCCATGCATCACCCCAAGAAATATCCAAGAAGTACAAGCGTCAAAGCTTGGGGATGCCCCCGAGACACCCCTTCTTCATCGGCAAAAATCAGGTCACCTTTCAAAACACTATATTTTTATTGCTTCATGCACTATTTGTTTTTCTTGGAGCGTCAGTTGTTTTAGTTTTCTTAGTTGGTTTAGTTTTGTTTGCTGCAATAAATGGTTAGATCACATCATGTTTCTTTTGGATGAGATGAACTCGTTTTCATTTGCTAAGAACACTCAGTTTTTCACTCTTATCGTTCACCGAGTGTTCTTCTTTTTCTGCTACTGCTTTTGGTTTTTGTTTTCGCCTTGATTTGCGTTCAGACCTTGTCATACCTTTTCATCAAGGTGTATTTTTTGCCTCTGATCTTTATTGGTTTTCATCAAAAGAGGTGTCTTAAAAAAAATTCAAATGGTGTTGGAAAAGAGAAAAAGCTTTGTGCAAAATAGTGGTACAAGAAGGAGCTTGTGTAGACTGCGGCTTAGGCTTTTTCATGTCATGCTTGATGTCTTTTTGATAGTATGCTTAGTGGTTTTGCTGTAGCATGACTTGTCTCAAATAACTGAGATTGCTTAATGAGCCTTTGAAAAAATCATGCGTTGTTTTAATTATTTGGAAGCATTATTTTGGTTTTCTCTTTGATACTTTATTTGGGTTGACTTGGCACATGCTTACACCATGTTAGACTCTTACAAAGTCGCCAGTAGCCTCTATGATCATTTAGTTTTTGACTTTTGATGCCATCTTATGTTTTTTTTAATGTCGCTTTGTCGCTTTGCATGATTATGGCCGTTATTGCTCTCTTAGTTGGTCGCTCCCAGTCTTTTTCTAGCCCTCATTTTGTACTGAGTATGAGCTCTACTCGTGCATCCAACTCCCAAAAACCAAGTTTGCCATTGTGTCCACTATAAATTCCTATGCATGGTAATTGTAAGCCATTCCAAAGTAAAATTTTCGTGTGCTACCTTTCAAAAAACCTTCAAAATACTTCTCATTTTGTGACACTGTTTTCAGCTCATGGGGACGTAGTGGTCGGATTTGCTATCTTCCATATTGCTTATTCCAAAAAAGAAAAAAAAGGAAAAAAAATAAAGAAAAAAGGCACTCCTCCAAAGAATGTGAATGTTGGTGGGCACCCGATGGAATCGGTTAGCCATGGTATGTGAAAGGAAAAGGTGGGGAGGAGTGCCAAGTATTATAAAAAGAGCACAAGAGTGCCAATCTCTCTCTCAAAAAATTGCTTCATTTTTGTATGGAAGATAGTAAGAACCCCATTGCCAGTCGTTGACAAAGACAACCACCTCTCAAAACCAATTTTTATCTCTCTGTTTTACAAATGAAAAGCTCTAGCACATGTTTAATCACTGCTTCCCTCCGCGAAGGGCCTTTCTTTTACTTTTATGTTGAGTCACCACCTTCTTTCTTTATGCACCATTAAGAGAGCATAGTTGTCATTCTTAGTGTGATATGCATTGTCCCAAAGTTCATTGATTGATTCATATTGTTGGTTTCACTTGTTCTTAAATTATTTGTATCTAGTCGCCCTCTTAAACTTTGAGGTGTCCTATGCATTTATGTTTTGCTCTCTTTGAAGGACAAGCTGAAAACCATTTGTATGTTTTTCCTTATGATTTGAACACACGTTTGACTTTCATTGTTTCATTATCATGATCTTTTGTTTGTGTTCATTTACATGTTTACAACATGGTTGCTAAGTTTCTTATTGTCATGATTATATCTTCATGCCCATGTTTTAAGTTCTATTGATCCCAGCTCACCAATGCTTACATATATGATCAAGATTGTGTAGGTGCATGTCACCTCAAAAATTATTTCTTTGTTATCACTTACCTACTCGAGGACGAGCAGGAGTTAAGCTTGGGGATGCTGATACGTCTCCAACGTATCTATAATTTTTGATGCTCCATGCTTGTTTTTACACCATTTGCCTTGTGTTTCGTTACACTTCGTGGCGTTTTTATGCGATTTCCGGAACTAACCTATTGACAAGATGCCACAGTGCCAGTTCCCTGTTTTCTGCTGTTTTTGTGTTTCAGAGTGATACACAGGAAATATTCTCGGAATTGGACGAAACAAAAGCCAGAAGTCTTATTTTACCCGGAAGCTTCCAAAGATCCGAAGAGGAGTAGGATGTGGGCCACAGGGGCCCCACACACACAGGTGGCGCGGCCAGGCCCCTGGCCGCGCCAGCCATGTGTGAGGAGGCCCTGGCCCTCCTCTGACGGTGCCCCTTCGCCTATATAAAGCCTCGGGACGGAAAACCCTAGAGGATTCGGCAATTTTCCAGAAAGAGTTCCGCAGTTCCACCGCCGCCACCGACGAATTTTGGGGGACAGAAGTCTCTGTTCCGGCACCCTGCCGGGATGGGGAAGTGCCCCCGGAGCCATCTCCATCGGTCTCCATCGCCGTCTCCGCCGTCTCCATCGACCTCACCGCCATCTCCATCAACCTTGCTGTCTCCTATGATGAGGAGGGAGTAGCTCATCCCCGGGGCCGAGGGCTCTACCGGTAGCTATGTGGTTCACCTCTCTCTCCCATGATGTGATCTTTATGTGATCGTGAGCTTTGTATCATGTTGAACAAGTACATGTTATTATTCAGATATTTTGTGTACTCTAGTGATGTTATTAAAGTAATCTATTCCTCCTGCTATGGTGTAACGGTGATAGTGCGTGCATCATGGTGGTACTTGGTTTAGGCTATGATTGTGATCTCTTGTGGATTATGAGAATAATTATTGCTATGATAGTTTGAGTGATCTATTTCTCCTTTCATGGTGTAATGTTGACAGTGTGTGCACCGTGTTAGTACTTGGTTTAAGTTGCAATGATATCTATCTTGAATTGTGATCTGATTTGGGTATCTCTATGAGTGGTGTTTGTCAAGTACTTGATGAACTTTAAGGGGTGCTTCTGTAGCCACTACACAATGATTAGTGTTATTCAATAGGAGAGTAATTCAGAGTGCCTTAGCAAAGAGAAGTTATTTGTTCAGTCATGTTATATTGTTGGGAGTGTGTCCACTAGTGAAAGTATGATCCCTAGGCCTTGTTTCCAAGATTTGCACACCGTTTACTTGCTATTTTGTTACTTGCTTGCTCGCAGCGATATTTATTTCACAACACGTTTGCTACTTATAATCATCTATACCACTTGTATTTCACTATCTCTTCGCCGAACTAGTGCACCTATACATCTGACAAGTGTATTGGGTGTGTTGGGGACACAAGAGACTTTCTGTATCGTGATTGCAGGGTTGCTTGAGAGGGGTAGCTTTGACCTCTAACCTCCCTGAGTTCGATAAACCTTGGGTGATCCACTTAAGGGAAACTTGCTGCTGTTCTACAAACCTCTGCACTTGGAGGCCCAACAAGTGTCTACAAGAATAGAAGTGCGTAGACATCACGGCTCCCAAGGTAAGGGACATAAAAGTGCCTCCAGCAGCTGAATCCAATAGGTTTCTTGAAGAAAAATTCAGTCCTGCATAAAAAGTTTGGACAATCATCCAAGTAGTCAGTCCATGAGTAGGGCAATTCTTTATCATAGATTTCGTTCTTTCCCAAGCCTGAGCAACATGTTAATTATCAAACTGGCTAAACTTCATAATATTGCTACGCAAAGCTATAATCTTAGCAGGAGGATAGTATCTTACAATAAAAGCATCCTTACACTTAGCCCATGAATCAATACTATTTTTAGGCAAAGACGGCAACCAATCCTTAGCTTTTCCTCTCAAAGAAAAAGGGAACAGCTTAAGCTTAATAGTATCACTCTCTACATCCTATATTTCGGCATCTCACATAGCTCAACAAAATTGTTGAGATGAGCTGCAGCATCATCAGTACTAGCACCAGAAAATTGCTCTTTCATAACAAGGTTCAACAAAGCAGGCTTAATCTCATAAAAATCTGCAGCAGGAGCAGGTGGCACAATAGGAGTGCAGATAAAATCACTATTATTAGTGCTAGTAAAATCACACAACTTAGTGTTCTCATGAGTACCCATTCTAGCAAAGCTAAAAGCAGACAAGTAAAAACAACTAATAGGAAACTAATTTTTTTGTATTTTTTGATAAAACGATGCAAGTAAAAATAAAGTAAAGTAAAACTAAAACAAAGTAAAGGATGTGCGTGTGAAACTCCCATTGCAGAAGTCTTCTTCCTCCCCAGCAACGGCGCCAGAAAACAACTTTGATGGCACCGGTAGATATATAGATCACCGACCAGTTGGGAACCCCAAGCGGAAGGTATGATGAGCATAGCAGCAGTTTTCTCTCAGTAAGAAACCAAGGTTTATCGAACCAGTAGGAGAAAGCCAAACTTAAGAAGATGATGCTTGCTAGCTTAGTGACACTCCAACAAGGGCGCCGTTAACAAGACTTGTTAGCGCGTCTTCAACTAGTAGCAACACGGAACCTGCACACAACACAACCAAATACTTTGCTCCCAACTTACGATGAGGTTGTCAATCTCACGGGTTTGCTGTAAACAAAGGTATGAGCGTATCGAGTGGAAAGCAATAGTAGTATGCAAGAAAGTAAATAGTGCAAGTAAAGTAAACAGGTGATAGCAATATAAAGGAAATTGGACCGGGGTCCACAGTTCACTAGTGGTGTCTCTCCATAAAATAAATAACAACATGCTGGGTAAACAAATTACAATTGGGCAATTGATAGAATAAAGATAACGTGCATATGTCGCGAGGATCACTATGAGATTTACTCTGGGCATTACAACAAAATACATAGACCACCATCCAACTGCATCTATGACTAATAATCCACCCACGGGGAATCATCTGAGGACCCCGTGAATATTAAGTTGCGAACAACAGATAACTGCATTAAGCAAAGTGTGTAATATAAACAAAGCATATGCCCTTCGACATAAGAATGTTGTTTTCTCCCTAGTGGCAATAGCACATCTACAACCTTAGAGGTTTCTGTCACTCCCCCAGATTAAATAGAGGCATGAACCCAACTATCGAGCATAAATACCCCCTCTTGGAGTCACTAGTATCTACTTGGCCAAGATAGCTACTAACAACGGAGAGCATGCAAGATCATAAACAACATAGAGATAACATTAGATAATATGCAGCACATCAACTCAACATAACACCAATATTCATCGGATCCCAACAAACACAACATGTAGACTTACATAACGATGATCTCGATCATGTAAGGCAGCTCATGAGATCTAAACATGAAGCACATGGTGGAGAAGGCAACCATCTAGCTACAGCTACGGACCCATAGTCCAAGGTAGACTACTCACTCATCGCGCCGGAGGCAAGCATGGCGATGAAGAAGACCTCCGGTGGTGATTCCCCTCTCCGGCAGGGTGCCGGGAAGAGCTTATGGACCCTCCCAATCTCGGGTCGACGACGGCGGCGGATCGCGATGTGTTTCTGGAAAATTGATCGGGTTCTTAGGTTTTTCTCATTGGGGGGTCTTTATAGGCGAAGGGGCAGTGTCAGAGGTGGACCAGGGTGGTCTCACCCATAGGGGGCGTGGGCCAGGGGCTGGCCCTGCCGCCCTATTTTGAGGCTAGCCTCTGGCTCGGCTCTGTCTCCTCTTCGGTCTTTTGGAAGCTTCGTTTAATATCTGGATGTTCGGCTTTTGTTTCATCCAATTCCGAGAATATTTCCTGTGTAACTTTTCTGAAACACAAAAATAGCAGAAAACAGGGAATTGGCACTGTGGCATCTTGTTAATAGGTTAGTTCCGGAAAATGCATAAAAACACCACGAAGTGTAATGAAACACTAAGCAAATGGTGTAAAAACAAGCATGGAGCATCAAAAATTATAGATACGTTTGAGACGTATCAGAGACACGCCATGTTGCTTCCGGGTTGTTCAATATATTTGATAGTGGGGCTTTGTTAACCACTATGATCGGGTGCACTGCACAATATTGTCGTAGTTTTCGTGCTGTTGTAAACATGCTGTATGCAAGCTTTTGGTAATGCGGGTACCTCTGTTTTGTTGGTGATAGGACTTCGCTAAGAAAATATACCGGCCGCTGGACTCCGTGCACCTTTCCTTCTTCACTTTGCTCGACTACTAATACCATGCTTACCACTTGATGTGTGGCTGCGATATATAGTAGTAGTGGTTCTCTTTCTTTTGGTGCGACCAATACCGGTGGTGTGGAAAGCACTTTTTTCAGCTGCGCGAAGGCGGTATCTGCCTCTTCTGTCCACTCGAATTTGCTATCTGACTTTTTCATGAGTGCGTAGAAGGGCAGGGCTTTTTCTCCTAATCGTGCGACAAATCGACTTAATGCCGCCACGCGTTCTGCGAGTTTCTGTACGTCGTGTAGCTTTGCTGGTTTCCCCATTGTTAGTATTGCTTGGATTTTCTCTGGATTTGCCTCTATTTCTCTTGCTGAGATGCCAAAAGAACATTTCGTCGGGTTAAGCTTGAGTTTGTACCTATTGAGGTTTTCGAAGGTTTCTTGCAAGTCGTTGATTAAAGACTCCTCATTTCTTGTGGTGATGACCACGTCGTCGATGTAGACTTGATGTTGCGGCCTATTTGACTTCCGAGGCAGTTTTGCATCATCTGTTGATAAGTTGCTCCTGCGTTTTTGAGGCCGAAGGGCATGACTTGATAGCAGAAAACACCGTATGGTGTGATAAAAGCTGTTTTTGCTTCATCTTCTTTCTTCAACTTGATCTGGTTGTAGCCGGAATATGCGTCCAGAAAGGAAAGCCTCACGCACCCCGCCGTTGAGTCGATTATCTGATCAATGCGAGGTAGCGGAAAGGGATTGATGACCCACAAGTATAGGGGATCGCAACAGTCTTCGAGGGAAGTATTACCCAAATTTATTGATTCGACACAAGGGGAGCCAAAGAATATACGTAAGCCTTAACAGTTGAGTTGTCAATTCAGCTGCACCTGGAAACAGTCTTACTCGCAGCGGTTTATCAGTAGCAGCAGTTTTATAGCAGCGACAGTAGGAAAACAGTAACAGCAGTAGTAAAATAGCAGCAGTAATAGTAACGGTTGTAAACAGTAGGAACAAATACTGTAGGCATAGGGATGGATAACGGGCGTTGCATGGATAAGATAATTCATGAAATCAATGAGATACGGGCATTGCAGATAAATAATGATAAAGCATCCTAGTACAAACAATCATAGGCATGTGTTCCGTATATAGTCGTACGTGCTCACAAGGAGAAACTTGCACGACATCTTTTGTCCTACCAGCCTGTTGCAGCAGGGCGTCAAGGGAAACTACTGGTAATTAAGGTACTCCTTTTAATAAAGTACCGGAGCAAAGCATTAGCACTCGGTGAACACATGTGATCCTCACATCATAGCCATCCCCTCCGGTTATCCCAATTTCTGTCACTTTGGGGCCTCGGGTTCCGGACAACGATATGTGTATACAACTTGTAGGTAAGACCATAAACAACAAGTATCATCATAGAAATAATAACATGTTCAGATCTGAAATCATGGCACTCGGGCCCAAAGTGACAAGCATTAAGCACAACAAGTTGCAACAATGTCATAGGCACCAAATAAAGATACTAGGCACTATGCCCTATCAATCTCATATCAAATTACATGAATAATCTCATCCAATCCCTACCATCCCCTCACCTACAGCGGGGGAATTACTCACACATGGATGGGGGAGTCATGGATGGTCGATGGAGGAGTGTCGGTGGTGATGGTGATGAAGATCTCCTCCGAATCCCCGTCCCGGCAGGGTGCCAGAAGGGAGTTTCTGGTTCCGAATCGCGGTTTCTGATGGCGGCGGCGCAGCGGAAGTCTATCTGGGAAAAACGCCGTCTCCCCGATCTTAAGTTGTCAGGGGGTATATGTACGCGAGAGAGGGGGTCGAGAGGCGGCCTGGAGCCACCTCACACAGGGGTGGCGCGGCCAGGGCTGGGCCGCGCCACCACCTTGTGATGGCTCCTCGAGCCACTTCTCCCTCCGGTCTTCTGGCTCCGTGGGTCTTCTGGTGAAATATGATTTTTGGTGATTTTTCCCGAATTTTTACTGGAAGTTGAATTTCTGCACAAAAACGAGACACCAGAGCAATTCTGCTGAAAACAGCGTCAGTCCGTGTTAGTTGTATTCAAAACACACAAATTAGAGGAGAAACAATAGCAAAAGTGTTCGAGAAAGTAGATACGTTTTGGACGTATCAACTCCCCCCAAGCTTAGCTATTTGCTTGTCCTCAAGCAATTCAGTTAACAACTGAGAGCGATAAAAGAAACTTTCACGAACACATTTGCTCATATGATGTATATATACTAACTATGTGATCAAGTACTCAGGCAATTCATAATAAGAAATATGCAACTAATGTCACCTCATAGTCAAGCAATCTATGAAAGAGTGTCAATGCACTAATAACAAGTAACATGTGCAAGAGAAGCCACAAGATTGTAATATGCATAAATGATATGAAAGAATGGTATCCCACTTGCCTTTATTTGTAGAGCAAAACATAAATGCTGAGGCACCTCTGAAGTCCAAGGGAAGACTAGAAGTAGAAATATCAAAGATACAAGCATCAAAGTTATACCACAATTAACCATGTTCTGGGACAAGCACATTACACTAAGAATAACAGCTATGCTCTCAAGAAGTGCTTAAAGTTAGAAGATTGTGACTCAACATAAAAGTAAACGAATGGCCCTTCGCAGAGGGAAGCAGTGATTTAACATGTGCTAGAGCTTTTCATTTGTAAAACAGAAATAAAAATTTCTTTTGAGAGGTGGTTGTTCTATGTCAACGACTAGCAATGGGGACTTACTATCTTCCATAATAAACAAGTGAGAGCGGTTCCGAGTTCTTTGAAAATTGGCACATTGGTGCTCTTTTATAAAGCTTTGGCACTCCTCCCCACCTTTTTCCTTTCTCAAACCATGGCTAACCGATTCCATCGGGTGCCCACCAACTTTCACAATCCTTTGGAGGAGTGCCTTTTTTCTTTCTTTCAGAATTAAGATTATAATGGTCTGACCAGCTCCCTTGCAAAATTAATGACGAGCAGATGAAGCTGCCTAGTCGAAGGGTACTTAATTTAATATGGAAGATAGCAATTCTGACCACTACGTCCCCATGAGCTAAAAACAGTGGCACAAAATGAGAAGTAGTTGAAAGTTTTGAAAGGTAGCACATGAAAATTTACTTGGAATGGCTTACAAATACCATGCATAGGAATTTATAGTGGACTCTTTGGAAGACTTGGTTTTTGGTAATTGGATGCACGAGTAGAGCTCATACTCAGTACAAGTGAAGGCTAGCAAAAGAATGGGAAGCGACAATCGAGAGAGCAATAACTATCATAATCATGCTTGCGACAAAACAAAATTAATATAGGCATAAAAATGATACAAGAACTCTGAGGCAATTTAGATCATCGAGGCTTAATTGACTTTTTGTTCAGTCATATGCATGCTTGAGCATGTGCCAAGTCGATTCAAATGAAGCATTCAGAGGTGGATACCACAATATCATACCATACTATGAATAAAACAATGCATGCAAACGTCTACATGACATGCTACAGGCTAATAGTAGATTGAAACTAATCATATGAAAGCAAGAACTACAAAGCATCCATTAGATGACATATACCTTACATGAACTGACTAAGCATGTCCACATAGATGAGTATATGTACAAAAATGAAAACAAACAGAGTTCATACCAGCCTCTTACCACCCCTCGGATTGTCATATGTCGTCATTATTGCTCTTCACTTGTGTGGCTTGAATAATATAAGGTGAATACCAAGCTCCAATAGAGTAATGGAAAACTGAACTCTGCAACAAACTTTACAAAACCAAAGAAGAACAACAAATATTTTTGGGGTTTTCGAGTAGCAAACCGAAAATAGCAACTAAAGCAAACCAAAGGTAGAAAACTAAAGAACCAAATAGAGAGAAACAACGGAAATATTTTTGGTCTTTTTGTGTTTTGGAAAGCAGAAGTAAGAACTAGAACAATAAAGAAAGCGAAACATGGATATACAAAGGTCCGACCGAATATGATATGTAGATGAGTGAATTGTTGGCGTACCTCCCCCCAAGCTTAGGCTTTTGGCCTAAGTGGAGATCAATGCCGGCTCTGGTAGCTGCTCCAAGCCGGTGGGTCATCATAGGCGGAATCGTACCCTGGTTCCTGTGAAGATGAAGCTGATGGCGCATAATCATAGTAAGGCTGCTCATAAGAGAAGTTCACAACGTCGGAGGGCTGTCCAGACTCCTTGGCGCCTTCCTCATCGTGCACAGGCGGCGGATGCTCCCCTATGTACGCATCAAGCTCATCTTCAGTAAGCGACCATCCATTCCTGCGATCAAGGTTAAACAAAAGAGGTGCAGGCAAATGGATTGATCGTTCAGTCTTTACTACCTTCCAGGTAGTCTTCTTGAAAAGGGTTAGCTCAAATGTTAAATTAATCAAACTGGCAGGAGGAGAAATAAACTTATGTTGAACCATAGCATCAAGGCCAAGTCTCTCCTCGGGGAACTGAAAGTCTCGAAAATGAGGCAAAACGCCATGCAAAGCTAACATGCATGAAGCTATAAGCCCCCCACAGATTCCCCCTTTCTCACGATTAATATCAAGACGGAAATCTATTAAGGCACCCAAATTGTAAGTTCTATCGCGCCTTAAAGCAGCAGCAATGAAAGCTAGATCATGGAGAGACAATTTACTTGCAGCTTTCCTAGCAAGAACACATTTGGTAATGAAGAAGGCGAAATATCGAATGGATGGGAAATGAATGTTTCAAATTTTACCACCCTCTCCTGTGAAGCTTCTTCCTTGACAAATCTCCTCATATAGTTCTAACAATTGCCTTGGTTGTCCCCTTATCTTCTCGAGCGATCCCCACTGCGGTACTCTAATAGCTGTACAGAAAACATCAAGAGGCAAGTCCACAGATTTGTTATAAATTTTATAATGAACCATGGGATTAGAAGTGGACCAACTAAATCTGAAATCCTGCACCACAGACATTGTTAGTTTAACATATTGGGGAGGTTCACCCTCAACAAAGTATTCTAAACCTGCATTAGAGAGTAAGGTTTGAAAATCCTGCAGGATCCCAGCAGCACTCAAGAATGCTGAACATGGATAATGTGAGGGGAAGACCTTCTCTTCACGATGAACTTTCATAACATCTTGCACTTCTAGTTCATATTGAGAGAGCTGATACACATTCTCCTCCATTTCTGAAATTTTTCAACAAACTCATAAAAAGTGATTTAAAGACAAACAAATGTAGGAAACTACTATAGAAGGTCACTAGAGAGCTATCATGCATCAAAATAATCTTTCTAAACAATAGAATAAGCATGCATACTCATTTATACTGTCACCTACAATGCTAAAATACTCAAGAAATACTTTACCAAAAGAAAATCTACTTGGACAAGTGGAGGAGTCACATACCGGAGAGCAAATAATCCAAGTTTCAGCAAAAATGTTGGGCTGAACGAGGAGATCGAAAATTCCAGGTGAAGGACAGCAAGAACTCGGGTTTCAGCTGAGTGTGTCGTTGTTTTCGGGAGAGAGAAAGAGCTGGGGAAGAAGAGATGAGTGAGTGGCCTGGTGGGGCCCCCTCACACATGGGTGGCGCGGCCAGGGCTGGGCCGCGCCACCACCTTGTGACGTGGCGTGGCTGCCCCACCCGGTGCCTCCCAGGTGTCTTTCTGCCCCATTTTTGACATAAAAATTTATAAAGAATTTTCTGGAATTTTTCGAGAAACTTTATTTTCGAGGATTTTTCAGAAATTGGCATATCGATAAAACTCAAGCAAAACGAGGATGAAAAGATTTCAAGCAAATCAAAACTAAGCATGCAGCAGCTCTGAGATACTCTTAATCATACAACTAAACTGAAAGAATAAAGTTTGATGAAAGTAAATACAAGTGAGGTGGAGTGGATGCGGTGAAAACGAAGTTTCGTTCATATAAAATCACTTTGCTAACAAGGTTGATCAAGTCTTGTTACCAAACTAACTTTGTATGAGGCAAAACTTTGCATATCACTTAATGCTTATGTTACCTCAACTTTGATAGGTATAGCCCCAACCATAAAAATTTGATATTCTTCCTTGGGCTTTCGCTCTGAACAAATAATTTGACCAACTTTGATGGTCTCAACATGTTTAATTGAATTTAGAGCATTTTTCCTATCAATCTTCTTGGGAAAATAAACTGTATATTCTTTGTCATTAACATTAAAAGTGACTTTTCCTTGATTGCAATTAATAACAGCACCTGCAGTGTTTAGAAAAGGTCTCCCAAGAATAATAGACATATTATCATCTTCAGGCATTTCCAACACAACAAAATCAGTTAATATTAAACAGTTGTTAGCAACTTGAACAGGAACATTCTCACATATACCAATAGGAATAGTAGTAGACTTATCAGCCATCTGCAAGGATATATCAGTTGAAACCAATTTTTTAGATCAAGTCTCTTATAAAGAGAAAAAGGCATGACACTAACTCCAGCTCCCAAATCACATAAGGCAGTTCTAACATAGTTATTTTTAATGGAGCACGGAATAGTTGGTATACCTGGATCTCCAAGCTTCTCTGGAACTTTACCATCAAAAGAATAGTTAGCAAGCAAAGTGGAAATTTCCTCACTAGGAATTTTCCTTTTGTTAGTGACAATATCTTTCATATATTTTGCATAAGGAGGCATTCTAATAGCATCAGTCAAAGGAATTTGCAAAAATAAAGGTCTCATCCATTCACAAAACCTGTTGTAGTGTTCTTCTTCCTTGGACTTGTGTTTCTTACTAGGAAAAGGCATTGGCTTCTGTACCCAAGGTTCCCTCTCCTTACCATGCTTGTTGGCAATGAAGTCTTCTTTGGTGTACTTTGCATTTTTATCACTCTTTTCCGGTTCTTCTTCAACTTCTTCTTTATCTTCTTCTTTATCATCTCCTGGTTCTGTTTCAGCATCAGAAATAGAAACACTGTTAGGATCTTTACCTGCATCAGAGGATTCTGCAGTTGTTTTATGCTTTTTCTTCTTCTTGGGAGGAATATCATCACTTGAAGTGCGTTGAGAATCTTGCTCAACCCTCTTAGGATGTCCTTCAGGATATAATGGGTCTTGAGTAGCAGCACCACTTCTTGTGCGTATTTCACATGCTTGCTTCTCCCTTGCAGCATTAACTAGCAGATCTTGCTGTACTTTGGTAAGCTGATCAATTTGTGTTTGAATCATTTGAAAATGTTTAGCAAGTATCTTCACATCATTGGCGGTTCTCTCCACAATATCCTGCATCTTGTTAATAACTCTAGAATTCTCCAACAGATGATTATGCACCATTCTATTAAAATTTTCTTGCTTAACAATAAAATTGTCAAACTCATCTAAACATTGATCAGGAGGTTTAGTGTAAGGAATATCTCTTTCATCAAAGCGTTGGAGAGAGTGTACCTCAATAGTCGATGAGCGAGGGATTGGCTTACATAATTCTTCAATAGGAGGTAAATTCTTCACATCTTCGGCCTTAATACCTTTCTCCTTAAGAGCTTTCTTAGCCTCCTTCATAACTTCATCATTTAATTCAATCATCCCTCTCTTCTTCGGTGTAGGCTCTGTAGATGGCGCAGGAGTGGGTGCTGGTGTTGGCTCAACTAAAATCCAATCATCATGATTCCGGCTTATTTTAGCCATTAACTTCTCTGCTTCAGCCGGAGTTCTTTCCCTGAAAACACAACCAGCACAACTATCCAAATATGATTTAGATTCATCCGTAAGTCCATTATAAAATATATCAAGGAGTTCATTTTTAGGCAATGGTTCTTTAGGCAAAGCTCTAATTAAAGAGCAAAACCTTGTCCAAGATTCAGGCAATTTCTCTCCTTTTCCCTGTTCAAAATCAAAGATTTTCTGCACAGCAGCATGTTGAGCACTAGCGGGAAAATATTTCTGAAAGAAAGCATTAACCAAAGCAATAGGACTAGTAAGGGATCCAGGAGACAAGCTATTAAACCAAGTTTTAGCAGCATCTTTCAACGAGAAAGGAAAAATCTTAGCAACAAAATAAGTGCGGAGCTTAATATCATCAGAAAACAAATTACTCAAAGTAGAAAGCTCATTCATGTGCTCCATAGCACTCTCATCTTTAGTACCACAAAAAGGAGTTTTCTCAACAATAGATATGTAAGATAAATCCAAAGAGAAATCATAATCCTTGTCTCTAATATTTATAGGAGAAGCAGCAAACTTAGGATCAGGAGACAAATTATATCTAACAGAACGTCTAGCAAGAAGTTCTTTAACATTACCTGCATCACGAGCAGCACGTGCTTCTGCAATAAAGTCATCATTAAGCTCAATATAAGCATCATCATCATAATCATCACTAGGACATTCCCTAGACTCAGGTGAACTAACAGGTGTAACAGTGGTGTTTCCCAACTTAGCTCTAGCAATAGTAGCCTCTAAAAAGGAACCTAGTGAGCCTCTCTCATCAAGCACAGCAGAAGCATCATCTAAATTATCAGTGGCACTTTCAATCTCAGCAGAAGTAGTAGCATGTGGGTGTGGTGGTGTAAGCAACTTACTCATAATAGATGGCGAATCAAGAGCAACAGAGGTGTTGAGAGTCGTACCTCTTCTTGTAGTGGATGGCAATATAGGAACTTTTCCATCACGAGGTTTACCCATGATGAAAGGATTGCAGCGAACAATATGAATACCAAGTGAACTTACAGATAAAGCTATGCTCCCCGGCAACGGCGCCAGAAAATAGTCTTGATGACCCACAAGTATAGGGGATCGCAACAGTCTTTGAGGGAAGTATTACCCAAATTTATTGATTCGACACAAGGGGAGCCAAAGAATATACGTAAGCCTTAACAGTTGAGTTGTCAATTCAGCTGCACCTGGAAACAGTCTTACTCGCAGCGGTTTATCAGTAGCAACAGTTTTATAGCAGCGACAGTAGGAAAACAGTAACAACAGTAGTAAAATAGCAGCAGTAATAGTAACGGTTGTAAACAGTAGGAACAAATACTGTAGGCATAGGGATGGATAACGGGCGTTGCATGGATAAGATAATTCATGAAATCAATGAGATACGGGCATTGCAGATAAATAATGATAAAGCATCCTAGTACAAACAATCATAGGCATGTGTTCCGTATATAGTCGTACGTGCTCACAAGGAGAAACTTGCATGACATCTTTTGTCCTACCAGCCTGTTGCAGCAGGGCCTCAAGGGAAACTACTGGTAATTAAGGTACTCCTTTTAATAAAGTACCGGAGCAAAGCATTAGCACTCGGTGAACACATGTGATCCTCACATCATAGCCATCCCCTCCGGCTATCCCAATTTCTGTCACTTTGGGGCCTCGGGTTCCGGACAACGATATGTGTATACAACTTGTAGGTAAGACCATAAACAACAAGTATCATCATAGAAATAATAACATGTTCAGATCTGAAATCATGGCACTCGGGCCCAAAGTGACAAGCATTAAGCACAACAAGTTGCAACAATGTCATAGGCACCAAATAAAGATACTAGGCACTATGCCCTATCAATCTCATATCAAATTACATGAATAATCTCATCCAATCCCTACCATCCCCTCACCTACAGCGGGGGAATTACTCACACATGGATGGGGGAGTCATGGATGGTCGATGGAGGAGTGTCGGTGGTGATGGTGATGAAGATCTCCTCCGAATCCCCGTCCCGGCAGGGTGCCAGAACGGAGTTTCTGGTTCCGAATCGCGGTTTCTGATGGCGGCGGCGCAGCGGAAGTCTATCTGGGAAAAACGCCGTCTCCCCGATCTTAAGTCGTCAGGGGGTATATGTACGCGAGAGAGGGGGTCGAGAGGCGGCCTGGAGCCACCTCACACAGGGGTGGCGCGGCCAGGGCTGGGCCGCGCCACCACCTTGTGACGGCTCCTCGAGCCACTTCTCCCTCCGGTCTTCTGGCTCCGTGGGTCTTCTGGTGAAATATGATTTTTGGTGATTTTTCCCGAATTTTTACTGGAAGTTGAATTTCTGCACAAAAACGAGACACCAGAGCAATTCTGCTGAAAACAGCGTCAGTCCGTGTTAGTTGTATTCAAAACACACAAATTAGAGGAGAAACAATAGCAAAAGTGTTCGAGAAAGTAGATACGTTTTGGATGTATCAGGGATCCTTAGGGCAGTGCTTCTTGAGAGACGTGTAGTCGACATAGACTATTTGTACGTCCATGTTTTTCTTGGGGACGATAACTGGGTTAGACACCCAAGTTGATGCTTTAATTTCTCTGATGAAACCTACGTTTTCTAGCCTATGTAGCTCGGCTGCTATTGCTTTTCTTTTGGGTTTATCGAATCGTCGCAGAGGTTGCTTGACTGGCTTTGCTTTTGGATCCACATTTAGTGCGTGCTCGACGAGTTCCCTGGGAACCCCTGGCATGTCTGAAGGACACCAGGCAAAGATTTCCCAGCGCTCACGGAGGAACTCGACAAGCACGCTTTCCTATGTGGGGTCCAAGTATACTGCTATTGAAGTAGTTTTGTTCGGGTTTGTAGGGTGAACCTGGATTTTCTTTGAGTCCTGCGTTGCGTCGAAGGCCTGGTCTAGAAGGGATCGGCCAACATCGGGTAGCACATTGTGGTCAGTTTTGCCCTTGAGTCTTGCATATTCAGCTGTCATGCCGAAGGTTTGCGCCATCTGATTGAATTCTTTGTCGCAAGTGTTGAATACTTCAAAGCTGCCTTGTACTGTGATTGTCCCCTTAAGTCCTGGAATTTTGAGTGTTAGGTATGCGTAATGCGGGACTGCCATGAACTTTGCAAATGATGGTCGCCCCAGGATTGCATGGTACTGTGAGGGCCAGTCCATCACTTCGAACTCCAGCTTCTCTCTATGGTAGTTGCCACTGTCGCCAAAATAAACGTTGAGTTCAATTTTCCCGAGGGGGTAATTTGCGCTCCCTGGTACTATTCCATGAAAAGAGCAGTCTGTCGGCTTCAGGCTTTCCAGTGAGATGCTCATTGCCTTTAGAGTCCTTGTGTATATTAGGTTTATTCCACTGCTTGCGTCCATGAATACTCGCCCTATGTCGTATCCTCCTAATTGTGCTTTTAACACCATTGGCGCGTGCCCTAGCCTGGGTACTTTCCTTGGGTGGTCTGCTCTGCTGAACCTGATTGGCTGGTCGGACCACCTCAAGTATTCTGTGGTGGACGGTGGTGCTGATATTGCTAAGTTTACTTGTCTTGATATACTCTTCTGTTCTTTTTTGGACTTCGGGACCGGCTGGATCATTGCGGATATGTACACCTTTGATTCTAGATGTCTTGCAAGACGTTGCATTTGATATCCTTGGCTTGTGTTTGTACTTCCTCAATGTGCTCCTTGGTTTGACTCCAGAGCGCCTTGTAACCTTAGGAATGTTCTGCAGTCTTTCATTTGGTGATTAGAAACTCTCTTCCCGTCTAAATACGCATAGTGGATGCGACAGGGTCCATGGAGCATGTCTTCCGCCGATGGGCCGGAATACTTTGGCTTTTCTTTTTCATGATTGTTTTTGTCTCGGAACTCCCTGCTCCCGTAATCTTCCTCGTCCCTTCTTTCATATCCTGTGGCTACCTGGTTGCGCCTTGTGCGGGTATCCTTGTTGCCAGACCTGCGCCTTTGCCTGATTACTCTGTCGACTTCTGGTGAACGTGCCCTTTTGTTGTTGTAAGCGTCCTCTCCATCGGCGAATCTGTTTGCTATCTCCATTAATTCCGACACTATCCTAGGCCTTGTTCTCCCTAATTCTTCCACGAGGTCCGAACGGTGAAGGCCAGTCGAGAAAGCATCTACTGCCCGCTTGTTGGAGACGTCTTCCACAGAATTTTTTATTATACTCCACCGCTGTATATATGAACGTAGGGTTTTGCCCTTCCTCTGTATGCAGGACCTGACTTCTTCTAGTGACATTGGACGTTTGTATGTCAAACGAAAATTTCTTGCGAATTGACTTTCTAGTTCTCCCCAACTACCGATGGAATCATTGGGTAAAGTGCTTATCCAGGACCGTGCTGCGCCGGTGAGATGTAATTGCAAACTTTGCATTGTCGTTGCTCTTGTTCCTCCGAGTATTTGTACTGCCTGAAGATAGTCTGATAACCACAGTTTAGGTTCTTGCGACCCATCATATTTTTGCTGATCATTTGGTAGCTTAAACCCTTTGGGTACTCATGTTCTGCGAACCCTTCGGGTAAAGCATAGCGCGCCCATCTCTTTTTTGTCATCTTCATAATTTTCCTCCTTCCACGCATAGTGTGCGTTGTTCACCCTTGTCTGTGCTATGATATTCCTTGCATCCTCCCTTCGTGCACTGCGTTTTCATCACCTGATGAGTCACTTGTTTGGCTTTGCGAGGATTGGTACTTTGTGTTTTTCTTTCCCTTATCCTCGTAATATGTTGACTTCTTCTTTGGGGAATGTTTCCTTAGACTGTTTTCTACTAACCCAAGATTTTTTTATTGCGGCTCGATGCATGTGCTCCCATGGATCTCTGGGTTCTGGTTGTGTAGTTAGTAGTTACGCCTGTGCTGCTACTAGTGCTGCTTCTGGTGTTTCTATTGTGAGATCCTCCTCCTCATCCGATAAATGTGCGCTTATGCTTCTGTCATGGTCCTCTTCTCTTGCTCGTGATGTTGTCCTCCTATTGTGCTTTGGCTCTCTATGTCTCTCTCTACTGGAGTCCGATGCTTCGCTATATTCGTCCCAGTATGCTCTACTTGAAACACTATTGTTTTCTTTGCTTCTTCTGAGCTCGTGTTTTTCCTCCTACAGCTTCTTTTTGTGTTGATGCAGGGCATACTGATACCCCATCAGAACTTCTCTTCTCGAGTTGGCGGGTACCTTCATACCGTGATTGATAGCTGACATGATGATTCTCCACTCCCCGGTGGAGACGTGAATTTTCTCCTTCTTGTTGTTGCTCCTTGATTTGTTGACTGGTACGTCCAAAATGTATCTACTTTCCCGAACACTTTTGCTATTGTTTCTTCTCTAATTTGTGTGTTTTGAATACAACTAACACGGACTAACGCAGTTTTCAGCAGAATTGCTCTGGTGTCTCGTTTTTGTGCAGAAATCCAACTTTCAGTAAAAATTCAGAAAAAATTGGCAAAAATCCTATTTCACCAGAAGACCCACGGAGCCAGAAGACGAGACAGAGGGGAGGCACGAGCCCACCGATGATTCAGACATTGTGATTGTCTTGGTTTTGCTTGCCGACGGATCCGGTTTCATCGAATCTAAAAGGCGAGTTGAACCCAAAGATCCGACGCGGAAGTTTAGGCTTCCGATCTTCAGATCCATCTCTTGGTTTTCGTCGACTTCTAGATTACTGTTGGCTAAATGCGAAAAAGCTGTCGAATTCATGATTCCAATGCCCAGAGTCCCCACGGTCGGCGCCAATTGATGAGGGTTAACTCGACAAATGTCCTAGATGAAGGACTTAGGATCGGGGGAATAGGGCGTCGGATGAACTCGAAGGTAAAGATCAGTCAAACAAGGCATGTATCGAGAATAAACATGGTGATCAATTCATCAAGCCACCCACTTCCTTCATGAAGCCGGTGGTTTGGGCAAATTGGGCACCTCCTAAGTGCAAGAATTTTGCATGGTTGATCCTCCAAAATTGTGTTTGGACAACGGACCGCCTCATTCATCAAGGGTGGCCCCATAGTGGCCCTTGCCAACTATGCAAGAGAGGTGGAGACGGCGGGGCACCTCATATTCAAGTGTAGATACTCTCTACGAATTTGGAATGGACTCAAGGAGTGGCTCGTGCTTGTGGACTTCGATACCAACTTTTGGGCTAACTTCGACACACTCGACGAGTGGTGGTGCACCGTCTTCGGAGCCAACGGGAGGCGAATGATGTCTCACAAGACCAGTTGGGAAACCCCAAGAGGAAGGTATGATGAGCACAACAATAAGTTTTCCCTTAGTATGAAATCAAGGTTTAATCGACCAGTAGGAGAAAGAAATCATTCCTGAAGGTTGCTGCTAGCTGACTTGTGGTAGGGCGCACTACCGGCGTCAGTCAACAACGTGGAACCTGCACACAACACAACCAAAATACTTTGCCCCAACTTACAGTGAGGTTGTCAATCTCACTGGTTTGCTGATAACAAAAAATTAGACGAATAGTATGGAAATAGATGTTTGTTTGCGATAAAGTAAATAATGCTTGCGGAAAGTAAATTGTGCTTGCAGTAAATGGTAATATAAATGTAAAAGAATGGACCGGGGTCCACAGTTCACTAGAGGTCTCTCTCCATAAAGATAAATAACATGCTCGGTAAACAAATTACAGTTGGGCAATTGACAAAATAAAGAATGCATGTACATGTCATGAAGATCACTATGAGATTCACTTGGGAATTACAACATAATACATAGACGGTAATCCAACTGCATCTATGACTAATAATCCACCCGTGGGATATCATCTGAACAACCCTTGGGTACAAAGTTGCAAGCAACAGATTATCGCCTTAAGCAAAGTGTGTAATGTAAACAATACAATTATCCTTGAACAAAAGATTTTTGTTTTCTCCCTAGTAGCAACAGCACATCTACAACCTTAGAGGTTATTGTCTCTCCTCCAGACTACTAGAGGCATGAACCCACTATCGAGCATAAATACTCCCTCTTGGAGTCACTAGCATCTACTTGGCCAAGATATCTACTAGCAACGGAGAGCATGCAAGATCACAAATAACATAGACATGATAAATCAATAATCAACTTGACATAGTACTCAATATTCATCAGATCCCAACAAACACAACATGTAGAATTACATAAAGATGATCTTGATCATGATAGGCAGCTCACAAGATCTAGACATGAGGCGCATGGAGGGGAAGACAACCATCTAGCTACTACTATGGACCCATGGTCCAGTGGTGGACTACTCACGCATCACTCCAGAGGCTTGCATGGTGATGAAGAAGGCCTCCGATGATGATTCCCCTCTCCGTTAGGGTGCCAGGAAGAGCTTCTGGACCCTCCCAATCTCGGGTCGATGATGGCGGTGGCTTGCAGTATGTTTCATGGAAAAGTGTTCTCTTCTTAGGGTTTTCACGACGAAGGGACTTTATAGGCGGAAGGGCAATGTCAGAGGGTGGACCAGGGGCCCACACCACCTGGTGGCGTGGCTAGGGGTGGCCCACGCCACCCTATGGTGCGGCCGCCTCCTGGCTCTCCTACGTCTCTCCTTTGGACTCCGTCTTCGTGTCAGGTAAATAGAAACTTTGGCTTTCGTTTTGTCCAATTCCAAGAATATTTCCTGTGTAACTTTTTTGAAACACAAAAACAGCAAAAAAATAGGAACTGGCACTACGACATCTTGTTAATAGGTTAGTTCTGGAAAATGCATAAAAATGCCACGAAGTGTAAACAAAACATAAAGTAATTGGTGTAAAACAAGCATGGAGCATCAAAAATTATAGATACGTTTGCAACGTATCAAGCATCCCCAAGCTTAACTCTTGCTCATCCTCGAGTAGGTAAGTGATAACATAATATAATTTTTGAGGTGACATGCACCCAACACAATCTTGATCAAATCGATGTAAAGCATTGCAAGCTGGGATCAAAGTACTCTAAACATGGGCATAAAAGATATAATTCAAACTATAGAACTTAGCAACCATGTTACAACATGAAAAGTAACACAAACAAAAGATCATGAATAATGATGCACTGAAAGGTATTTGTCTGTTTTGAGCATTGATACGTCTCAAATGTATCTATAATTTTTTATGCTCCATGCTTGATTTTACACCATTTGCCTTGTATTTCATTACACTTCGTGGCGTTTTTATGCGATTTCTGGAACTAACCTATTGATAAGATGCCACAGTGCCAGTTCCCTGTTTTCTGCTGTTTTTGTGTTTCAGAAAAGCTACACAGGAAATATTCTCGGAATTGGACGAAACAAGTTCCAGGAGTCTTATTTTTCCCGGACGAAGGACGAGGACCAAAAGAGAGCCGGAGGGGGGCCAGGGGCCAGCCTCACACCAGGGCGGCGCGGCCCAGCCCCTGGCCGCGCCCCCTATGTGTGAGGAGTCCCTGGCAGCCCCCTGACGACGCCCCTTCGCCTATATAAAGCCTCAGGACGGAAAACCCTAGGGGAGTCGGCAATTTTCCAGAAAGAGTTCCGCAGTTCCGCCACCGCCGCCGACGAATTTCGGGGGACAGAAGTCTCTGTTCCGGCACCCTGCCGGGATGGGGAAGTGCCCCCGGAGCCGTCTCTATTGACCTCACCGCCATCTCCATCAACCTTGTTGTCTCCTATGATGAGGAGGGAGTAGTTCTCCCCCGGGGCTGAGGGCTCTACCGGTAGCTATGTGGTTCACCTCTCTCTCCGATGATGTGATCTCTATGTGATCGTGAGCTTTGTATCATGTTGAATAAGTAGATGCTACTCTTCATCATTATGTGTACTCTAGTGGTGTTATGAAAGTAATCTATTCCTCCTGCCATGGTGTAACGGTGACAGTGTGTGCATCATGGTGGTACTTGGTCTAGGCTACGATTGTGATCTCTTATGGATTATGAGAATAATTATCACTATGATAGTATTGAAGTGATCTATTCCTCCTTTCATGGTGTAATGTTGACAGTGTGTGCACCGTGTTAGTACTTGGTCTAAGTTGCAATAATATTTATCTTGAGTTGTGATTTGATTTGGATATCTCTATGAGCGGTGTTTGTCAAGTACTTGATGAACTTTAAGGGGTGCTTCTGTAGCCACAACGCAATGATTAGTATTATTCAATAGGAGAGTAATTCATAGTAGCATAGTGAAGAGAAGTTATTTATTTGTTCAATTATGTTATATTTGTTGGGAGTGTGTCCACTAGTGAAAGTATGATCCCTAGGCCTTGTTTCCAAGCTTTGTACACCATTTACTCGCTGTTTTGTTACTTGTTTGCTTGCTGCCATTTTTATTCCAGATTGTATTTACTACTTATAATCATCCATACCACTTGTATTTCACTATCTCTTCGCCGAACTAGTGCACCTATACATCTGACAAGTGTATTGGGTGTGTTGGGGACACAAGAGACTTTCTGTATCGTAATTGCAGGGTTGCTTGAGAGGGATAGCTTTGACCTCTTCCTCCCTGAGGTCGATAAACCTTGGGTGATCCACTTAAGGGAAACTTGCTGTTGTTTTAAAAACCTCTGCACTTGGAGGCCCAATACTGTCTACAAGAACAGACGCGTGCGTAGACATCAAGCTCTTTTCTGGCGCTGTTGCCGGGGAGGTAAGTTAAAAGGTACTCGCATCCTCCTGTGTGAGTGCTCGGAGTTATTTCCTTTAGATTCTGCAATTACATCTTTTTGTTTCTCATTTTTATTTTCACTAGTTAGGCTTAATGGAAAACAAAGAGTTCTTTAGTCTTTTTCCTGAGTTTAGATATGAAGTGTTTGAAGAGAAAATTGAAAAACCTTTGGAGCTTAATTTGCATACTAATAGTGTTGTTAGTATGAATGCTTTGAACACCGTTATTGCTAATGCTTTAGAAAAGTCTAAGCTTGGGGAAGCTGGTTTTGTTAAGCATGATACTTTTAGTTCCCCAGCTTTAGTGGATAAAGTTTGCTCTGATGATATTTTATCTCCCCTATGTGATGTTCCTATGCCTATTACTTATGTTAGTGATCATGATTGGGAAAAGCACTCTACTTTTGATATTGAAAATATTTTTGGTACCGATTCTAAGGTTAATAATTGTTGTACCATTAGTACTATCCATGTTCCTTCTTATGGTGATATGTTTGAAGAATATGCTTTGCGAAATAGCTGTTCTCTAGCTTGTGATGATACTAAACCTCTAGTTTATGATGGTTATAATGACGGGTATAATATTTTCAGTTCACCTACTTTTGAGGAGAAAACTAGTTATAATTACAATATGCCTCCTGTTTTTGATGATTATGGTGATGAGAATTATTCTGTTGAATCTGCTCCTACTACGATTGTTCATGTGGGGAGTATTAATTCTTTTATGCATGTGGCTCATGATAGGGAAGCTTTATGTGATAGTTATATTGTTAGTTCTATTTATGATGCTACTGAAAGTTATTATGAGAGAGGGAAACATGGTTTGATGGATCTCAACAATATTGAGTTTCCCCTCTTCATGTTGCAATTCTTGAAGTTGTACTTGTTTTGCCTTCCTATGCTTTTTGCTTTGCGCTTTTATGACTTGTCTCTTTACAAGACTATTTTTCATAGGAAGTGGTTTAGATTTAAATGTGTTCCATACTTGCTTTTTCATGCTCTCTATTGCTTTAAGTTCCTATATGGCGCCTTTGCCTCAAGCTCTTATATGGCGCCCATATGAGCATCTTTGCAAATTACTGCGCCTAGCTCAGAGGCGTTAAAGAAAAGCACTCTTGGGAGATAACCCATTATTTATTTTTCAGTACTTTTTCTTTTATTTGAGTCTTGGAAGTTATTACTACTGTAATGACCTCTCCTTATCCTTTTTATTTCATTTTTGTGCCAAGAGAAGCCTCTAATTTGAGTGAGGTAAGATTTGGAGATGTTGCTGTCCTGAAACAGTTTTTGGTGCTGCACCGTAAAAATTCGTGAAAATTCTCTGTATATCTTTTGGACCTGCGATTTCTTGTGCATATGACCCAGGTTATATCCAAACTTCCATTAGTTGAACACTTTTTGATTTGAGCAACAGAAAACCCCTCCAAAATTCGACCTTTGTCACTGTTCTGTTTTGACAGATTTCTGCCAATATTTGTGTTTGCCGCTTTATCGCTTTCTTTTTGAGTTCTTTTGATTACGGAACTTTTGGGGAAGTTGCTACAGTAGTATACGCTTAATATGTGGTGGTTTTAGGTTGAAACCTAAAGCAAAAAGGGTTAATTCAATATTATGCTTACACTAATGTTGCTAATAGAATTGTGTTTAGTTTTGTATGAAGGAAGTTTTCAAGTGTAGGGATTGGAGAATGATGAGATGAGATGAAGAATGGACAAAAGCTCAAGCTTGGGGATGCCCAGCACCCCAAGAAATATCCAATAAGTACAAGCGTCAAAGCTTGGGGATGCCCCGAGGCACCCCCTTCTTCATCGGCAAAAATCAGGTCACCTTTCAACACACTATATTTTTATTGCTTCATACACTATGCGTTTTTCTTGGAGCGTCTTTACTTTTGCTTTCAGTTTTCTTTTCTTTTGTTTGCTGCAATAAATGGTTAGATCACATCATGTTTCTTTTGGAGGAGATGAACTCGCTTTTTATTTGCCAAGAACACTCTAGTTTTCACTCTTTTCGTTCAACGAGTGTTCTCTTTTTTTGCTACTGCGTTTAGCTTTTGTTTTTCGCCTTGATTTTTGTTCAGATCTTATTTTATCTTTGCATCAAGGTGTATTTGTACCTCTGGTATATGTTGGTTTTCCTCAAAAGAGTTTCCTCAAAAAGGTTTGAATGGTGTTGGAAAAGAGAAAAAGTTTCACGCAAAAAAGTGGTACAAAAAGGAGCTTGTTTAGACTGCGGCTTAGACTTTTGCATGTCATGTTTGATGTCGTTTTGATAGTATGCTTAGTGATTTTTGCTGTAGCATGACTTGTCTCAAATGACTGAGATTGCTTTATGAGCCTTTGAAAAAATCATGCGTTGTTTATATTATTTGGAAGCATTAATTTGGTTTTCTCCTTTGATGCTTTATTTGGGTTGACTTGGCGCATGCTTACACCATGTTGACTACAAAAATAAGTCACCTATAGCCTCTATGATCATTTATTTTTTGACTTTTGATGCCATCTTATGCTTCTTTTAATGTTGCTTTGTCGCTTTGCATGATTATGGCCGTTATTGCTCTCTTAGTTGGTCGCTCTCAGTCTTTTGCTAGCCCTCATTTTGTACTGAGTATGAGCTCTACTCGTGCATCCAACTCCCAAAAACCAAGTTTGCCATTGTGTCCACTATAAATTCATATGCATGGTATTTGCAAGCCATTCCAAGTAAATTTTCATGTGCTACCTTTCAAAAAACCTTCAAAATACTTCTCATTTGTTGACACTGTTTTCAGCTCATGGGGACGTAGTGGTCGGATTTGCTATCTTCCATATTGTCTTATTCCAAAAAGAAAAAAAAAAGAAAAAAAAGAAATAAAAAAAGGCACTCCTCCATGGTATGTGAATGTTGGTGGGCACCCGATGGAATCGGTTAGCCATGGTTTGAGAAAGGAAAAAAGGTGGGAGGAGTGCCAACCTTTACAAAAGAGCACAAAAGTGCCAATCTCTCTCTCAAAAACTTGCTTCATTTTTGTATGGAAGATAGTAAGAACCCCATTGCCAGTCGTTGACAAAGACAACCACCTCTCAAAACCAATTTTTATCTCTATGTTTTACAAATGAAAAGCTCTAGCACATGTTTAATCACTGCTTCCCTCTGCGAAGGGCCTTTCTTTTACTTTTATGTTGAGTCACCACCTTCTATCTTTATGCACCATTAAGAGAGCATAGTTGTCATTCTTTGTATAATGTGCATTGTCCCAAAGTTTTCATTGATTGGTTCATATTGTTGGTTTCACTTGTTCTCAAATTATTTGTATCTAGTCGCCCTCTTAAACTTGAAGGTGTCCTATGCATTTATGTTTTGCTCTCCATGAAGGACAAGTTGTAAACCATTTGTATGTTTTTCCTTATGATTTGAACACACGTTTGACTTTCATTTTTTCATTTTCATGATCTTTTGTTTGTGTTCATTTTCATGTTATAACATGGTTGCTAAGTTTCTATTGTCAAGACTATGTCTTTCATGCCCATGTTTTAAGTTCTTTGATCTCACTACTCAATGCTTTACCTATATGATCAAGATTGTGATGGTGCAAGTCACCTCAAAAATTATTTCTTTTGTTATCACTTACCTACTCGAGGACGAGCAGGAGTTAAGCTTGGGGATGCTGATACGTCTCAAACGTATCAATAATTTTTGATGCTCCATGCTTGTTTTTACACCATTTGCCTTGTGTTTCGTTACACTTCGTGGCGTTTTATGCGATTTCCGGAACTAACCTATTGACAAGATGCCACAGTGCCAGTTCCCTATTTTCTGCCATTTTTGTGTTTTAGAAAAGGTACACAGGAAATATTCTCGGAATTGGACGAAACATGTTCCAGAAGTCTTATTTTTCTCGGACGAAGGACGAGGACCAAAAGAGAGCCGGAGGGGGGCTAGGGGCTAGCCTCACACCAGGGCGGCGCGGCCCAGCCCCTGGCCGCGCCCCCTATGTGTGAGGAGTCCCTGGCATCCCCCTGACGACTCCCCTTCGCCTATATAAAGCCTCAGGATGGAAAACCCCTGGGGAGTCGGCAATTTTCCAGAAAGAGTTCCGCAGTTCCGCCACCGCCGCCGACAAATTTCGGGGGACAGAAGTCTCTGTTCCGGCACCCTGCCGGGATGGGGAAGTGCCCGGGGAAGTGCCCCCGGAGCCGTCTCTATCGACCTCACCGCCATCTCCATCAACCTTGCTGTCTCCTATGATGAGGAGGGAGTAGTTCTCCCCCGGGGCTGAGGGCTCTACCGGTAGCTATGTGGTTCACCTCTCTCTCCGATGATGTGATCTCTATGTGATCGTGAGCTTTGTATCATGTTGAATAAGTAGATGCTACTCTTCATCATTATGTGTACTCTAGTGGTGTTATTAAAGTAATCTATTCCTCCTGCCATGGTGTAACGGTGACAGTGTGTGCATCATGGTGGTACTTGGTCTAGGCTACGATTGTGATCTCTTATGGATTATGAGAATAATTATCACTATGATAGTATTGAAGTGATCTATTCCTCCTTTCATGGTGAAATGTTGATAGTGTGTGCACCATGTTAGTACTTGGTCTAAGTTGCAATAATATTTATCTTGAGTTGTGATTTGATTTGGATATCTCTATGAGTGGTGTTTGTCAAGTACTTGATGAACTTTAAGGGGTGCTTCTGTAGCCACTACGCAATGATTAGTATTATTCAATAGGAGAGTAATTCAGAGTAGCATAGTGAAGAGAAGTTATTTATTCATTTAATTATGTTATATTTGTTGGGAGTGTGTCCACTAGTGAAAGTATGATCCCTAGGCCTTGTTTCCAAGCTTTGCACACCGTTTACTCGCTGTTTTGTTACTTGTTTGCTTGCTGCCATTTTTATTCTAGATTGTATTTACTACTTATAATCATCCATACCACTTGTATTTCACTATCTCTTTGCCGAACTAGTGCACCTATACATCTGACAAGTGTATTGGGTGTGTTGGGGACACAAGAGACTTTCTGTATCGTAATTGCAGGGTTGCTTGAGAGGGATAGCTTTGACCTCTTCCTCCTTGAGTTCGATAAACCTTGGGTGATCCACTTAAGGGAAACTTGCTGCTGTTCTACAAACCTCTGCACTTGGAGGCCCAACACTGTCTACAAGAATAGATGCGTGCATAGACATCACGCATAGAGAAAACATAGCAAAGTGGTATTCTGCTTGTCCCTCATGGAATAGCAAAACATAAATGCATAAGACACCTTCAAAGTTCAAGAGGGTGACTAGATACAAATAATTTGAGAACAAACAATACCATAATCATGAATCAATCAATAATAAATTTTGGGACTATGTACATTATACTTAGAATGACAACTATGCTCTCTTAATCGGTGCATAAAGATAGAAGATGAAGACTCAACATAAAAGTAAAAGAAAGGCCCTTCGCAGAGGGAAGTAGTGATTGCAAGTTTTATAAACCTTCCAAAAATTATGGTACTTATTAGCTTTGAGCTCTCATTTCCCCTATCATAGGCATCTTGAGTGGTTAAGGTTAATGTGAGAACAAGTATGAGTTATATGCTTGACAAACCATAAGTTGAAAATCTCATGTCCCGTGAATACGAGTACCCAAACAATGCTACTCGAGGTCCCAAGCAAGTTCTTATCATTGTAAGAATACATGTATAATCGAGAACGCCAATGGGGTACCTCCTGCCCGATGATATGGAAGCTTTCCCATATCAAAATGACAAGACAAACAGACAATGAACACCTCGACATCTCTTTTATTTACCATTGGGTATAGCTTTTTATTTTGAGATGCGTCATCAAATGCCCACTATGGGTATGCTGTAAATTTCCACCATGAATGATTCATGGTTTAGATTAGCGGCCCAGGCGTTTCTCTAACACATATACAAACTCCATGAGCTCACAAGCTTCCAACTTATTTCACATCGTTAGGCATTCATAAACAAAAGATCATGATATCAACTAAATAGGAATAAGTGCAATGTTGAAAACGTGCCCCATGAAAGCATGGTTGTGCTAACTTTCAACTTACAATTTCCAAGCATATAAACTTCATAAGAGAATCACAATGGTCAAGATTATTAAGTGCAAGAAAGTAAATGTGCCATCAAGTTCGTGAGAGCTTTACTAACTAATTTTCTCATAACAAAAAAATTAATTTGGAAGATAGATAAAAGCATAATAAATATACTTGGAATATCAAATTGCTAGTAGGTAGATAAGGTGGACACATTGGAAAACTTTGGTTTTTGGGAGTTGGATGCATGAGTAGAGCTCATACTCAGTACAGATGAAGGCTAGCAAAAGATTAGGAGCGGCCAACTAAGAGAGCAATAACGGCCATAATCATGCATAGCAACAAAACATTATTAATCAAAGCATAAAGTGATATTACAAGTCAAAAACCAAATGATCATAGAGGCTTGAGGCAACTGATTTATAGTCATAACATGGTGTAAGCATGCACCAAGTCAACCCAAATAAAGCATCAAAGGAGAATACCACAATATTATGTTTCTATATGATAAAAACAACGCATGATTCTTTCAAAGGCATATTAAGCACTCTCAGTCATTTCAGAAAAGTCATGCAACAACAATAACTACTAAGCATATAATCAAAATAATATCTCGCATGACATGCTAAAGTCTAAGCCACAGTCTAAACAAGCTCCCTTTTGCATCACTATAAGCATGAAACATTTTACTCTTTTCCAACACCAATCAACCTATTTGAAACAACTATCAAGGATGAAAAGCAACAAAGACCAGAGGTCTAAACACACCTAGCTACAAAGAACTAACAAGTTCTAAACAATCATAAGGGCGAAAAACAAAAACTAAACGCAGTACTAGAAAAAGAGAACACTCGTAGAACGATAAGAGTGAAAACTAGAGTGTTCTAGGCAATGAAAACGAAGTGTGTCTTCTCCAAAAGAAATATGTTGGCGTCCAACCATTTATTACAGAAAACAAAACAAAAGAAAACTGAAAGCAAAAATAGAGACGCTCAAAGAAAAATACATAGCATATGAAGCAATAAAAATATAGTGTCTTGAAAGATGACCTGATATTTTTGTTGATGAAGAAGGGGGTGCCTCGGGGCATCCCCAAGCTTTGACGCTTGTACTTCTTGGATATTTCTTGGGGTGACATGGGCATCCTCAAGCTTGAGCTTTTGCCCATCCTTCATCTCATCTCATCATTCTCCTTTCCCTACACTTGAAAACTTCCTTCATACAAAACTTCACACAATTCTTATTAGCAACATTAGTTTATGCAAGATAGTAGATCCACTTTTGGTTCATTTTCAACTCAAGTACAACATCTATTAAAACATTATCTACTGTAGCAACTTCTCTCAAAAGTTCTGTGATCAAAAGAACTCCAAAAGAAAGAGATCAAGAGGCAAATACAAATAGTGGCAGAAATCTGTCAAAACAGAACAACAGGTAAAGATTGATTTTTTTGAAAATCTTCAATTACTCAAATCGAAAAGTGCAAAATTAATGAAAGTTAGATAATAACCTGGGGCATGTGCACAAAAATTCGCAGATCAATACGATGCTATGGGAATTTCCACGAATTTTTACAGCGAAGTGCAGAAATCTGTTTTGGGACAACAACTTCCCCAAATCTTACCTTCCTCCTATTAGAGGCTATTCTTGGCACAAAAATGAAATAAAAATGATAAGGAGAGGTTATTACAGTAGTAACAACTTCCAAGACTCAAAAAAAGAAAAAGAAATTGCTAAAAAGAAAACATTGGGTTATCTCCCAAGAGTGCTTTTCTTTAACGCCTTTGAGCTAGGCGCAGAAAGTAAGAATCAAGTATTTTCAAATGAAGAAGCATCAAGTTAATAATTTGCTCTAATGATAGAATCAAAAGGTAGCTTCTTTCTCTTTCTAGGAAAGTGTTCCATACCTTTCTTCAGCGGTAATTGATATCTAATGGTGCCTTCTTTCATATCAATAATAGCACCAACAGTTCTGAGAAAAGGTCTTCCCAAAATAATAGGACAAGAAGCATTGCATTCAATATCCAAAACAAGGAAATCTATGGGAACAAGATTATTGTTAACCATGATAAGAACATCATTAATCCTCCCCAAAGGTTTCTTCTTAACAAAATCAGAAAGATGAACATCTACATAACAATTTTCTAAAGGTGGCAAACCAAGCATATCATAAATTTTTCTAAGCATAACAGAAATACTGGCACCAAGATCACATAAATCATTGCAATCAAAATTATTCACATTCGTCTTAATGATGGGCTCCCAACCATCTTCTAACTTTCTAGGAATAGAAACTTTTTGTTTTAACTTATCCTCTCTAATTTGCATGAGAGCATTGATACGTCCAAAATGTATCTACTTTCCCAAACACTTTTGCTATTGTTTCTCCTCTAATTTGTGTGTTTTGAATACAACTAACACGGACTAACGCTGTTTTCAGCAGAATTGCTCTGGTGTCTCATTTTTGTGCAGAAATCTGACTTTCAGGAAAAATCCCAGAAAATACTGCAAAAATTCTATTTTGCCAGAAGACCCACGGAGCCAGAAGGAGAGACGAAGGGGGGCTGCGGCCTGGGCTCACCACTAGGGGGCGCGGCCCAGCCCTGGCCGCGCCCACCTGTGGTGAGGCCGCCTCAGCCATCGCCTCGACCCTTCCTTCCGCCTACATATACCCTCTGACCTGAAAACAGCGGGGGTTCAGCGTTTTTCCCAGATAGACTTTCGCTGCGCTGCCACCATCAGAAACCGCGATTCGGAACCAGAAATTCTATTCTGGCACCCTGCCACGACGAGGATTTGGAGGAGATCTTCATCACCATCATCACCGACGTCTCTCCATCAACCATCCATGACTCCCCCATCCATGTGTGAGTAATTCCCGCTGTAGGCGAAGGGGATGACAGGGATTGGATGAGATCATTCATGTAATTTGCTATGAGATTGTTAGGGCATAGTGCCTAGTATCTTTTATTAGTGCTTATGACATTGTTGCAACTTGTTGTGCTTAATGCTTGTCACTTTGGGCGCGAGTGCCATGATCTCAGATCTTAACTTGTTATTGTTTTATGATGATACTTATTGTTTATGATCTTACCTACAAGTTGTATACACATATCATTGTCCGGAACCCGAGGCCCCAAAGTGACAGAAATTGGGATAACCGGAGGGGATGGCTATGATGTGAGGATCACATGTGTTCACCGAGTGCTAATGCTTTGCTCCGGTACTTTATTAAAAGGAGTACCTTAATTACCAGTAGTTTCCCTTGAGGCCCTGCTGCAACAGGCTGGTAGGACAAAAGATGTCGTGCAAAAATTTCTCATTGCGAGCACGTACGACTATATACGGAACACATGCCTATGATTGTTAGTACTAGGATGATTTATCATTATTTATCTGCAATGCCCATGTCTCACTGATTTCATGAATTATCTTATCCATGCAACGTCCGTACATCCATCCCTATGCCTACAGTATTTCATCCTACTGTTTACTATTGCTACTATTACCGCTTTTATTTTACTACTGCTGTTACTGTTTCACTACTATCACCACTATAAAACTGTTGCTACTGATAAACCGCTGCGAGCAAGTCTATTTCCAGGTGTAGCTGAATTGACAACTCATCTGTTAAGGCTTATAAATATTCTTTGGCTCCCCTTGTGTCAAATCAATAAATTTGGGTTTTACTTCCCTCGAAGACTATTGCGATCCCCTATACTTGTGGGCCATCAATACTGTTTTCTAGCGCCGTTGCCGAGGAGCATAGCTTTATTTGTAAGTTCACTTGGGATTCATATTGTTCGCTGCAATTCATTCATCATGGGTAAACCTCGTGATGGAAAAGTTCCTATATTGCCATCCACTACAAGAAGAGGTACGACTTTGAACACTTCTGTTGCTCTTGATTCACCATCTGTTATGAGTAAGTTGCTTACACCACCATACGCACACGCTACTGCTACTACTTCTGCTGAGTTTGAAAATGCCACTGATAATTTAGATGATGCTTCTACTGTGCTTGATGAGAGTGGGTCACTAGGTTCCTTTTTAGATGCTACAATTGCTAGAGCTAAGATGGGAAACACCACTGTTACACCTGTTAGTTCACCTAAGTCTAGGGAATGTCCTAGTGATGATTTTGATGATGCTTATATTGAGCTTGAAGATGATTTTATTGCTGAAGCTCGTGCTACTCGTGATGCTAAAGCTATTAAGGAACTTCTAGCGAGACATGCTGTTAGATATAAATTGTCTCCTGATCCTAAGTTTGCTGCTTCTCCCATAGATATTAGAGATAAGGATTATGATTTCTCTTTAGATTTATCTTACATATCTATTGTTGAGAAAGAGCCTTTTTGTGGTACTGAGAATGAAAGTGCTATGGAGCACATGAATGAGCTTTCTACTTTGAGTAATTTGTTTTCTGATGATATTAAGCTTCGCACTTACTTTGTTGCTAAGATTTTTCCTTTCTCGTTGAAAGATGCAGCTAAAACTTGGTTTAATAGTTTGTCACTTGGATCTATCCATAGTCCTATTGCTTTGGTTAATGCTTTCTTTCAGAAATATTTCCTACTAGTGCTCAACATGCTGCTGTGCAGAAAATCTTTGATTTTGAACAGGGAAAAGGAGAGATATTGCCTGAATCTTGGACAAGGTTTTGTTCTTTAATTAGAGCCTTGCCTAAAGAGACATTGCCTAAAAATGAACTCCTTGATATATTTTATAATGGACTAACTGATGAATCTAAGTCATATTTGGATAGTTGTGCTGGTTGTGTTTTCAGGGAAAGTACTCCGGCTGAAGCTGAAGAATTAATGGCTAAAATAAGCTGAAATCATGATAATTGGACTCTAGTTGAGCCAACACCAGCACCAACACCTGTGCCAGTTCCAGAACCGACACCGAGGAAGAGAGGAATGATTGAATTAAATGATGAAGTTATGAAGGAAGCCAAGAAATCTCTTAAGGAGAAAGGTATTAAGGCCGAAGATGTGAAGAATTTACCTCCTATAGAAGAATTATGTAAGCCAATCCCTCACTCATCTACTATTGAGGTACACTCTCTCCAACGCTTTGATGATAGAGATATTCCTTACTCTAAACCTCCTGATCAATGCTTAGACGAGTTAGATAATTTTATTGTCAAGCAAGATAATTTTAATAGAATGGTGCAGAATCATTTGTTGGAAAATTCTAGAGCTATTAACAAGTTGCAGGATATTGTGGAGAGAACCTCCAATGATGTGAAGATACTTGTTAAACATTTTCAAATGGTTCAGACTCAAATTGATCAACTTACCAAGGTGCAAAAAGACTTGCTAGTTAATGCTGCAAGAGAAAAACAAGCGTGTGAAATACGCACAAGAGGAGGTGCTACCACTCAAGACCCCTTATATCCTAAAGGACATCCTAAGAGGATCGAGCAAGATTCTCAATGCACTTAAAGAGATGAAATTCCTTCCAAGAAGAAGAAGAAGAAGCATAAAACAATTGTAGAATCCTCTAAAGCAGGTAAAGATCCTAACAGTGTTTCTATTTCTGATGCTGAAACTGAACTAGGAGATGCTTCCGATAAAGAAGAAGTTGAAGAGGAACCAGAAAAGATTGATAAGAATGCAAAGTACACCAAAGAGGACTTCATTGCCAACAAGCATGGTAATGAGAGAGAACCTTGGGTGCAGAAACCAATGCCTTTTCCTGGTAAGAAACACAAGTCCAAGGAAGAAGAACACTACAACAGGTTTTGTGAATGGATGAAACCTTTATTTCTGCAAATTCCTTTGACTGATGCTATTAGAATGCCTCCTTATGCAAAGTATATGAAAGATATTGTTACTAATAAAAGGAAGATTCCTAATGAGGAAATTTCCACTCTACTTGCTAATTATTCTTTTGATGGTAAAGTTCCAGAGAAGCTTGGAGATCTAGGTATACCAACTATTCCTTGCTCCATTAAAAATAAGGGATTTCTATTTTCGTGCCCTCGGGTCCTTAGTTGTACTCAGTTTTCCCCGGCTCCTTAGTTTTTCCTCAGTTTTGCTCAAGCCCTTGTCTGAAACCCTCACAAGGAGGTCGGATGGAAGGAATCCCGTCCAGTTGACCATTCCATGCTGACGAGTGGGGCCTCGTAGTGTGGAGCCGCGTCGTGTGGGGCTGGTAGAAAGGGACCGCGTGGGACAGGACGAGACCGTGTTTGGTCAAACGTGCGGAGCTGGGGCCATAGCGTGTGAGGCCGTAGCATGTGGAGCCGTGTGGGTCTGGGACGTGGGCACGAGTGGTTTCTGTCTCTTTCGCCCAGATTAGCAGTTTTTAATGCACCTTTTTCCTCTCTCTCGCTCGATCTCATTCATTCTTGATTGCCCAAATTGGTAGCAAATCTAGAGCAGCTTCTCCTTCTGTTTTTTAACGCCATTCATTTCTTTATGCCTTCGTTTTTACCCAATCAGGTACTCCCTCCGATCCATATTACTCTTCACTAATACGCATGTATCAACCACTAAAATGTGTTTAGATACAACCACATTAGCGAAGAGTAATATGGATCGGAGGGAGTAGGAAATCTAGGGCACAAATCCAGAGAAAATATACGATAAGCTGCATACAGCAGCCAACATAGCATAGATAACAGTAGCTACCGACCGAGATCCAACATAAGCTACAATTTACATGAATGGGATTAAGCTTGGAGGCTGCGCAGGTGAATCCCAAGTGCTTTGTGTTTGGCCATGAACGCATGCACATTCAAGGTCGTTCCAACTCTAGCGCCGCCAATGGCTCTGCCAATGGATTCGGCATGGTTCACCAGGCAGTTGAAGTCGGTGGCGCGGAGCCTCCTGGTGCAGAAGGGGCACATGTAAACGCCTCGAGCAAAGTGGCAATCGTAATGGCCGGACTGCAGCCTCCTGAGGATGTGACGAGTCTTGGTGTGGAAGGACTCGTCGTCGCTGTCGACGTCGCTGCTCTGCACCTATCACGTAGCACCAAAGATCAAAAAACACGGAGTCAATTGCAGCGATGATGGAACAGAGAGTGAACAAAAGATCATGCATGATAATATGGGCATGAAAAAAAGAGGTAGCCTCAGTTACATTGGACACACTTATATCCAGGATTTGGGTCACTGAACCAAAGATCATGCACAACAAATTTGTACACACCAATTGTTCACTGACCAAACCCTGAATCAATTTGTGCCCAAATATTCATCATCATCGGCATAAATTAACCGGATGGGATTGATTACTCACATAAGTTAACCGAATCTTAAACAAAAGCAAATCACAAACACTAATAACGCAAGATCTAGAACTAGGAACAGACGAACCCTAATAACGCAAGATCTAACACGCAAGATCTAGAACTAGGAACAGACGAACCCTAATGACGCAAGATCTAACACAAAAGGATTGAACTAGGAACAGACGAACCCAATTAACGCAAGATCTAACACAAAATGATAGAACTAGGAACAGACGAACCCTAATAACGCAAGATCTAACACAAAAAGGATTGAAATGGAATAAGAACAAGGGAATAAAGGGTTAACTCCTCGTCGACGATGATGCTGGTGTCGTAGGGGTTCTCCGGGGCGACATATAGCTCTTGTTCGTACGGGTCCCAATCGACGGGGAACTGGACGGGGGCCTGGATAGGGGCGGCGGCCGATGCGCCAGCGGCCGATGCGCCGGCGGCTGATGCGCCGGTGGCTACGTCGGAAGCAGCGACGGGGGCCTGGACGGGGGCGGCGGCCGATGCGCCGGCGGCTGATGCGCCGGCGGCTACGTTCGAAGCAGCGACGGGGTCCTGGACGGGGGCGGCGGCCGATGCGCCGGCGGCCGATGCACCGGCGGCCGATGCGCCGGTGGCCGATGTGCCGGCGCCTAATGCACCAGCGGCTACGTCGGAAGCGCCGACAATGGGCATGTCATTCTTCTCCATCGCCAGGGTTTTTTCTTCGGGGTTTTTTCGACGCGAAGTGGAGAAGATGATGGGACAGGAGAGGCGGTTGCAGTGAGAATGAGAGAGTGGGCGAGCATTGAGGGAGAGAAAGAGGGGCTCTATAAAGACGAAGGTGGCGTTTGGTGTACCGCAACATGCGTCCGCTATAAAGACGGCTGCAGCGTGCACCGCGACACGAGGCTAACCCTTTAATGTTTGGTGTACTCAGTTCTAACCTCGGGCCTTATACAAAAATTTTATCTGTACTCAGTTTTCCCCTCGAGTACTTAGACTGGCAAGTGCAATATACTCAGTTCTACCCTCAAGTAGCTGGTCAACAGAGAGTCAACAAATGAGATTAACATAGCTAATTGAGTCATTTCATGCGCAAAAAAATCCAAAAAAATAAAAACATAGTGGCACCTACTCATGGAGTCTTCCTACGCAACCTGCCACCTAGAAAACCTTAACAAACATAGATAAATCAAGTTTTACCACAAATTACCACTTCTCAGAATCACTAGTAGCTATGAAGATGCATGGTTTTCCATTCAAACCCATTTGCAAAACATCTTTCCAAAACATAGTTTGTCTAAATGAGGCCATAATTGTCACACTCATGTATATTTGAATTGCAAATAATTTGATGTAACCCAATATGAATTATATTGTACAAAACACGCATTTTTCATTTTGTAATTCTTTTGTATGAATCCCTTGGTCTATTTACTATTTACGTGCCCTTGGTTTCTTAGTACTACTCTGTTTTGCCCTCAAGTACTGTCACAAATGCTTCCAGAAGCCCAAACTTATCCTGATTGGTTGAGCCGTTGTCACACGGATCGACTCCACCAACCGTTGATCCACTAATCTAATGGGCAGTATACCCCTATCCGTCTGTAACATCCTAAAATTTTCTAAATTTTGGAATGTAAAAAAAAATTTAATTGATGGAATTGTTTGTATGTGTGGAAATTTCCTTAAGATTTGAAACTTTTTGAATTATGTTCAAAAGTATTTTTTTTTCCAAAATGGAAATTTCATAAATACTTGGTATCCAAATATTTCCAAACAAACTTATTTCTGTTTTGAGGATTTTAAAATAATTATTTTGAGAAAAACATAAAGCCAAAAATCCTATTTTGGAAATTAAATGCCCAAGTATCCATATAGGCCAAAGATAGAAAATATTGTTGAAAACTTATTTTGGACATGAAAAGTAGCTCCTTGATGTTTTAGAATGATATGTTGAATTTTATAAAATTTTAGAATCTGATCTGAGCTCATTTGGAGCCAAAATGCAAAAGATATTTTAAAAAAATAGAAAAAAAATAAGAAGAGAATAGAAAAAAAGATTTGGGCCGTAACAGCCTGGCCCATTAAAGCCAACCGACCAGCCCGCGCTACAGGTCTTCAACCTCGATTTGTTCACGTTGCATCTACACGTTAATGGTGTCAACCTTCCCCTTCTATTCCCCCTAATTCTAGTGACTCTTTATTGTCGTCTTCAAGACGAAAATTACTCCACATTCAATCATGGTCCTATTCAGGTAATTAAAATCATAATTCGTTTCCTTAATCTCCAAAACCGTCCGGGTGCACCGAATGTCGTCCATCGGCATACACCGAATGTCGTTTCCTTAATAATTCGTTTCCGCTTTTGCATCTCCTAGTAGAACTACTGCTGCTATAGGTTGCCTTACACTTGTTGTGGGAAGGGATTATCACATGTTTTGACTAAGTATTGAAAACCCTTGTTTTGCAAAAACCAAGAAAACAACTAAGTTAATGAAACACCTGGGTGGAAAGTGGTAAGAATGAATTTGTGTTGAGTGGTTCCCTGGGGTCATGTCGTCGAACCTCTGAACCAGCAGGTGTATCTCACTTGTGGACGGCCACCCAGGAACAAAGAGATTGGAGACGTTCAATGTCGTGAAGCTTCCAGTGCAACCACGAGTTATATGGGCTCTGTCTTGACTAACTAAGTTACGAGAACTCAGCCAGACGGACAGAGGGTGGTATTTGGGAGCGCGTCCGGGTTGGTCTGAGGGATTGCCTCTGAAAGGTCTCGTCTTAGTCTTCACTTGGCCATTTGAGCAAAATGAGCATCATGGCAAAAGAGGTTGACTAAGTCTTGTGGGAAAAGTGCACCACCTCTACAGAGGGTTAAAACTAAGTACTTAGCCGTGTCCCCGGTTATGGACAATTTTGAGCGACATGATTTTGAAGCTGTTCAAGGATCTCATCATGCCAACTTCTTAAAATTAAAACTTGTGGGTTGAACTGGGAATATGGCAATTGGTGCAAGTGTCTATTGGCTAGCAGTTCCCGTGCCATGTCTATGTGCCAGTGTTTGCAGGAATGGTTCACCCAAACCAAGTTGTCCATATGTAGTAATTGAGGTTTTGACAATTGATGTAGGTATCTATCGACCAGTGTGTCCCGTACGATAACTACGGCCTGTGGCTACAGGGGTAGATCACCCAAGTCAAGTTGTCCAGCAAAAAGTTTTGCTCCAAGAAAATGATAGGATAAAAATTGCTTAGCGCAAATAGGCCGAAGCTCTACCTAGCCAAATATTCATTTAAGTGTTAGGTTCCATTGGTGTCCACCAAACAATGACATCTTGCCAATACAATTCAAGTGTATTGACCCTTTTGTGGCTGCAACGTTTCATGTTGCAGGTTTTGACGTTAGGAAAGTTACGACAAGGTTACGAGTCTATCCGCAGCATGTTTGCCTGTGGCACATGAAGAAGAAGGACTCCATGCTAGTTTTGATTTCGTTGTAAACTCTGAAAGCTCTAAGCTATGAGCACTGTAAAGTTCTTTATGTAATTGCTGGATCATCTGATGTAATAAAATGACCTTTGTTTCTTGATATTACATCTCAATTTGTGTGTGCTAGCGTTGATCCAGGGACTAGCACTGAAAAGCACAGGGATCGTCATCTTTAAAAGATGAGGTCACTACAGATGGTATCAGAGCATTGTGTTGCCCTTAGGTTCGTGACCCTAGGATTGGACAAAAACCCTTAGAAATATAGGAGTTGCTTTTATTTCTAAGTTAAAATTTTACACACTCATTACCTCGTAAACTCTTCCCTTAGTCATTTTGTCTCTACTTCTCTTCGTTGCAACTCGAAGGCAAAGAGCTTCAACTTCAACACCTCTAAGGACTTCAAGATCCACCTGCTTTGGAACTTGTCTTCTTGACATCGTCAACAAGTTAGATCAAGCTATCACTAAAGGAAGGAAGCTTATGCAACAATGGTTCTAATGCTTAGAAAAACTACTTAGAAAATGATGAGCTACTTGCCCAACTCAAGGAGACGACATTCCAGGAGCAAGAAGATAAGTTCATGTTCAAGAGAAGCACAAGAAGATGAGAGAGATGAGAGACCCTAGGATGAAAAATCTAACTAATTTAGTTTTTATTTAAGGGGTGTTTGCAATTTTTTCCATTCTCATCTACCTCATCTTCAAAAATATTCTCCTTTCTTTAGAGTTCATATCCCATGAAGACTATCAAGAAGAGATTGATGCTTCGTATATTATTCCTCTACTTCGCAAGATGCACTACATGGAAGCTATCGAAGAGCTAGGAGGAAGACTCAAGAGTAGACTGCACAACACCTAAAAGGACCACAAAGATGAAAAGAGTAGACTACTTGGAAGACATCCAAAAAGCTCTAGTTGGACCCCCATTTAAGATCCTTATATGTAAGAATGACATCATAATACATTATGATCATATCAAACTGTGATATGATCATATTAGTTTGTTTGCGGTTGAATGATGTTGTTTGATGTGACAAATGCTTGTTAGATCTTGATTGTAAGAAGAATTACCTTGAGCTGCAGTGTTGGATAGGAATTTTCTTTAGATCCCTTCTGTCTATTCTCATCTTATTCAAACCCAAACAAGTGTTTCTTGACAAGCCTCCATGAAGACAATAACATTGACAGATCCAGCTAAGATGCTCAGTATCTAGAAGAAGCATAGAACAAGAGATGGCAAACCGAAGGACCTTCAAGCTAAGAGTTAATGCCATATGAGAGTTTACGCAAACTACTAGCTAAGGATCGATAGATTTGTTTTCTAAAAAATTCTCAACAGAAAAATTGAAACATGGATTCAATATCCATGGAATCTTTTGTCAAAACTAGTGAGGTTGACCAAGAGTTAGTGTACGAGATGTACCAAACTGAAATACAAGGTAACGATTGGGTGCGTTATGGATTGGCTCCCATGACGACTACTCAAATTGTTTGATCTTGTGATAAGGAATGGTAAATCCAGAGAGACATACCTACAAGAGGGACGACATTGTTAAGCCTAAACCTTATGAGGATAGGATATTATACCCTTACAATAGGCAAGTGTTGCCAAAACGTAGGAATACGGTGAGGATGAACCAACGAGCTTACCATTGAAGATGACTTGCAAGTCTATGATGATCAAATAAGGGTATGAAATAAAGCTTTGAGAACATCTCAACTTGGTCTTCTGATTGACCCAAAGAGTGACTCATCAGTGTCCAAAGTAGTTCAACAACTACCTTGATGGACCGAAGCTCTACAACGGAGGAAAGCTATACTCAAGCCACCTTGAGGAAGATTGGATGCCATAGTGTGTGAATAGACACCCACCTATTAGAAATGAAGGTAGAAGCAACATATGGGTTCAAAAGATGACCCAGTGCCAAGTCAAAACCAAGGTGTGCCCTGTCTGAACCCAATACCTAGACTACCCACAAAAATTTCTTTTAAGGGTGGTAGCCCACCTAGTACCCCAAAACCCATCTTTCTTTCTAGGCTCTCCAAATCTCGGGACGAGATTTCTTTTAAGGGTGGTAGTCTGTAACATCCTAAAATTTTCTAAATTTTGGAATGTAAAAAAAAATTAATTGATGGAATTGTTTGTATGTGTGGAAATTTCCTTAAGATTTGAAACTTTTTGAATTATGTTCAAAAGTATTTTTTTTCCAAAATGGTAATTTCATAAATACTTGGTATCCAAATATTTCCAAACAAACTTATTTCTGTTTTGAGGATTTTAAAATAATTATTTTGAGAAAAACATAAAGCCAAAAATCCTATTTTGGAAATCAAATGCCCAAGTAGCCATATAGGCCAAAGATAGAAAATATTGTTGAAAACTTATTTTGGACATGAAAAGTAGCTCCTTGATGTTTTAGAATGATATGTTGAATTTTATAAAATTTTAGAATCTGATCTGAGCTCATTTGGAGCCAAAATGCAAAAGATATTTAAAAAAAATAGAAAAAAATAAGAAGAGAAAAGAAAAAAAGATTTGGGCCGTAACAGCCTGGCCCATTAAAGCCAACCGACCAGCCCGCGCTACAGGTCGTTCAACCTCGATCTGTTCATGTTGCATCTACACGTTAATGGTGTCAACCTTCCCCTTCTATTCCCCCTAATTCTAGCGACTCTTTATTGTCGTCTTCAAGACGAAAATTACTCCACATTCAATCACGGTCCTATTCAGGTAATTAAAATCATAATTCGTTTCCTTAATCTCCAAAACCGTCCGGGTGCATCGAATGTCGTCCATCGGCATACACCTCCCGATCTCTCTCCTCGGTCCATTATAAGACAAACCAAAAAAAGCACCGTGTGCCCCTTGTTCTCCTCTTTCACTTTGGTTCACAAAATTTCTCTAAATAATGTCTGTGTATCCCGTGGATTTGACGTCAAAATTTAGATCTTGCCGAGTTCATCACGCCGGTACGACATCTCTATTCATCTTTATCTTAATTTCTTTCAACAGTAGACTCTTCTAATCCTAGCCTACCTCCAGGATATGGTTGTGCATCGTTTTGTGGATGTTGGCCGCGACGTCAACGGAGTTCATCAATCTGGTACGTCGTGTACGTTTATCTCTAGATCGATTCCTTGCACCAATAGAATTTTCTCATTATCGCCTACCTCCAGGACAACATCGTACATCTTATCATCGTTGTTGGTCGCGCTGCCCGACACAGCCACCGGAGCCTCGCCTTCGTCCACACCCGCAGCAGCCACCGCCGTCAACCTCGACGTCTGCCATCGCTGGTAATGCCAACATCTCCTGTACAATTAGATTGTGTACCTCGAAGCTCGGTCTCAGACTAGTTCCTAGCAGGAATCGGTAACACACCTGCAAACCGGAGCTGAGTACCGCCCCGTCACCGTCGTTGGATGAAAAGGGAGTCGTTGCGGAGAACGCCCGTCGTTCGCCGCGCCCATCATGCACGTCTTGAAGAAGACCGCCGAAGCGCTGCCATCAACCATGTCCGAGACCGTCGTCAACTCGTCATCGTCTTGTTGCAGCAGCTGCTGGTACGACACCATTGTTTCAGTCGATCACTAGCATACGGCATGAATTGGACTAGAATTGGTAGCAGCCTATCATGCCTTCCCACGTGCTTTTTTTCACGCATTGGATCTGATCCGTTTGGTTACACGGCTAGCTCACGTAAATCTTTCAAAAATCATAACTAAAGATCTATAGCTCCGTTTTGGATGATTCTTGTTACGTTGGCTTCATAATTAAATTTCCTATCTAGTGGTACCAAATTTTCCAATTATTAAATTTTCGAATCTGTAAGTTTAAAATTTTGGATTTTGAACGTATTTACATGTATTCAAATTTAAATGTGGGAATTTGAGTATTTTTATTATAGAATTAATTCTATAATTCTTTCAACATGTTTCCTTCTACGAAAGTTAATCTTGTGATCGTATCTATCCACAAGAACCCCTTTAGACATTTTTCCCACACTATTCCAACATCATTCAAATATTAATCCTATTGCCTAGTTTAAGTTATTCAAATTGCAATTGAGCTATTTGAGTAATTTAACAAATCTTTAGTTCCTAAACAACCCATGTGTACCTTGGGTTATGTGACTATTGTCCCACTCTACAAATGGTGTAAAAAAAAAACCATAAGTTTTAAAGACCACCCAAATCTACCAATGACCTCTTCTCTATCCTTGCCCAAGTGCAAAACTATCAACTCCATCTTACCCAAATTCTTCTAAGTATTTTGACTACCCCATCCAATAATATGACATAGAAGTTTTCCCATATCAAGACCATGGAGAAGCAGTTGAAGAGAAGACAAGGAGATGAAGGAAAACAAGAAGATCAAGAGAAGAGAGCCCAAATCAAGAAGATGAAAGTGGTAGACCTCGTGACTTAGAATTTATCCATCCAACTTCTCAAACCAAGCCTAAGAATCTCCTTGAAGCTATTTTTACTAAGTGTTTGACACTTCCTAACAATTTAGAAAACCACATCAATCTTTAAAACTCTTGACTTAGCCATTCCCTCCATCCATATCAAGCCAACTTCATGCAAATATCACTAAGACAAATCAAAGACTAAACTAAAACTAATAAATACTTTTGTCTTGTTTGATTATGTTGCTTGGATGGTGTGTTTATGTTGTGTTCCTTTTATCTTATAGTTGTACGGAGAGCTACGTGTGTTGACTAAGAGAAGTACAATCTTCAGAATATTTCTAAGGCAAATGTCATCATCACCTTGTCCTACTAAAGAATTGTCACTAGTAGCTTTTCTTGTAGAAGATGCATGTGTAGGTGTTTTTATAAATATGGTCTTAGTAGTTATGATTTTATGCTAAGTCTATTGCCTAGCTTATCTCTAGCTTTTGCATCTCCTAGTAGAACTACTGCTGCTATAGGTTGCCTTACACTTGTTGTGGGAAGGGATTATCACATGTTTTGACTAAGTATTGAAAACCCTTGTTTTGCAAAAACCAAGAAAACAACTAAGTTAATGAAACACCTGGGTGGAAAGTGGTAAGAATGGATTTGTGTTGAGTGGTTCCCTGGGGTCATGTCGTCGAACCTCTGAACCAGCAGGTGTATCTCACTTGTGGACGGCCACCCAGGAACAAAGAGATTGGAGACGTTCAATGTCGTGAAGCTTCCAGTGCAACCACGAGTCATATGGCCTCTGTCTTGACTAACTAAGTTGCGAGAACTCAGCCAGACGGACAGAGGGTGGTATTTGGGAGGCGTCCGGGTTGGTCTGAGGGATTGCCTCTGAAAGGTCTCGTCTTAGTCTTCACTTGGCCATTTGAGCAAAATGAGCATCATGGCAAAAGAGGTTGACTAAGTCTTGTGGGAAAAGTGCACTGATGGCGCCAGAAAAGACTATGGCGTTTAGTTGACGTGGGAGCAGTAAGTCCTTGTGCGTGGTGATGACCAGCCCGTTGGGAACCCCAAGAGGAAGGTATGATGAGTGTAGCGGCTAGTTTTCCCTCAGTTAAGAAACCAAGGTTTATCGATCAGGAGAAGAGAGACGGTGACGACTGAAGGTGTTTGTGGAACCTGCACACACACAAACAAATACTTTGTCCCCAACTTGCGATGAGGTTGTCAATCTCACCGGTTTGCTTGAAACAAAGGTTATGAGTGTATCGAGTGGAAAACAGTAGTAATATGCGAGTAAAGTAAACAATGCGGGAAAAGTAAACAGGTGATTGCAATATGATTAAAATAGGACCGGGGTCCACAGTTCACTAGTGGTGTCTCTCCATAGATAAAATAACATGCTGGGTAAACAAATTACAGTTGGGCAATTGATAGAATAAACATAACGTGATATGTCAAGAAGATCACTATGAGATTTACTCTGGGCATTACAACAAAATACATAGACCGCCATCCAACTGCATCTATGACTAATAATCCACTCCCGGGGATATCATCCGAACACCCTAGAAGTATTAAGTTGCGAACAACAGATAATTGCATTAAGCAAAGTGTGTAATGTAAACAAAGCATATGCCCTTGAGCATATGAATGTTGTTTTCTCCCTAGTAGCAACAGCACATCTACCACCTTAGAGGTTTCTGTCACTCCCCCAGGTGAAATAGAGACATGAACCCACTATCGAGCATAAATACCCCCTCTTGGAGTCACTAGCAACTACTCGGCCAAGATAGCTACTAACAACGGAGAGCATGCAAGATCATAAACAACATAGAGATAACAAAAGATATAATTCAGTACAACAACTTAATCATAAACACCAATATTCATCGGATCCCAACAAACCAACATCATAAAATTACATAACGGTGATCTCAATCATGTAAGGCAGCTCATGAGATCTAAACATGAAGCACATGGTGGAGAAGACAACCATCTAGCTACTGCTATGGACCCATAGTCCAAGGTAGACTACTCACTCATCGCTCCGGAGGCAAGCATGGCGATGAAGAAGACCTCCGGTGGCGATTCCCCTCTCCGGCAGGGTGCCGGGAAGAGCTTCTGGACCCTCCCGATCTTCGGGTCGACGGCGGCGGCGGATCGCGATGTATTCTGGAAAAACTGATCGGGCCCTAAGGTTTTTCTCGTCAGGGGGTATATATAGGCGAAGGGGCGATGTCAGAGGAGGGACCACGGCCCCTCACGTGGGCCCGGCGTGGCCAGGGGGGTGGCCGCGCCGCCCCTGTGTGTGGGGGCCACGTGGCCCCCCTCCGTCAGGTCTTCGGATGTTTGGGAGCTTCCCCGTGAAATATGACTTCAGGAACTTGTTTTGTCCAATTCCGAGAATATTTCCTGTGTATCACTTCTGAAACACAAAAACAGCAGAAAACAGGAAACTGGCACTGTGGCACTTCGTTAATAGGTTAGTTCCGGAAAATGTATAAAAATGCCACTAAGTGTAACGAAACAATATACAAATGGTGTAAAAACAAGCATGGAGCATCAAAAATTATAGATACGTTTGAGACGTATCAAGCATCCCCAAGCTTAACTCCTGCTCGTCCTCGAGTAGGTAAGTGATAACAAAAGAATAATTTTTGAGGTGACATGCACCTACACAATCTTGATCATATATGCAAGCATTGGTGAGCTGGGATCAATAGAACTTAGAACATGGGCATGAAAGATATAATCATGACAATAAGAACTTAGCAACCATGTTGTAAACATGCAAATGAACACAAACAAAAGATCATGATAATGAAACAATGAAAGTCAAACGTGTGTTCAAATCATAAGGAAAAACATACAAATGGTTTTCAGCTTGTCCTTCAAAGAGAGCAAAACATAAATGCATAGGACACTTCAAAGTTTAAGAGGGCGACTAGATACAAATAATTTAAGAACAAGTGAAACCAACAATATGAGTCAATCAATGAACTTTGGGACAATGCATATCACACTAAGAATGACAACTATGCTCTCTTAATGGTGCATAAAGAAAGAAGGTGGTGACTCAACATAAAAGTAAAAGAAGGGCCCTTCGCAGAGGGAAGCAGTGATTGCAAGTTTTATAACCTTCAAAAATTATGGTACTTACCGGCTTTGAGCTCTCATTGCCCCCATCCTAAGCATCTTGAATGGTTAAAGTTAATGCGAGAACAGTTATGATGCATATGCTTGACAAATCATAAGTTGAAAACCTCGTGTCCCGTGAATACGAGTACCCAAACCATGCTAATTTACTTAGAGTCCCAAGCAAGGCTCTTGTCATTGTAAGTATATGCATATCATTGAGAACCGCCAATGGGGTACCTCCGTGCCCGATGACATGGAACAAGCCCACACCAAAATGACAGGACAAGCAGACAATGAACACCTCGACATCTCTTTTATTTGCTATATTGTTTAGCTTTTTATTGTGAGATGCGTCGTCGAATGTTCACCATGGGTATGCTGCAAATTTCCACCATGAATTATGCATGGCTTAGATTGGCGGCCCGGCGTTTCCCTAACACATATAAAAACTCCATGATCCTCACAAGATTCCCAATTCATTTCACACAGCGGGCATCCATAAACAAAAGATCACGATATCAACTCAAAAAGAAGTGCAATGTTGAAAGCTTGCCCCATGACAGCATGGCTGGGCTAGAATCCAACTTACAACTTGCAAGCATAACAACTCAGCATAAAAGACCACAATGTCAAAATTTTAAGAACATGAAAAAGTAAAGTGTGCCTTCCGGTTCGTGAGAGCTTTACTGACCGAATTTCGCATAACACTGGTAAGAGTTTAATTTGAAGAGAATATAAAAGCAAGTCAAATTTACTTGGAATAGCAAATTGCTAGTAGGTATGTATGGTGGACACTTTGGAAAACTTTGGCTTTTAGGAGTTGGATGCACGAGTAGAGCTCATACTCAGTACAAGGCGAGGGCTAGCAAAAGACTGGGAGCGACCAACTAAGAGAGCAGTAATGGCCATAATCATGCAAAGCGACAAAGCGACATTAAAAGAAGCATACGATGGCATCAAAAGTCAAAAACTAAATGATCATAAAGGCTAAAGGCGACTTTGTAAGAGTCTAACATGTGTGAGCATGCGCCAAGTCAACCCAAATAAAGCATCAAGGAGAAAACCAAAATAATGCTTCCATACAATAAAAACAACGCATGATTTTCCAAAGGCTCATTAAGCAATCTCAGTTATTTGAGACAAGTCATGATACAGCAAAACCACTAAGCATACTATCAAAAAGACATCAAGCATGACATGAAAAAGCCTAAGCCACAGTCTACACAAGCTCCTTCTTGTACCACTATTTTGCACAAAGCTTTTTCTCTTTTCCAACACCATTTGAAATTTTTATAAACACCTCTTTTGATGAAAACCAATAAAGATCAGAGGCAAAAATACACCTTGATGAAAAGATATGACAAGATCTGAACGCATATCAAGGCGAAAACGAAAACCAAAAGCAGTAGCAGAAAAAGATGAACGCTCGATTTTTAATAAGAGTGAAACTAGAGCGTTCTTTGCAAATGAAAACGAGTACATCTCCTCCAAAGAAAATTTGTTGGGGTCCAACCATTTATTGCAGCAAACAAACAAACTAAACAAACTAAGAAAACTAAAACAACTGACGCTCCAAGAAAAACACATAGTGCATGAAGCAATAAAAATATAGTGTTTTGAAAGGTGACCTGATTTTTGCCGATGAAGAAGGGGTGCCTCGGGGGCATCCCCAAGCTTTGCGCTTGTACTTCTTGGATATTTCTTGGGGTGATGCATGGGAATCCCCAAGCTTGAGCTTTTGTCCATTCTTCAACTCATCTCATCATTCTCCAATCCCTACACTTGAAAACTTCCTTCATACAAAACTAAACACAATTCTATTAGCAACATTAGTGTAAGCATAAAATATATTCAACCTCTTTTAGCTTCAGGTTTCAACCCAAAACCACCACATATAAAGTATATACTACTGTAGCAACTTCCACAAGAGTTCCATGATAAAAAAGAACTCAAAAGAAAGCGATAAAGTGGCAAAAACAAATATTGGCAGAAATCTGTCAAAACTGGACAGCTGACAAAGGACGAATTTTTGAGGGATTTTCTGTTGCTCAAATCAAAAAGTGTTCAACTAAGAAAAGTTTGGATATAACCTGGGGCATATGCACAAGAAATCGCAGGTCCAAAAGATAAACAGAGAATTTTTACGAATTTTTACGGTGCAGAACCGAAAACAGTTTCAGGACAGCAATAACCCCAAATCTTTACCTCACTCAAATTAGAGGCTTCTCTTGGCACAAAAACGAAATAAACAAGATAAGGAGCGGTCATTACAGTAGTAATGACTTCCAAGACTCAAATAAAAGAAAAAGTACTGAAAAGTAAACATTGGGTTATCTCCCAAGAGTGCTTTTCTTTAACGCCTTTGAGCTAGGCGCAGAAAAGTGCGAATCAAGTAATATCAATAGATGAAGCATTAAGATCGACAGCAGAGATCTTTTCAACAATGAAGGAAAACATGTTCAACTGAGTTTTTGAAACTCCTTTACGATCACGCATTGGCACACTACTTTCATCAAAAATATTTTCAGGGCAGATCCAACTGGAATTCTTTTCCCAAGCATCATGAATTCCTATAAGTTCATACGGTGTTGGTACTTTAAAATCATCGGGCGTACCAACCTTAACAGGCGAGCCAAGCTTATTAAACTTCTTAAAAACTTTCCTAGCCTCAATTGCAACATCTCTAAATTCTGTGCGCAAGGTTTCTAAGATAAAAGCTTTCTTTTCGGGATCCTCAATTTCATGAAGCTTAAGGAACATGTATTGCATACGAGAATTAAGACTAGCAAACCTAGCTTCTAACATGTGAACTAAATGAGCAGAAGCAACTTCATAGCTAGGAGCTAACTCAACCAAAGGCTTTTCCTCATCTTCCTCATGCATACTAATGTGATTAAAGAACTCCTCAATGTTACTTTTGCCAATAAACGAACTACTCCCTACAGAGAGGTCCTCCAGAACGAACTCAGGGAACAACATGATAAACTAAAGTAAAGAAATAACAACTACCAAGGATTCTAATTTTTTTTGGGTTTTTGATATAAAAAGCAATGCAGGTAAAATAAATAAAGTAAAGCAAAACAAATAACAAATTAAAGAATGTGTGTGCGAAGAACTCCCCTCGCAGAAGTCTTCTCTCTTCCCCGGCAACAGCGCCAGAAAAGAAGCTGCTACTCGTGTGATGGCGCCAGAAAAGACTGTGGCGTTTAGTTGACGTGGGAGCAGTAAGTCCTTGTGCGTGGTGATGACCAGCCCGTTGGGAACCCCAAGAGGAAGGTATGATGAGTGTAGCGGCTAGTTTTCCCTCAGTTAAGAAACCAAGGTTTATCGATCAGGAGAAGAGAGACGGTGACGACTGAAGGTGTTTGTGGAACCTGCACACACACAAACAAATACTTTGTCCCCAACTTGCGATGAGATTGTCAATCTCACCGGTTTGCTTGAAACAAAGGTTATGAGTGTATCGAGTGGAAAACAGTAGTAATATGCGAGTAAAGTAAACAATGCGGGAAAAGTAAACAGGTGATTGCAATATGATTAAAATAGGACCGGGGTCCACAGTTCACTAGTGGTGTCTCTCCATAGATAAAATAACATGCTGGGTAAACAAATTACAGTTGGGCAATTGATAGAATAAACATAACGTGATATGTCAAGAAGATCACTATGAGATTTACTCTGGGCATTACAACAAAATACATAGACCGCCATCCAACTGCATCTATGACTAATAATCCACTCCCGGGGATATCATCCGAACACCCTAGAAGTATTAAGTTGCGAACAACAGATAATTGCATTAAGCAAAGTGTGTAATGTAAACAAAGCATATGCCCTTGAGCATATGAATGTTGTTTTCTCCCTAGTAGCAACAGCACATCTACCACCTTAGAGGTTTCTGTCACTCCCCCAGGTGAAATAGAGACATGAACCCACTATCGAGCATAAATACCCCCTCTTGGAGTCACTAGCAACTACTCGGCCAAGATAGCTACTAACAACGGAGAGCATGCAAGATCATAAACAACATAGAGATAACAAAAGATATAATTCAGTACAGCAACTTAATCATAAACACCAATATTCATCGGATCCCAACAAACCAACATCATAAAATTACATAACGGTGATCTCAATCATGTAAGGCAGCTCATGAGATCTAAACATGAAGCACATGGTGGAGAAGACAACCATCTAGCTACTGCTATGGACCCATAGTCCAAGGTAGACTACTCACTCATCACTCCGGAGGCAAGCATGGCGATGAAGAAGACCTCCGGTGGCGATTCCCCTCTCCGGCAGGGTGCCGGGAAGAGCTTCTGGACCCTCCCGATCTTCGGGTCGACGGCGGCGGCGGATCGCGATGTATTCTGGAAAAACTGATCGGGCCCTAAGGTTTTTCTCGTCAGGGGGTATATATAGGCGAAGGGGCAATGTCAGAGGAGGGACCACGGCCCCTCACGTGGGCCCGACGCGGCCAGGGGGGTGGCCGCGCCGCCCCTGTGTGTGGGGGCCACGTGGCCCCCCTCCGTCAGGTCTTCGGATGTTTGGGAGCTTCCCCGTGAAATATGACTTCAGGAACTTGTTTCGTCCAATTCCGAGAATATTTCCTGTGTATCACTTCTGAAACACAAAAACAGCAGAAAACAGGAAACTGACACTGTGGCACTTCGTTAATAGGTTAGTTCCGGAAAATGTATAAAAATGCCACTAAGTGTAACGAAACAATATACAAATGGTGTAAAAACAAGCATGGAGCATCAAAAATTATAGATACGTTTGAGACGTATCATGCACCACCTCTGCAGAGGGTTAAAACTAAGTACTTAGCCGTGCCCCCGGTTATGGACAATTTTGAGCGACATGATTTTGAAGTTGTTCAAGGATCTCATCATGCCAACTTCTTAAAATTAAAACTTGTGGGTTGAACTGGGAATATGGCAATTGGTGCAAGTGTCTATTGGCTAGCAGTTCCCATGCCATGTCTATGTGCCAGTGTCTGCAGGAATGGTTCACCCAAACCAAGTTGTCCATATGTAGTAATTGAGGTTTTGACAATTGATGTAGGTATCTATCGACCAGTGTGTCCCGTACGATAACTACGGCCTGTGGCTACAGGGGTAGATCACCCAAGTCAAGTTGTCCAGCAAAAAGTTTTGCTCCAAGAAAATGATAGGATAAAAATTGCTTAGCGCAAATAGGCTGAAGCTCTACCTAGCCAAATATTCATTTAAGTGTTAGGTTCCATTGGTGTCCACCAAACAATGACATCTTGCCAATACAATTCAAGTGTATTGACCCTTTTGTGGCTGCAACGTTTCATGTTGCAGGTTTTGACGTTAGGAAAGTTACGACAAGGTTACGAGTCTATCCGCAGCATGTTCGCCTGTGGCACATGAAGAAGAAGGACTCCATGCTAGTTTTGATTTCGTTGTAAACTCTGAAAGCTCTAAGCTATGAGCATTGTAAAGTTCTTTATGTAATTGCTGGATCATCTGATGTAATAAAATGACCTTTGTTTCTTGATATTACATCTCAATTTGTGTGTGCTAGCGTTGATCCAGGGACTAGCACTGAAAAGCACAGGGATCGTCATCTTTAAAAGATGAGGTCACTACACCGTCTCTTCGTGGCCACCCCTCTCTCTCTCTCTTCGTGGCCACCCCTCTCTCTCTCTATCGGTGGATCAACGGTTGGTGGAGTCGATCCGTGTGACAAGAGACTTGCATTTATGGATTATTTTGCCACGTAACTATATTCCCTCTATTTATGCATTATTTTCCACGATTTATAAATGTTAAACTAAAAAGTGGTAAAATTTGTGTGTAAACAAGGGACATACATATTTGCGGATTTTGGTGAATGGATTATTTATCACCCCTCTAACAATTATCAACTATCTTTAGCATTCCTTTTCTTTTAGGGAATATAGTTTTGGTAATTTGAAACGGCCCAAAAGTGGTATAATTTTGGTAGAAACATGAGACATATATATTTGGCATATTTGGGGGATTTCGGTGAATGGATTATTTATCACCCCTCTAACAATTATCAACTATCTTTAGCATTCCTTTTCTTTTAGGGAATATAGTTTTGGTAATTTGAAACAGCCCAAAAGTGGTATAATTTTGGTAGAAACATGAGACATACATATTTGGCATATTTGGGGGATTTCGGTGAATGGATTATTTATCACCCCTATAACAATTATCAACTTTCTTTAGCATTCCTTTTCTTTTAGGGAATATAGTTTGGGATATAGTTTTGGTTATTTGAAACGTCCCAAAAGTGGTATAATTTTGGTATAAACATGAGACATACATATTTGTGGGATTTTGGTGAATGCATTATTTGTCACCCCTCTAACAATTATCAACTATCTTTAGCATTCCTATATTCCCTAACACTTTTTTTTGGTAATTTCGGTGAATGCACACACTAACTTTGAAAACAACTACAAGTACATGTAACTGACTAATGGATTTGTAACAAGGGATCCCTTGTAACAACTTCTAGCGCTTGATGAGCAATGATAAGAATCCGATCGCAATTATACAACAACAAAAAGAACCAGCCATCAGATTAGCTTGCTTCTTCAACTCAATCAGCTGCTTTAACTGCTTGTTCATTTTCTCCAGTTCTCCCTTCACTTCCACCAGTTCTGCATTGGGAGCATTAGGCATAATCGGAATGGCTCCTCTCTCCACTGCATTCTCTACAACAAGTCCCCCCCCCCTCCCAAATTGCGCTCCTAATAGTGCCAATTGATTCCTGCAATTTAAGCCTCTGAACATACACATCGATCCACTCAAAATACCTGCATTTCTTCAGGATCTAAAAACAACAACGTGAACCCTAAATCCCAAATTCGAGGGAATAACAAGAAAATCGAGAGAAAACAGAGCAATTGGAGCGAGATCTAACCTTATCCCCCTCTCTATATGGCAAGCTCTTGCATGCAAGGAACTCACGTCCACGGTTGCCATTGTCGTCCATCTTACAGATCGACCGCTTCAGAGGCTCCTAGCGTGGGCAGTCAGGGCATCTTGTCAAAGGCACGGGTCCATACTGCGGCCATGAAGAACGGGAGGTCGAAGAGAAACTAGACATCACCCGCCTGCCGGAGAAGGTCTGCCGCTGGCGGAGAAGAAGAACAATGGGGCACGGGGAAAGAAAGGGGAAGCAATGGCACGGGCACGGGCGCGGGGCTGGCTCGGGCTCCCATTTTGCAACGGTCACCTGGATATGCTGTGGGTCCGGCGCGCTAACGTGGACAAGTTGTGGGTCCCATGATGATCTGGATAAGTGGAGACGTGTCCACTGCGGGGCACCAACAGCGGCCCCACTTGCCAGCACCAACAAACGGTCAACTAAACGGGATTCCTCCCGTCCGAGCTCCTTGTGAGGGTTTCAGACAAGCGCTTGGGCAAAACTGAGGAAAAACTAAGCGGCTGAGGAAAACTGAGCACAACTAAGGACCCGAGGGCACAAAAATAGAAATCCCTAAAAATAACTATGTTAGAACTGCTCTATGTGATTTGGGAGCTAGAGTTAGTGTCATGCCTTTTTCTCTTTATAAGAGACTTGATCTAGAAAAATTGGTATCAACTGATATATCTTTGCAGATGGCTGATAAGTCTACTACTATTCCTATTGGTATATGTGAAAATGTTCCTGTTCAAGTTGCTAACAGTTGTTTGATATTAACTGACTTTGTTGTGTTGGAAATGCCTGAAGATGATAATATGTCTATTATTCTTGGAAGACCTTTTCTAAACACTGCAGGTGCTGTTATTAATTGCAATCAAGGAAAAGTAACTTTCAATGTCAATGACAAAGAGTATACGGTTTATTTTCCCAAGAAGATTGATAGAAAGAACGCTCTAAATTCAATCAAGAATGTTGAGACCATTCGAGTTGGTCAAATTATTTGCTCAGAGCGAAAGCCCAAGAAAGAATATAAAATTGTTATGATTGGGACTATGCCTATCAAGGTCGAGGTAACATAAGCATATAGTGAAATGCAAAGTTTTGCCTCATATAAAGTTAGTTTGGTAACAAGACTTGATCAACCTTGTTAACAAAGTGATTTTATATGAACGAAACTTCGTTTTCACCGCATTTACTTTACCTCACCTATATTTACTTGTTCATTTTTGTTCCCTTTGTTAGTTAAATGATTAGAATATCTTAGAGCTGCTGCATACTTGGTTTTGATTTGCTTTCTATCGCACCATCGTCGTTTTCCCGAGTTTTATTCTCTTATCGATTTTCTAAAAAATCCTCGAAAATAAAGTTTCTCGAAAAATTCCAGAAAAATCTTTTTAAATTTTTATGTCAAAAATGGGCCAGAGAGGCACCTGGGAGACCTCAGGGGGACCTGCCACGCCACCTCACCACCAGGGGGCGCGGCCCAGCCCTGGCCACGCCCACCTATGGTGAGGGGGCCCCCTAGCCTCTCACTTATCTCTTCCTCTCCAGCTCTTTCTCTCTCCCGAAAACAATGACACACCTGCTCAAACTCGTGTTCTTGCTACTCTATATCTCGATTTTTCGATCTCCTTGCTCAGCCCATCATTGTTGCTGAGATTTGGAGCATTTGTTCTCCGGTATGTGACTCCTCCAATTGTCCAAGTAGAAATTTGTTTAGTGAAGTATTTCTTGAGTATTTTAGCTCTATAGGTGACAGGTGAAATGAGTTTGCATGCTTGTTCTATTGCTTAGAAATGTTATTTTGATGCATGTTAGCCCTCTAGTAACTCCCTATAGTGGTTCCCTACATGTGTTTGTCTCAAAATCATTTTTTATGAGGTTTGTTAAAAATTTCAGAAAAGGGAAATGGACAACTACACCTATGGAGAAGTCTTTGAAAGAGAAGCACCAAGGTCATCAAGGCCTTCAAGATCCACTGCTCAATATAGGATATCTTACATGAAGATCTTATGTCACCGAACCTTGAGGGAGATGATGGAGATGCGCATCCATCCACCTTCCCTTGTGCTAACTTTTTGAGTGATGCAGGGATTCTTGATGATTTCTTGCTCCTTATTAACAGGGTTGGATTGACTATATACATGATGGATGAGAGTAATCAATATGCCATTCTCACAAAGATTTTTGTTGAAATTCACTAACTCTCATTTCAAGCCTTCCATTGCATTTAAGATTTATGATAAGTCTATCACCATGTCTTTGGAGAGGTTTTGTGATATTTTAGGTATTCCCATGTTTGGGACAGCGAAGAAGATGCTTCATCAGCCCACCAATTTGTTGGAGCTCTACCGAGGAGTGACCAACGATGATGACCGCATAACACAGCGTGGCAAGATAAGAAACATTCAACTCCCAGCTATTAGATATTTTACTTATTATCTTGCTACTAGTGTACTTGGTAGAGGGAACACTAGCAATATCTCTAATTATCATTTAGCTTTTCTAGCTACCACTCTTGATGTTAGCAGGAAGTATAACCTCAGTGCTATTATTGCTCGTCGCCTAGCCGCTAGGGGACCAATTTATGGAGGTATTATTGTTGCGCGCATTGTTGCTGCTCTTGAACTTCCGATTGCTCCTCATGATATATTGTTGACTCCACAGAGGCTTGATCTTGCTGCCATGAAGCTCCATCATTTTGTTACTGCTAACTCTTGTGCAGGGAAATTAGTTTATAGAATGTTATTTACAAATGGAGAGGAAAGGGAAGTGCCCTTGCCACAACCTAGTTTGTTCACTATTAACAATAGGCCATGGTCACGCATGAAGGAGGAGTTGGACGAGCAGCTTAGGGTGCTCGGCTTCAACGTACATCATGACGTCGTGGACCAGGAGGAAGAAGAGGAGCCGGCCAATCACTACACCACATACCACACTGGGGCGCCCTCGAGCTCATATCAGGACGAAGGTGCTTCTTCGTCATATTTTGGGGACGCCACTTCATGGCCGAGCTGGGATTGATCTCCACTTAGGCCGAAAGCCTAAGCTTGGGGGGAGGTACGCCGACGATTCACTCATCTACATATCATATTTTGTCGGTCCTTTGTATATCCATGTTTCGCTTTCTTCATTGTTCTTGTTCTTCTTATTTCTTCTTTCCAAAACACAAAAAGACCAAAAATATTTCTGTTGTTTCTCTTTGTTTGCCTTTTTAGTTTTCTAGCTTTGGTCTGCTTGCTATTTTCGGTTTGATATTTGAAAAATCCAAAAATATTTTGCTTTGTTTGCTATTTCCTTCTGTTCTTGTTTCAAAAATCGAAAACCCAAAAATATTTGTTGTTCTTCTTCGGTTTTGTAAAGTTTGTTGCGGAGTCTAGTCTCCCGTGACTCCATTGGAGCTTGGTATTCATTTCATATTATTCAAGCCACACAAGTGAAAGGCAATAATGATGACATATGACAATCCGAGATGTGGTAAGAGGCTGGTATGAACTCTATTTGTTTTCATTTTTGTACATATACTCATCTATGTGGACATGCTTAGTCGGTTCATGTAAGGTATATGTTATCTAATGGATGCTTTGTAGTTCTTGCTCTCATATGATTAGTTCCAATTTACTAATAGTTTGTAGCATGTCATGTAGACGCTTGCTCGCATTGTTTTATTCATAATATGGTATGTTATTGTGGTATCCTCCTCTGAAAGCTTCATTTGAATCAACTTGGCACATGCTCAAGCATGCATATGACTGAACAAAAAGTCAATTAAGCCTCGATGATTTACTTTGCCTCAGAGTTCTTGTATCATTTTTATGCCTATATTAATTTTTTTTGTCGCAAGCATGATTATGACAGCTATTGCTCTCTCGATTGTCACTTCCCAGTCTTTTGCTAGCCTTCACTTGTACTGAGAGGGAATACTTCTCGTGCATCCAATCACTACAAACCAAGTCTACCAAAGAGTCCACTATAAATTCCTATGCATGGTATTTGCAAGCCATTCCAAGTAAATTTTCATGTGCTACCTTTCAAAACTTTCAACTACTTCTCATTTTGTGCCACTGTTTTTAGCTCATGAGGACGTAGTGGTCGGAATTGCTATCTTCTATATTAAATTAAGTACCCCTCGACTAGGCAGCTTCATCTGCTCGTCATTAATTTTGCATGAGAGCTGGTCAGACCATTGCAATCTAATTCTAAAAAGAAAGAAAAAAGGTACTCCTCCATGTTATGTGAAAGTTGGTGGGCACCCGATGGAATCGGTTAGCCATGGTTTGAGAAAGGAAAAAGGTGGGGAGGAGCGACAAAGCTTTATAAAAGAGCACCAATGTGCCAAATTTTCAAAGAACTCGGAACCGCTCTCACTTGTTTATTATGGAAGATAGCAAGTCCCCATTGCCAGTCGTTGACACGAAACAACCACCTCTCAAAATAATTTTTTATCTCTGTTTTACAAATAAAAAGCTTTAGCACATGTTAAATCACTACTTCCCTCTGCGAAGGGCCTTTCTTTTACTTTTATGTTGAGTCTTCATCTTCTAACTTTAAGCACCTTCTTGAGAGCATATCTGTTATTCTTAGTGTAATGTGCTTGTCCCAGAATACGGTTAATTGTGGTATAACTTTGATGCTTGTATCTTTGATATTTTTACTTATAGTCTTCCTTAGGACTTCAGAGGTGCCTCAGCATTTATGTTTTGCTCCACGAATAAAGGCAAGCGGGATACCACTCTTCCATATCATTTATGAACATTATAATCTTGTAGCTTCTTATGTTCATGTTACTTGTTATTAGTGCATTGGCACTCTTTCACAGCTTGCTTGACTATGAGGTAACATTAGTTGCATATTTCTTATTATAAATTGCCTGAGTACTTGATCATATAGTTAGTATATATACATCATATGAAGCAAATATGTTTGTGAAAGTTTCTTTTTTCGCTCTCAGTTGTTAACTGAATTGCTTGAGGACAAGCAAATAGCTAAGCTTGGGGGAGTTGATACGTCAAAACGTATCTACTTTCCCGAACACTTTTGCTATTGTTTCTCCTCTAATTTATGTGTTTTGAATACAACTAACACGGACTAACGCTGTTTTCAGCAGAATTGCTCTGGTGTCTCATTTTTGTGCAGAAATCCGAATTTCAGGAAAAATCCCAGAAAATACTGCAAAAATTCTATTTTGCCAGAAGACCCACGGAGCCAGAAGGAGAGACGAAGGGGGGCTGCGGCCTGGGCTCACCACCAGGGGGCGCGACCCAGCCCTGGCCGCGCCCACCCGTGGTGAGGCCGCCTTGGCCATCGCCTCGACCCCTCCTTCTGCCTACATATACCCTCTGACCTGAAAACAGCGGGGGTTTGGCGTTTTTCCCAGATAGACTTCCGCTGCGCTGCCGCCATCATAAATCGCGATTCCGAACCAGAAACTCCGTTCTGGCACCCTGCCGGGACGGGGATTTGGAGGAGATCTTCATCACCATCATCACCGACGTCTCTCCATCAACCATCCATGACTCCCCCATCCATGTGTGAGTAATTCCTGCTGTAGGCGAAGGGGATGGTAGGGATTGGATGAGATCATTCATGTAATTTGCTATGAGATTGTTAGGGCATAGTGCCTAGTATCTTTTATTAGTGCTTATGACATTGTTGCAACTTGTTGTGCTTAATGCTTGTCACTTTGGGCCTGAGTGCCATGATCTCAGATCTGAACTTGTTATTGTTTTATGATGATACTAGTTGTTTATGGTCTTACCTACAAGTTGTATACACATATCGTTGTCCGGAACCCGAGGCCCCAAAGTGACAGAAATTGGGATAACCGGAGGGGATGGCTATGATGTGAGGATCACATGTGTTCACTGAGTGCTAATGCTTTGCTCCGGTACTTTATTAAAAGGAGTACCTTAATTACCAGTAGTTTCCCTTGAGGCCCTACTGCAACAGGCTGGTAGGACAAAAGATGTCGTGCAAGTTTCTCATTGCGAGCACGTACGACTATATATGAAACACATGCCTATGATTGTTAGTACTAGGATGCTTTATCATTATTTATCTGCAATGCCCATGTCTCACTGATTTCATGAGGCTTGCATTCAAAGTCTTGCTTTCTTTCACATCATGAGGCTTTACCTTTAGTTTCAGAAGTTCAACATCAAGAGCAAGGCTATCAACTTTAGAAGCAAGAACATCAATTTTACCAAACTTTTCCTCAACAAACTTATTAAAAGCAGTTTGTTTACTAATGAAGTCCTTAAGCATGACTTCAAGATCAGAGGGAGCACTCCTATTGTTGTTGGAGGAATTACCATAAGAATTACCATAACCATTACCATTAGTAGAAGGATATGGCTTATAATTGTTGCTACCAAAATTATTCCTATGAGTATTGTTGTTGAAATTATTATTTCTAATGAAGTTCACATCAACATGCTCTTCTTGAGAAACCAAAGAGGCTAAAGGAACATTATTAGGATCAATATGCGCCTTACCATTAACAATCATAGACATAATGGTATCAATCTTATCACTCAAGGAAGAGGTTTCTTCAACAGAATTTACCTTCTTACCTTGTGGAGCTCTCTCGTTGTGCTATTCAGAATAATTTACCATCATATTATCAAGGAGCTTTGTTGCGGCTCCCAAGGTGATGGACATAAAAGTACCTCCAGCAGCTGAATCCAGAAGGTTTCTTGAAGAAAAATTTAGTCCTGCATAAAAGGTTTGGATGATCATCCAAGTAGTCAGTCCATGAGTGGGACACTTATCTATCAAAAAATTCATTCTTTCCCAAGCTTGAGCAACATGTTCATTATCAAACTGTTTAAACTTCATTATGTCACTTCTCAGAGATATAATCTTAGCAGGAGGATAATACTTTCCAATAAAAGCATCTTTGCATTTAACCCAAGAATCAATACTATTTCTAGGCAAAGATAGCAACCAATCTTTAGCTCTTCCTCTCAAAGAGAAAGGAAACAGTTTAAGCTTAATAAGATCTCCATCTACATCCCTATACTTTTGCATCTCACATAACTCAACAAAATTGTTGAGGTGAGCAGCAGCATCATCAGTACTAACACCAAAAAATTTCTCTTTCATAACAAGATTTAACAAAGCAGGTTTAATTTTATAGAAAGTTGCTTCAGGAGCAGGCGGCGCAATCGGTGTGCACATGAAATCATTGTTGTTTGTGCTAGTGAAGTCGCACAACTTGGTGTTCTCAGGAGTACTCATTCTAGCAAGACTAAAGCAGACAAACAAAAATAACAACTATAAAAGAAACTAATTTTTTTTGTATTTTTGATAAATAGGAAGCAAACAAAATAAAGTAAAGAAACTAAGCAAAACAATAACAAAGTAAAAAGATTGGAAGTGAGAGACTCCCTTTGCAGAAATGCTCTTTCTCTCCGGTAACGGTGCTAGAAAAAGCATTGATGTCTCACAGGACCAGTTGGGAAACCCCAAGAGGAAGGTATGATGAGCACAGCAGTAAGTTTTCCCTCAGTATGAAACCAAGGTTTAATCGACCAGTAGGAGAAAGAAATCACTTCTGAAGGTTGCTGCTAGCTGACTTGTGGTAGGGCGCATACCGGCGTCAGTCAACAACGTGGAACCTGCACACAACACAACCAAAATACTTTGCCCCAACTTACAGTGAGGTTGTCAATCTCACTGGTTTGCTGATAACAAAGGATTAGACGTATAGCATGGAAATAGATGTTTGTTTGCGGTAAAGTAAATAATGCTTGCGAAAAGTAAACAGTGCTTGCAGTAGATGGTAATATAAATATTAAAGAATGGACCAGGGTCGACAGTTCACTAGAGGTGTCTCTCCATAAAGATAAATAACATGCTGGGTAAAAAAATTACAGTTGGGCAATTGACAAAATAAAGAATGCATAACAATGCATGTACATGTCATGAAGATCACTATGAGATTCACTTGGGCATTACAACATAATACATAGACCGTAATACAACTGCATCTATGACTAATAATCCACCCACAGGATATCATCCGAACAACCCTTGGGTATTAAGTTGCAAGCAACAGATTACCGCCTTAAGCAAAGTGTGTAATGTAAACAATACAATTATCCTTGAATAAAAGATTGTTGTTTTCTCCCTAGTAGCAACAACACATCTACAACTTTAGAAGTTATTGTCACTCTCCTAGATTACTAGAGACAGGAACCCACTACCGAGCATAAATACTCCCTCTTGGAGTCACTAGCATCTACTTGGCCAAGATATCTACTAGCAACGGAGAGCATGCAAGATCACAAATAAGATAGACATGATAAATCAACAATCAACTTGACATAGTAATCAATATTCATCGGATCCCAACAAATACAACATGTAGAATTACATAAAGATGATCTTGATCATGATAGGCAGCTCACAAGATCTAGACATGAGGCGCATGGAGGAGAAGACAACCATCTAGCTACTGCTATGGACCCATGGTCCAGTGGTGGACTACTCACGCATCACTCCGGAGGCTGGCATGGTGATGAAGAAGGCCTCTAGTGATGATTCCCCTCTCCGGTAGGGTGCCGGGAAGAGCTTCTGGACCCTCCCGGTCTCGGGTCGACGACGGCGGCGGCTTGCAGTATATTTCGTGGAAAAGTGTTCTCTCCTTAGAGTTTTCACGATGAAGGGAATTTATAGGCGGACGGCGATGTCAGAGGGTGAACCAGGGGCCCACACCACCTGGTGGCGTGGCCAGGGGTGGCCGGCACCACCCTATAGTGCGGCCGCCTCCTGGCTCTCCTCTGTCTCTCCTTTGGACTCCATCTTCGTGTCTGGTAAATAGGAACTTTGGCTTTCGTTTCGTCCAATTCCGACAATATTTCCTGTGTAACTTTTATGAAACACAAAAACAACAGAAAATAGGAACTGGCACTGCGACATCTTGTTAATAGGTTAGTTTCAGAAAATACATAAAAATGCCACGAAGTGTAAACAAAACATAAAGAAATTGGTGTAAAACAAGCATGGAGCATCAAAAATTATAGATACGTTTGCAACGTATCAGCGAAGAAAGGGGCTCACTTCCTTGCTACTTCTTACCGCTTGGGAGATTTGGAATGAGAGGAATGAAAGAGTTTCTAGAAACATTGCCTCCATGCCAATTAGAGTAATTTCAATAATTAAGAGTAGTGCCAGGCTATGGGGTTTGGCCGGGGCTAAGTACTTGAGTGCCATATTGCCGTAAGAGTAAGCTTTTGTTGGGAGCATTGCTCCTTGTAATTTGAACTCTAAACTCTTCTTCTTATTTAATAAAATAGGCAAAGCTTTTGCCTTGTTTTAAAAAAAGGAGAGAAGAGGATGACTTAAGAAGAGGAGATGGACTTTTGCCTTGTTTTAAAAAAAGGAGAAAAGAGGATGACTTAAGAAGAGAAGATGGAGTTCGCTGCCACTGCACAACGGCAAAAGCACGGCTCACAACGAGCCTAGACCCTGGAGTGAGGATCGGATCGATCCCCTTTTGTCAGGTCTCTAGGATTGTTTGTCAACCTTATCTCATTCTGTGTTTCGCATATTATAATGGTTTTGAAAAAGAGGATAGTGTAGCCCACGAACCACGAGCTGCAAATGTAATCGTCAAATGAGAAGCGAAACAGCAGGTTAGGTGGCGGGTGGCGGCTACTACCAATGTCAAATGACGGGACTTAAACAATGTGATTTGGTCGCCGATACGGAGTGTTTACGGGTGAGTGCTAAGACCAGGCATGGTTCACGGTCGTAGCAGATATCTACTACTTTATACATTGGTCGCCATTGAAGGGAAGCATCCTATAGAGACGACATATATACGCCCTATTATTGGCTAGTTGATCAATCATGGTTAACTACCCCGTTTACATTCTTAAATAAGCGAAGCTAGTTTATTTCGTGATGGAGAGGCCTACAGCTTATATACAACTGAGAAGCTACTCGCTGCATGCACACCTAAGGCGCTGAAGGAAGCAGATAAGCATGGCTGACTCTGCCGTTTCCTGTGATGCTAGCCGGGAGCTGCCTCACGTCGCCATCTTCCCGTTCATGGCGAAAGGCCACACCATCCCGCTCACCCACCTCGCCCACCTCCTCCTCCACCGGCGCCTCGCCTCCGTGACCTTCTTCACCACCCCGGGCAACGCGGCCTTCGTACGCGCCCTCCTGCCCGCTGCCGCCGACGTCATCGAGCTCCCGTTCCCAGCCCAGCAGCAGGGCGCGGAGAACGTTGAGGGTATCGCGTCGGCGTCGGCCTTCGCCGACTTCGCCGAGGCCACGTTGGCGCTGCAGCCGCGCTTCGAGGAGGCGCTGGCCTCCATGCGCCCCGCGGCCAGCCTGCTCATCGCCGACCCGTTCATGTACTGGACCGCGGCGTCCGCCGCCGCGCTCGGTGTCCCCAGGGTGTCGTTCATCGGCACGTCCGCGTTCGCGCACGTCATGCGGGAGGCGTTCGCTCGCGACAAACCAGGATGCGACGGCACCGGTGACGGCACCTACACGGTGCCGGAGTTCCCCAACGTCCAGTTCTTGCTTGCCGACATCCCTCCGCTCCCCTTTCCGATACTAGCCCTGGACGCAAAGATGGCGATGGCCATCGCCGGAAGCCGTGGCGTGATCATGAACACCTTCGACGAGCTGGAGAGCCGGTACATCAAGCACTGGAACCGGCACGTCGGGCCCAGGGCCTGGCCCATCGGCCCGTTATGCTTAGCCCAGGAACCTTCTACCGACGTCGATCATGTCCATGGCACTGAGCCGCCCTCGTGGCTGCTGTGGCTGGACGAGAAGGCAGCCGCCGGCCAGTCCGTGGTCTTCGTCGCGCTTGGGACACTGCTGGCTGTATCAGAGACGCAGCTCAGGGAGGTGGCCCGTGGGTTGGAGGAGGCCCAGGTGAACTTTCTATGGGCCTTGCGTGCCGATGATAACGTTGACCTTACCCCAGGATTCGAGGAGCGAGTCCCAGGGAGGGGCATGGTAACTAGAGAGTGGGTGAACCAGCAGGTAATCCTCCAGCATGATTGTGTACAAGGATTTCTAAGCCACTGCGGATGGAACTCGGTGCTGGAGAGCGTTTGCGCCGGGGTGCCGTTGGCTGTGTGGCCCATGATGTTTGACCAACCGATCAACGCGACGCTGGTCGTCGATGAACTTGGGGTGGGCATCAGGGTCAGGACGAGCGACGGAACAAGCGGAGGGCTGGTTAAGGGCGAAGAGGTTACTAGAGCGGTGAGGGAGATAATGTTGGGGGAGACAAGGGTGTCAATGGCGAAGAATGGGGCGGTTCTAGCAAGGCTGGCGCAACATGCCATTTCCGCCGGTGGTTCGTCGTGGAAAATGGTAGAGGAGATGATAAGCGAGCTGTGTGTGACAGGTAACGGACAGTGCTAGCAAGGGACTTGGTGGTGGTGACAAATTTGTGGCATGCGAAGAATGTAACATCCAGCAACCTATCGTGAAATAACAAGGCAGGATGTTTGCATCTGTAATTTGTTGCCGTTTGGACAAAATCATCGGTTTTCTCACATAACTCGTTAAGTCGTTACGTGTGAAGAAAAATTAGTATCCAAAAAGAACTCAGGTGTGTGCGTGTAAGGTTTTAAGTGGGATCCCACCTAACCCACTTATTGTGTATTTCGATTTTTCTAGTGTAAATTTTTGACTTAAAATGTACACTATTAAAAACCTAAAATGCACTATAAGTGAGATTTAGATTGGTCCCACTTGACACCGTATCTGTCTAGCTACACACCTATATATTTGTACGTGTTATCTCCACTAATATAAAAAAGAGAGAGTATGTCAGATCGGAGGACCTGAACCGCCCATCTGTCTAATCCAACACCTAAATAGTGATAGTGTTGTAGGACGAACCATTAGGTCTAATCACGATGTGTGACTCACAACGAACGGAAAAAGAGAGTCCACCGCGACGCCCCCACCGACGCCACCCCACTTACACTCTTAGAAGGAACGTCCTATTTGATTACTTGCATTGCATACACATTGTACGGCGAGACGTGGACGACAAGATGAGCATGTTAAAAATCTTGTGTGTAAAGTGTACCCCTTTGAGAGTGTAACACTATTCAAATAGTCGTGTCCATGATCATGGACATGCGGGTTGGCCAGTCATTTATACATCATTCATTTTCCTTTCGAAAGTATTTTATAATTGGAAAAGTGGATTCTTTTCACCGAGCTTACAAAGATATGATGGGAGTGAATAATGACATTGATCATGAAGGACTAGATCAAAATAGAGTAGTATATGGGTTGTTCACAAGTTGAAGGTTTCTTAAACATGATTTTAAAATGTTTTACAAAGATCTTGTACATGATATATTTCATTCTAGGAGGAGAACCCAATTCATTAACATACATTATTGACCACTATATCATCTGCAATTACCAAGACACCGATAAACAACTAAAATCCATAATATGTAGGAGAAGTTCCACATCGTGGAGTGTGTACCACTTATGAACAAAACAATCTTATGGCTACTACGAGTCTACTTAGATTTGCACTGAAATGTATGCTACATATACTTCCATGTATAAGACTTTTATTTCACAAACAAGTGGGAGCACTTGTATGCACTAGATTATAACCGGCGTATTGCAGAGGAGCGCATAAAATAAATTGTATGGGTGGAAACATATATGTACTAGAATACATATGAATATATGTTTTTTTGGTGAGTACTATAAGCGATCATATTCAAATACTAAGTACATATCATGCACACATTTTCAAGTTATTATTGAACCCATGATGTCTTGTAAGAGATATTTTATCAAAAAATCCATAAAGAATAATACCAATGATTCAATTTATGCTCTAGAAGTTTCAATAAATACGTCTGCTTATTCTTGAACTAGAAACCACTATTGAAATATTTGTAATTTCGTTTATGCACAATATAGTTTATGCAATTATTAAAGATGATTGAAGAACATAATTTTGTTGTAGAACATAGTTAAAATTTAGCATGATGCAATTTTATTTGGAGATAAACATCAGAATATAAAACAGTACTACTAACATTTAACAACATTTCTATGTGGTAAACAATGCCACATAAATATAAAATTACATTTAACCATGAAAGAAATAATTTCTAGTAAGTATAAAATGTTAGTATAAATTATTTCGTTCTCGTGGGTCAAAAATTGGTGGGACTTGTTTCTCTATTCAATGGGCTGGCAAAATAAACATGGATAGACAATTACAAATCTAAATAACATGTAAAATTCTTGTATTGTCTACTAACGGAACCATTTTATCTCTTTCTTTGACTCCATAGATATGTCATTATCTAAAACCAACTATACTTATGACCTCAAATAGGGTGATAGAAAAACAATAAACAAATCTGCAGATTGCAAGATAACAGGGGGAAGTTGTCAAAGCTGCCCACGGTTACCGTTCGACTCCATCGATACTATCTCATTCACCACAATAATAAAGAGAGAGAGAGAGAGTAACATAAAATTAATTCACTATTCACTGCTAATCATGCAAATAATTAGCACTACTATGTAAGTTCCTGAGATTGGAACAAAGATTATGCACGTCTGCAGGCCACATGTATCCATTTTTTGTTCCAAAACAAAATATAGGAGTGATATGTGATACGTTGCAAACGTATCTATAATTTTTGATCTTTCATGCTTGTTTTACACCAATTGCTTTATGTTTTGTTTACAGTTTGTGGCGTTTTATGCATTTTCCGGAACTAATCTATTAATAAGATGCCACAGTGCCAGTTCATGTTTTCTATTGTTTTTGTATTTCAGAAAAGTTACACAGGAAATAATCTCAGAATTGGACGAAACGAAAGCCAAACTTCCTTTTTTCTGACACGAAAACGAAGTCCAAAGCAGAGATGGAGGAGGGCCAGGGGTTGGCCACACCATGGGGTGGCGCGGGTCCCCCTGGTCGCACCACCAGGTGGTGTGGGCCCTTGGTCCACCCTTTGACATCGCCATTCCGCCTATATATTCTCTCCGAGGCGAAAACCCTAAAGAGTCTAGTCTCCGTCCACGAAAAGTTCTGCAGCACCGCCACCATCGAAGACCGATTTCGGGGGACAGAAGTCTCTGTTCTGGCACCCTGCTAGGACGGGGAATTGCCCCCGGAGCCATCTCCATCGACTCCACTGCCATCTTCATCACCATTGCTGACTCCCATGATGAGGGAGTAGTTCTCCCCCGGGGCCAAGGGCTCTACCAGTAGCTATGTGGTTCATCTCTCTCTCCCATGGTGTGATCTTTATGTGATCATGAGCTTTGTATCTAGTTGAATTAGTAGATGTTGCTCTTCATCTATTATGCTACTCAAGTGGTTTTATTCCTACAATCTCCGGAGACACCTTATCCCATGATGTGAAGGTGACAGTGTGCACATTATGTGTGTCTCTTAGGCTAAATTTTACAGCAATACTTATCATGAGTTATGATTTGAGTTGGATGGCTCTATGAATTGTTGGTGTATCTCTGGAACCGTCTAGTGCACTCAAGGTGACAGTGTGAGGTAATCTAGATTGGGGAATGTGAACTTTAAGGAGTGCTTTGTAGCCCTACACATGATTAGTGTTCGTTATCTGTAACGACCCGCCTTTTGCTAAAGGCAGAACTCCTGTGTATTGTGCCATTCCCTGGATCAGTAGATAGCACCACAGTACAAAATGAGAAATCATTGCAATAGCATCAATATTACAACGTAAATCCAGTTACAGGTCTTCTACCTTAAGAGTACACAACATAAAGCATAGATTGCAGTGAGCTTCCATCTTCATCAAGTGCCACAGGCAGACGTGTTGGAATGTAAGCTCGAGATCCTACTCCTGGTTCCTTACTCGAAATAAAACCTGCACGTTTGAATATGCAGCCCCAAAGGGGTCAGTACAATGATGTACTGGCAAATGACACATATTTGGTGGCATTTTTGTGGAAAGACTATACTACAATGACATTTGGCTGGTGGATCTCAAAGGCTGATTTGCATAAAGCCAATTTTATCCTATAATCCATCTTAATACTTTCTTTCAACAAATTTTATTTTTCAAGGGTCAAGACAACCCCCATACACTACATACTGGCCGGTATGTAGTTCTGGGCGCAACTCAACAAAGTTTGGAACCTCAGGCACCACCACTTCTTGGAGTGTATGGTCCTTAGTTCCTACCTAGGGGTTTCTAGACAAATTTTAATAATTCAGAATCGGTGATGAGATTATTCCGTACATTCCATGTCTAGAGACTCATTTGTCCATAACCGAGGACTCGGCTAATCGATTAGATTTAGAACACCTTGCAAGGGTTGTGCACTTTCACCTTACGATTCATTTTATGCCCATACATAAAATGAAACGAGACCTTTTAGAAGGAGAGGACAACTAACTTGGCAAGCACCGCTCCCAACCTATAATTTGACTACCACCACTTCTTGCCGACAAGTTGCACTCCCACATTCTAATCAGTCAAGACAGAGCCCATAATGTCATAAGGCTGCACTGGAAGTACATCTAAGCATGGAAGACATAGCCATCTCTTTGTTCCTGGGTGGCCATCCACAAGTGTACGCCCAGGCAGCAACTACACGTAGTGTAGCCCCAGGTCGCCACTCAACACCACCTCCATCATCATACCAATCCACCCAGGTGTTTCATTTTAGTTGAAGTTCTTAACTTTTCACAAAACACTTTTCAAGTGATCTTAGCATGGCATCAATATTAACAAAGTACTTAGCATCCTATCAGGTGGGGTTTGAGGGATAGCTACACACTACTAGGATCTAAGCATTTGATAAAACAGTTGAGTAAAACACCTATCATGCATACTACAAGAGGTGAATTTACTAATGCATAAGTAAAATGGGTGAGGGACATGTGTGTCACTTGCCTTTTTGAAGAATACGATCTTTCCACTTTTCTCAACTAAGCACGTAGCTCCTCGCACAAACTATAGCACAGAAATAACATAACATAAACATAACATACCAACACAATCAAACAATCAAACAATTGAAAGGTGTTTGTTTAACAATTTAGATTTATTGAGATGTTATGATAAGAAGGATATGGTAAAGGGTCATGATTTGTGAGATATCAATTTGAGAGCTTAGTTGGGAAAGATCAATATGATTTGATAGAGAATTGGACTAGGCAAAATATAGTTGATGAAGTCTTTATGCTTTACCAAAGCATGAATGAGTTTCAGAAAATGCTCATGTGAAATAAATTACACAAGAGTCGATTTGTGCAACTACGACACTATTGAGTAAATGTGACAACACTCACTCTTAAATAGTATCTATTGCACTTAGGAACTAGGCTAGGTTTTAAGAATATTTGAACTACTCAATTGGCACATTTGCAAGTTGAATAGTTCAATACATGTGAACAAAACTAAGTAGGCATTGGATTGGGTATGAAAGATTGATATTTGAGGACATGGCTCAATTGGTTCATTGATCAACATGGTGTATAACACATACTATGGTACGGGTTATAACAACACCACATTATCAAAATCTAGGTTTAAGATGAATTCATATTCTACTCAAGTAGCACAATTGCAATTTGAGTACATATGAATTAGACAATATGATGAGTGAGGTCTTTATGCTTTATCAAAGCATATTGAGTCTTGGAATATCTCATGTGGATAAATCACATAAGAGACAAAATAGTGCAATAGCAATACTATTGAATAAGTGTAACAACAATTATTCTTACATAGTATATTTTACACTTAGGCTTAGGTTAGGAAAAGTGAAGCATTGTGTTACTCAATTAATTCGTTCGTTAATTGAATAGCTCTATGCAAGGTTAAGATTGAGTAGACATGAATAAATGGTCATAGGTAAGGAATAGGTATAGGTGATGTAAGAAACATGGCTTAAGGTTCCTGATGAGTAATTAGGATTGGGTTAAGTACTATGATGTCGATTTGATCAATACCATAGTAGCAAAGGTAGAAACTAAGATTGAAAGTATCACACTTTACTCAAATGATGCATTTGTAATTTGAATAAGTGGGTACTATGCAAGATTGGTCTAAGTGAAATGATCTTGATCAAGATATTGTTTAGACAACAATGATGGCTAGGTATGATCATAGGATTCGTTAAAGTAGAAAGGAACATTGCTAAAGGATATAGTTTTATTCCTATAGTAGAAATTACTCAAATCCTCATATTAGAATCTGAATAATTGTGAAGTGTCTCAAGAAAATATGGGAGTGATGCTACTGGATATCTTGCAGTAAAACAAAGTCACTGCAATTGGAATCATCCCAAAATAAGTTATAGAATTTGGATTATCACCAAAATGGTGATTTGGACAAATTTGAATGCACAAAGTGTGTGCACGTATCAAATTTGGATTTTCTTGATCCTATGATGTTCTACAAGTTGAGAGGATTCCAAAGACTACAAATTTGTAATTTTTGGATTAACAGAACTAAAGATATGAATTGATCAAGCTAACATAAGGTTTGATTCAATTCTGCAAATAGATTCAAATTTAACCCATAAAATATAAGATTTTATGGTACTGATGGATTCTACACTTCCTAAGGATTCCAACGGTATATTATTTGTAAATTTATGAGTTACAGATCAAAAGATATGATTTCCTGAAGATTTGGATCAAATCTGATTTCAAATACTAATTCGAAATTCTGTTTAACCCGGAAGCGGCCACGTGCTCTTTTCTGATTGGCTGATACCCTTTCGGGTGGATCACGACTTGAAGCCGTTGGATTAAAGCAGATCTGAACGGTCTAGATCGACCGTACCGGTTCGTTTTAAGTGGATCTGTCCGATCCACTGGATCTTGATCGGATGGTTCTGATTGGATCTGGGGAAGGTCCTCACCTAGGGTTTGACCTCCGGCCACCGGCGGCGAGGTACGGCACTGGACTGGGCGACGGCGTCGAAGCAGAGGCTCCCGGAGGCGATGGAGAGGTCGACGAGGCGCGTCTGGATGCGGGGAAGTCGATGGTGTCCTTTAATAGCTCGATTTTGTCCCCGAGAGTTTGCAGGGCCTAAACGGAGGGTTCCAGGCGGCGGTATCCTCCTGGCCACGTTGAGGTCGTCAATCTGCCTCGGAATAAAAGGGGAAACAAGGTCAGGGAGATGCTACAGGTCTTGGGGAAAGGTTTGGGAGAAGGAGGAGGGCGCGGACCTTCTGGGGAGCGTCGGATTCGACCGGGACGTCCGCAGGAGTGGCGGAATTCCGACGAGCAATTTCGTCGCTCTGGGGCGATTTGAGCAGGGGGGAAAAGAGGGGGAAGAGAGAGGAGCGTGGGGGCTTTATAGACCGGGGTCTTGATGGCCATTACTGTGAGATATTACCGGGGGGAGTAACGCCGGCGGTTACTGGCGTGGATTTGGGCTGGAGGTGGAAGAAGGCGTCGGTGCTGACACACGGGTCCCGTCCGTCGGTGAGAGAGAGGGGAAGAGGTAGGGGAGCTGGGCTGGCTCTTGCCTTGCTGGGCTGGATTGGGTCCCGGGCACGGCCCAAGTTGGGCTGCTGGCTTTCTCTTCTTATTTTTTTGTGCTGTTTCTTTTCTTATTTTCTGTTTTCTTATTTCTTTCATAGATTTTGCATATTGAATCCAAATCAAGCCAAACCAATTTGTAAAATTTTCTAAAAATCAGAGGAACAAACTAGGGCAGTAATAAACAGGTTTTCAGAACCAAAACAAGATTTTTAATAAAAGATCTCAATTAAGCCTAAAGGCTTTGCTTGCATAGAAGGATAGAAATAGAGTTTGAACTCGATTCTTTCTAAAATAGTAAAATAATAGTTTATAAAATAATGATTGAGAAACACACTCAAATATGGTTTGAAAAATCAACCTTTATTGAATAAAGTAAACTTTGTAAAACAATCTTTTGCAAGCAAGCTTGCATAAAGCTGAATAGGGTTTGAATAAAGGAGAATGAAAATAACATTTTAATACTTGTTCTTTCTCAAAGAAGTTCTTCAAGAAAAATAATAGAAGTTTAAAATAGTTTTCTAATAAAGCCTTCAAATAGACTCAAAAGTTTTAAATCCCTGTGAAATTCCAATCATCTCAAGCAAAACAAAAGCAAAAAATTTCCCCCAAAATTTGATAAAATCTTGGGTCGTTACAGACTACCACCCTTAAAAGAAATCTCGTCCCCGAGATTGGAGAGGCTAGAAAGAATGTAGGTATTAGGTTATCTGGGTTTAGGTATCTGGGTTTAGGTATCTGGGTGGCTACCACTCTTAAAAGAAAATTCCTCTTGGTGGTATCTTGATGTTTCCTCGAGTACTTGCATTTTGTTCCTAGCTTGCATTCACCGTTGTGTCATTTTCCTTGAATCGCTTTTCTCAGAAGTTTTGATATCCACAACTATGTTCAAAAGTGGGCACACCAAGGGTTCCATCCAATTCTGGTGATAAGCAGATATCATCCATCGCGTTGTCATCAACAAGGTAGTCCACATCTTCATTTACAATAGGTGGGTGTCTATTCACAAATCCGGGCACCAACCTTCCTTATGGGGTTGCTTGAGGTAACCTTACTCTATTGTAGAGCTTTCTATCCAACGGGGTAGTTGTTGAACTACTTTGGACACTGAGGAGTCACTCTTTGGTTCAATCAGAGGACCAAGCTGAGTTGTCTCCTCTTTGGGTCATTCAGAAGACCAAGCTGAGAGGGTATCCTCTCATCATCTCAACTTTCTTATCATCATCCTTAGAGGTTCTTTATCTTATGGTTGCTTCCTTATACCATTCTGATCTTCAATTTTCCACGATACCATTCTGTTCTGGTAACCTTCCTGGTTGTTGTACATCTTCCAAGAATATGTATCTAGCCTTTTCTTGGTCGGTCCTCACCAAGGCCAAGACAGTATACAGGCTATCACCATACTCCTTGTTGCTTTTTAGCTGATTTTCACTGCAGAATCTCAAAATATGACTCAGTGTCAAGTACTGCATGCTTGCCCCACGAACATGATGAGACCACACATCCCAAGGAATTGGGATGGCATCCCTCTGCAGTCCTTTCAAGCATTTCATAGGGGTAAACAAGGTGAACTCTGTAGGAGGTACTGGCACCTTTAAGGGTCGGAAGGTCGCCTTATAACCAGCATTGTTGAACCCATTCAAGTAACTGGAGCAAGTCGTGCCACTTGCCACAGGTACTAGATGGTCCTTAAGAATTCCTTTAGCAACCGTCTTCATAGTTGTTGAAAAGCGCTGAACAACTTGATCATATCTCGAAGGTGAATTTCTTTGCAGGAAAAAGGGATCTAACGAAGCTCTCATGGGCAGGAAAGTAGTTTCAGGGACTCGGAGAGTTGCTTCGTAACATCTCAGGTCGGAATGGGGTAGACTTCGGTGGCGTAGGGATCTGGAATCAGGAGGAAATCTCATAGTTGGTGGTGGCGGTCTCTATTGTGATTCTCTAGAGAGGGGTGAACTCTCTCTTATAGGCTCGTGGAAGTAGCCGATCAGGCCACGTGGGGAGTCGAATCGAAGAGTCAGGGAGGTAAATCGAACAGGCAGCAGCCGAAACTGAACAGTCTTCGTATTCAAGTCCACTGAGAAAAACGTTTCTGATTCGTGTAGGCGTTCAAAAACCAAATTCTCACCGTATTCCTACGTTTTGGCCACTGGCTCACTATAAGGGATGTAACATATTATCCTTCTAAGGTTATGGTTTTAACGACGTCGTCTCTTAGGTAGGTATGTCTCTCTAGATTCACCATTCCTCATACAAGAGCGAATAATATGAGTAGTCATCATGGGCGCGAATCCATGTCGCACTCAATCATTACCTTGTATTTGGTTTGGTGCATCTCGCATCCTAACTCTTGGTCAACCTCACTAGCTTTTAAACAAAAGTTTTGTTGAAATTGGAACCAAGTTCCCAAATTCTATTTGAAATTTGAAAACAAAATCTATCGTTCCTAGCTAGAGGTTTTCAACAAAGCTCATGGCAATGATCCTTAAGTTGTAGATCCTTTGGTTTGCCATTTAAGAGGAAATAAAATCCTTCCCATTGCTCTGTTTGCTCTTTACATTGCTCTGTTTGTCCTTTCCACCTTTCTTGCATGAGGTGGTTGAATAGTTTTACTTACACATTAACTACACCTTGGGGTGTCTTCTTATTGTTTGCGAGGTATCCTTCAGCTATCCTAGCTTTACTGGAGTCTTGGGGTATCATCCTTTGTGCAACCTCTTGCGTAATGTTCCAGTCTCTTGTACTTGAAACACTACCTCTTGTTGTTGTACTCTGTATCCTTATCGCCAAATGAGGGTCATTGTAGTTGTTCTGTCGTTGAGAACTTCGGTTTGGGTTTTAGGACAAGTTTAGGTCTTAGCATAGATGAGAATTAGATAGAAGGGATCTAAAGAAGAAAATCTTACCCAAAACAATAGATCAAAACAATTTATCCTACAAGCAATATTTAACAAACATTCATCGTATCAAGCAAACTAGTTTTCAAACAAACGGGTAGGTACGATCATCCACAAGTCGGTATGACCATAACGTTTATTACACGTCGTTGCTTATTAAAATTTCCTAAATGGAGGTCCAACTAAAGCTTCTTGGTACTCTTCTAAGCAAATCCATTGTTCTGGTCTAGCTGCTTCAGTAGATTGGCAATCTGTTCATCCTTGATTTTGATGAGGTCTCCTTGAACACTAAGTTCAGATACCAACTTTTCCATGTCACCTTGAAGTTGACTTATGGTTGCCTTCAATGCAGTAGTATCTTTCTTTTCTTCTTTGAGGTCTTGCTGAGTATTATGAAGTCTCCACTTGAGTCTTTCTCCAGGTTCTTCGTTTGGCCTTCAATGTAGTTCTTCACGTTGAGTCAGGGAAAATATATGGAGTATCAGTCTCACACTTCTGGCACATTGTGCTCTTCTATCCTTTGTTGATGGTTTCCAGAGTTGGGTCATCTAGGGAATTCATTTGAAAATGAAGTAGGGGAGAAATACAAGAGGTTTTCAAGATGAAATTTTTTTTTAACAGAAGCAAGATGAGATAGAGATTTTTATCCTAGGGCCTTCCTATTTCTAATTCCAAACCTAGGGTCTCGATCCTACAGGCAACACTATGCTCTGATACCATTTGTAACGACCCGCCTTTTGCTAAAGGCAGAACTCCTGTGTATTGTGCCATTCCCTGGATCAGTAGATAGCACCACAGTACAAAATGAGAAATCATTGCAATAGCATCAATATTACAACGTAAATCCAGTTACAGGTCTTCTACCTTAAGAGTACACAGCATAAAGCATAGATTGCAGTGAGCTTCCATCTTCATCAAGTGCCACAGGCAGACGTGTTGGAATGTAAGCTCGAGATCCTACTCCTGGTTCCTTACTCGAAATAAAACCTGCACGTTTGAATATGCAGCCCCAAAGGGGTCAGTACAATGATGTACTGGCAAATGACACATATTTGGTGGCATTTTTGTGGAAAGACTATACTACAATGACATTTGGCTGGTGGATCTCAAAGGCTGATTTGCATAAAGCCAATTTTATCCTATAATCCATCTTAATACTTTCTTTCAACAAATTTTATTTTTCAAGGGTCAAGACAACCCCCATACACTACATACTGGCCGGTATGTAGTTCTGGGCGCAACTCAACAAAGTTTGGAACCTCAGGCACCACCACTTCTTGGAGTGTATGGTCCTTAGTTCCTACCTAGGGGTTTCTAGACAAATTTTAATAATTCAGAATCGGTGATGAGATTATTCCGTACATTCCATGTCTAGAGACTCATTTGTCCATAACCGAGGACTCGGCTAATCGATTAGATTTAGAACACCTTGCAAGGGTTGTGCACTTTCACCTTACGATTCATTTTATGCCCATACATAAAATGAAACGAGACCTTTTAGAAGGAGAGGACAACTAACTTGGCAAGCACCGCTCCCAACCTATAATTTGACTACCACCACTTCTTGCCGACAAGTTGCACTCCCACATTCTAATCAGTCAAGACAGAGCCCATAATGTCATAAGGCTGCACTGGAAGTACATCTAAGCATGGAAGACATAGCCATCTCTTTGTTCCTGGGTGGCCATCCACAAGTGTACGCCCAGGCAGCAACTACACGTAGTGTAGCCCCAGGTCGCCACTCAACACCACCTCCATCATCATACCAATCCACCCAGGTGTTTCATTTTAGTTGAAGTTCTTAACTTTTCACAAAACACTTTTCAAGTGATCTTAGCATGGCATCAATATTAACAAAGTACTTAGCATCCTATCAGGTGGGGTTTGAGGGATAGCTACACACTACTAGGATCTAAGCATTTGATAAAACAGTTGAGTAAAACACCTATCATGCATACTACAAGAGGTGAATTTACTAATGCATAAGTAAAATGGGTGAGGGACATGTGTGTCACTTGCCTTTTTGAAGAATACGATCTTTCCACTTTTCTCAACTAAGCACGTAGCTCCTCGCACAAACTATAGCACAGAAATAACATAACATAAACATAACATACCAACACAATCAAACAATCAAACAATTGAAAGGTGTTTGTTTAACAATTTAGATTTATTGAGATGTTATGATAAGAAGGATATGGTAAAGGGTCATGATTTGTGAGATATCAATTTGAGAGCTTAGTTGGGAAAGATCAATATGATTTGATAGAGAATTGGACTAGGCAAAATATAGTTGATGAAGTCTTTATGCTTTACCAAAGCATGAATGAGTTTCAGAAAATGCTCATGTGAAATAAATTACACAAGAGTCGATTTGTGCAACTACGACACTATTGAGTAAATGTGACAACACTCACTCTTAAATAGTATCTATTGCACTTAGGAACTAGGCTAGGTTTTAAGAATATTTGAACTACTCAATTGGCACATTTGCAAGTTGAATAGTTCAATACATGTGAACAAAACTAAGTAGGCATTGGATTGGGTATGAAAGATTGATATTTGAGGACATGGCTCAATTGGTTCATTGATCAACATGGTGTATAACACATACTATGGTACGGGTTATAACAACACCACATTATCAAAATCTAGGTTTAAGATGAATTCATATTCTACTCAAGTAGCACAATTGCAATTTGAGTACATATGAATTAGACAATATGATGAGTGAGGTCTTTATGCTTTATCAAAGCATATTGAGTCTTGGAATATCTCATGTGGATAAATCACATAAGAGACAAAATAGTGCAATAGCAATACTATTGAATAAGTGTAACAACAATTATTCTTACATAGTATATTTTACACTTAGGCTTAGGTTAGGAAAAGTGAAGCATTGTGTTACTCAATTAATTCGTTCGTTAATTGAATAGCTCTATGCAAGGTTAAGATTGAGTAGACATGAATAAATGGTCATAGGTAAGGAATAGGTATAGGTGATGTAAGAAACATGGCTTAAGGTTCCTGATGAGTAATTAGGATTGGGTTAAGTACTATGATGTCGATTTGATCAATACCATAGTAGCAAAGGTAGAAACTAAGATTGAAAGTATCACACTTTACTCAAATGATACATTTGTAATTTGAATAAGTGGGTACTATGCAAGATTGGTCTAAGTGAAATTATCTTGATCAAGATATTGTTTAGACAACAATGATGGCTAGGTATGATCATAGGATTCGTTAAAGTAGAAAGGAACATTGCTAAAGGATATAGTTTTATTCCTATAGTAGAAATTACTCAAATCCTCATATTAGAATCTGAATAATTGTGAAGTGTCTCAAGAAAATATGGGAGTGATGCTACTAGATATCTTGCAGTAAAACAAAGTCACTGCAATTGGAATCATCCCAAAATAAGTTATAGAATTTGGATTATCACCAAAATGGTGATTTGGACAAATTTGAATGCACAAAGTGTGTGCACATATCAAATTTGGATTTTCTTGATCCTATGATGTTCTACAAGTTGAGAGGATTCCAAAGACTACAAATTTGTAATTTTTGGATTAACAGAACTAAAGATATGAATTGATCAAGCTAACATAAGGTTTGATTCAATTCTGCAAATAGATTCAAATTTAACCCATAAAATATAAGATTTTATGGTACTGATGGATTCTACACTTCCTAAGGATTCCAACGGTATATTATTTGTAAATTTATGAGTTACAGATCAAAAGATATGATTTCCTGAAGATTTGGATCAAATCTGATTTCAAATACTAATTCGAAATTCTGTTTAACCCGGAAGCGGCCACGTGCTCTTTTCTGATTGGCTGATACCCTTTCGGGTGGATCACGACTTGAAGCCGTTGGATTAAAGCAGATCTGAACGGTCTAGATCGACCGTACCGGTTCGTTTTAAGTGGATCTGTCCGATCCACTGGATCTCGATCGGATGGTTCTGATTGGATCTGGGGAAGGTCCTCACCTAGGGTTTGACCTCCGGCCACCGGCGGCGAGGTACGGCACTGGACTGGGCGACGGCGTCGAAGCAGAGGCTCCCGGAGGCGATGGAGAGGTCGACGAGGCGCGTCTGGATGCGGGGAAGTCGATGGTGTCCTTTAATAGCTCGATTTTGTCCCCGAGAGTTTGCAGGGCCTAAACGGAGGGTTCCAGGCGGCGGTATCCTCCTGGCCACGTTGAGGTCGTCAATCTGCCTCGGAATAAAAGGGGAAACAAGGTCAAGGAGATGCTACAGGTCTTGGGGAAAGGTTTGGGAGAAGGAGGAGGGCGCGGACCTTCTGGGGAGCGTCGGATTCGACCGGGACGTCCGCAGGAGTGGCGGAATTCCGACGAGCAATTTCGTCGCTCTGGGGCGATTTGAGCAGGGGGGAAAAGAGGGGGAAGAGAGAGGAGCGTGGGGGCTTTATAGACCGGGGTCTTGATGGCCATTACTGTGAGATATTACCGGGGGGAGTAACGCCGGCGGTTACTGGCGTGGATTCGGGCTGGAGGTGGAAGAAGGCGTCGGTGCTGACACACGGGTCCCGTCCGTCGGTGAGAGAGAGGGGAAGAGGTAGGGGAGCTGGGCTGTCTCTTGCCTTGCTGGGCTGGATTGGGTCCCGGGCACGGCCCAAGTTGGGCTGCTGGCTTTCTCTTCTTATTTTTTTGTGCTGTTTCTTTTCTTATTTTCTGTTTTCTTATTTCTTTCATAGATTTTGCATATTGAATCCAAATCAAGCCAAACCAATTTGTAGAATTTTCTAAAAATCAGAGGAACAAACTAGGGCAGTAATAAACAGGTTTTCAGAAGCAAAACAAGATTTTTAATAAAAGATCTCAATTAAGCCTAAAGGCTTTGCTTGCATAGAAGGATAGAAATAGAGTTTGAACTCGATTCTTTCTAAAATAGTAAAATAATAGTTTATAAAATAATGATTGAGAAACACACTCAAATATGGTTTGAAAAATCAACCTTTATTGAATAAAGTAAACTTTGTAAAACAATCTTTTGCAAGCAAGCTTGCATAAAGCTGAATAGGGTTTGAATAAAGGAGAATGAAAATAACATTTTAATACTTGTTCTTTCTCAAAGAAGTTCTTCAAGAAAAATAATAGAAGTTTAAAATAGTTTTCTAATAAAGCCTTCAAATAGACTCAAAAGTTTTAAATCCCTATGAAATTCCAATCATCTCAAGCAAAACAAAAGCAAAAAATTTCCCCCAAAATTTGATAAAATCTTGGGTCGTTACATTATCCAACCAGAGAGTAGTTCAGTGTAGCATAGTGAAGAAATATATTTATGTGTTCAATTATGTTATCATTGTTGAGAGTGTCCACTAGTGAAAGTATGATCCCTAGGCCTTGTTTCTAAGCATTGAAACACCGTTTACAACCCATTCTATTACATGTTTGCTCGCAGCGATTTTTATTTCAGATTGCAATTACCACTTATAATCATCCATATTACTTGTATTTCACTATCTCTTTGCCGAACTAGTGCACCTATACATCTGACAAGTGTATTGGGTCTGTTGGTGACAAGGGTATGAGTTAATGACGCAAAGCTACCACATTTGAGGCGAACGTGTCTGGAAACTACCACCTTTGGACATTTTGACACTTAACTACCTTTTTTGAGGCTAGGTTGCGACGCGGAGCACTGATCGCTGTTGTTTAGCTGGTTAACACGTTATCTGACTACTGGGACCCACACATCAGCTCCACGTGTCATCGACGGATGGCGAAGCACTCACGGATGTTAGGGCAGCGCCAAATAAAACAGCCGTGGAGATCACTCCTCTCTCCCAGCTCACTCTCTTCCCCCTCGCTCTTCTCGCCGCCTCTGTTCACGCCGCCGCCGCCTCTGGTTGGAGCTAGCCGCCGCCGCTGGAGGGGAGATGGTGTCGTGGGGTGATGGTGAGGAGTCAACAGGCTACGAGAGCTCTGATTCCGAAGCTGATGTGAGTGCTCTCCTCCTCCCTCTGAAATCCCTCTCTGAAATCTAGGTTAGATGTATCGATTTAGGGGATTTTGGGAAAAGCTAGATAAGATCTTGCCTGATTGAAATCCAATGCACTGTTTATGCATTGAATGTCATCTATGACTCTGAGTACTGCGGGTCAGATGATGGATTGCCAGCTGCTCGCTGCAAATGTCGCAAAGTAGCTGACAAATTTGTAGCTTTCGAGGGATGGTGCACTGGCAGGAGGTTTCTTGACTGTGGTATTGAGGTGTGTGTTTTTTGCTGTAATTATATTGTGTAGAAGTACCATACTTAGTTCATAATTGAAGATAGTTTTTGGCTTGATTTCTGTAGGAAGGGCCTCGGTGTGATTATGTGAAGTGGGTAGATGAACCATGGCCTAGAAGCTTGCAGAAAGCATTGGGAAGACTGTGGGAAATGCATGGTGAACAAAAGCATGGTAGAACTAAGGATGCTCTGCAGCATTTGGAACAGAAGTTCAACCACCAGCATGAGATAAGGTTGTTGCAGAAGGATCTAAAGATGGCACAAGATGAACTAAAGACTGCTGTGGGTGAGAAGCGGGTCTTACTTGCTCTGAAGGCCAAAGCAGAACAGTCTCTGATAGATGCAAGGGCAGAACTAGAGCAGAAGAAACTCATTGATGCACACCATTCTAACATGCACAAAGTTCTCAGAATTAGGGCAGAGAAGGAAAGGGACATGATGAAGAAGGAGAAGGAGGAGTTGAAGGCTCAAAAGAGAAAGCTAGAGTTCATCATTGCAGATATGCTAGACCAGAAAGAAGGCACCAGGGCCAAGATGAGGAAGATCATAGCAATTGCCTCAGAGGAGTGAGTGTTTCAGTGTTAAATAGGTGCTGTGCACCTTGGTATGTAATGAATTTGCTGTGGTTTGCAAGTGTAACAATGTTGAACTTGTGTCTATGTATTTACTTTTAGTGGATTGTAATTCTGGTGAACCATGTATTTGCTTTTAGTGGATTGTAATTCTGGTGAACCATGTATTTGCTATTATTCAGACCTTATATGGTGCTATTTAACCATGTTGTGAGATGATGTCTTCTTTGGATACTTGTTGTTATTAAAACATATAGTTTTTTAGGGTTTAGGGTTTGCTGACATTGTCTCGAGAAGATGCCGAGACCTAACCATATAAAAAGATGCATGGATTGGTGTCGACATTGTCTCGAGACGATGCTGAGACCTAACCATATTAAAATATGCATGGATTGGTGTCGACATTCTCTCGAGACGATGCCGAGACCTAACCATATAAAAAGATGCATGGATTGGTGTCGACATTGTCTCGAGACGATGCCGATTACTAACCATATAAAAAGATGCATGGATTGGTGTCGACATTGTCTCGAGACGATGCCGATTACTAGCCATATAAAAAGATGCATGGATTGGTGTCGACATTGTCTCGAGACGATGCCGAGACCTAACCATATCTCAATATATTCATGTTGTGACACAGAATACTCATCCAATATAAGAGAATCATCCAAAGCATGTCATAATATATTGTTTTGACACAAAAGAATCATCCAAAGTCAGATGATTACAACACTGGCAACTACTTTTGCCCCAGCCAAAATGATAGCACCACTCCAAAGTCAGATGATTACATTTCACAAAGTTTCACTGGCAACAACTTTTGCCCCAGCCAAAATGACACCACCAGCAGTTTGCACAAAGTTTCACTGCCTACCTCTATTACAAATGGAAACTGGCATCTACAATGCATCATCACTTGGACCACAAAGCCTTGATGTATCAAGGGGAGGAACAGCTGCATCTCTTCCAGCTGATGCATTAGCCCCAGCATTCAAGTAGGTATCTTTGTGAGCCATGCCCAAGCTTCCTCAGATTGTTTCTTCAGCTCTTCCATTGCCAAGTCAAAACCAGCTTTTGTGTAAGAGTAAGATGCATTATCCATGCATTTCTTCAGATCTTCTCCCCTGAAGCCAGCTGTCTGGAAGTTGGCATAAATGTGCCTAAGGCAGTACCTTTGAGGACAATTTGGAAATATGGTGCTAATTGCTTTCAGTAGACCCTTCTGCCTATCTGACATTATGGTGTAATAACCAAATTTGCCCTGCTCACCACCTAGAGCCTCTTTCAGCTGCTCCAAAAACCACTGCCAATTTTTTGTGTCTTCCTTTGCAACAACAGCCCATGCAACTGGATATATGTTGTTGTTTCCATCCCTGCCTGTTGCTGCCAATATCTGAGCTCCGGTGGTTAACTTGATGAAGCAACCATCCAAGCCAAGGAATGGTCTACATCCATCAAGGAAACCTTGCTTTGCAGCATTTACACAGAAGAAAAGGCCATGAAACCTTGGCTGCTGACTGATGAATATCTGCTGCCCTTTCTTGATTGCCTCCATCTCATCTTCAGTGGGTCCAGTCACAGTGGTCACTATGCACCTTGATCCAGGGTTTCTGTCCATAACAGTCTGCAGATAATCCCTTAATCTATGGTACTGCTTCTTGTGATCTCCCATTACAATGTTCCTTGCTCTAGTCCTAGGTCTATATGCCATCCTCTTAGGGACATCAACACCAAAATCTGTCTTGGCCTTGTCAAAAAGGCTTGTGATGCAAGTGTTGGGATCTGACCTGAATTTGTCTACATATGCATTGCTTAGCCACCTTGTATTCACTCTGCTATCTGCAGGTTCAGTAGGACAAGAGTGCTCCAGATGCATCTTCTTTATGCAGAATGTGTTCTCATTCTTGATCTTGGCAGCTGACATGTAAAACTGACAGTTGTACTTCTCATTTCTGTCCTCCTTGCACCAAACAATTATTCTGTCAGGTGTGTTTCTGTGGTAGTGGAAATTCCTAACCTGAGTTATATGCAGCCTTGCCAGTGCCTCCCTAAACTGGTACACATCCTTGAAGCAAAGTTTCAGCATGAATTGTTGCTCAGGATTTTTCCTCTTTTCATCATACCATATCCTCTGTTGTTGTTTCTTTGCCCTACTCTTTCTTCCCTTTGGCATCATAAATGGAAGAGGCTCATGGCCATCATCATCATCCTCTGCAAGAAAATCTAGGCCATCTTCTTCATCAGATGGAGCCCATTCCTGCTTAAGAGGTTGTTCTACTTGGGAGTGTGATCTCAGAGTAGGCCCCTGCCTCTTGGGTTTCTTCTTCACTGGCTTCTCTGACAGTATATCTTCATAAGTAGCAGATGGAGTGTCAAATATGTCTTCCACATCTATCTCACCCTCACAGTGCTCCAATGGATCTGCTCTCTTCCTTTTCATCTCAGCAATAGTCTGCTTCAGTTCCTCAGCCTCTTTTCTCCTCATTTCATCAGCAAACACAGGGTCATACTTGCATGGATACCAAAAACTGTCACTGCCATCAGATGCTTCTCCTTCATCTTCTTCTTCTGCCTCTTGAGCATTTTCTTCTGGCCATCCATTCTCATCAGTTTGTGTCTGCCAAGGCTGCCAGTACACACTGTCCTGGGTCTCAAAATGACCTTGCACTTGCTCATGATCAGGTGATGGTTCTCTCACATGTGGCTTCACAGGAGAAACTACAATAGCTTGCTTCCTCTTGTCCCTCATCACTGTCAACACCAATTTTCTAACATGCTCATACTTCCTAACCATTTCTTCCACCTTCAAATTGCTATCAATCAAATCTAGGTCATTGAGTCCCTCTCCTTCTTCCTTTACATAGTACATTGAATCACACATGCCGTATCCTTCCTTCTCAATGACAGACAGTAATTTCAGATATCTAATGTCACTACGGGCCATACTGACTTGCACAAACTTAACACCATCGAATTGAAAATATAGCTCCCACATGTCATCAGACGGCCTAATTTTACATCACAAACATTTGTTCATCACTAATTGCACAGAAATCGAATAAACCCTAGATCAACTAGTTCCCACAATTCAGATAGAGGGGAAATCTTACCCGGTTGGCGACTGGTAGTGACTAAGCGGGTCCTCCATCTGGGTGTTGAGCGCCAGCGAGCACGCAAACTGCAAAGAGGGAGATGGCGGTTGCGCGAACGGCTCCTCCGGCGACATTTCCTCCATCGCCATTGACGCATGCTCCTCCTCCGAGTCCAAATCGACGCAGCCCATGTTGAAGCCCGGCCCGAACAGCACATGCCGCTGGAAACGCGGCCGTCCTCCAAAGAGACCTCCGCTATCCCCCTCCACCCCGGCGCCGCCACCTCCAGTCGCCATGGACATGAGCAGAGGCGGGATAGAGTGGCTTCACTGAAACGCGGTGCGGTCGGACCGAGACCTAACCAGCCCTAACGGTCGTGAGTGCTTCACCGTCCGCCGATGACACGTGGAGCTGACGTGTGGGTCCTAGTAGTCAGATAACGTGTTAACCAGCTAAACAGTAGCGATCAGTGCTCCGCGTCGCGACCTAGCCTCAAAAGAGGTAGTTAAGTGTCAAAATGTCCAAAGGTGGTAGTTTCTAGACACGTTCGCCTCAAATGTGGTAGCTTTGCGTCATTAACTCCAAGGGTATAGATAATAGAGCCCGTTACTTGAGTACCGATGAGGCCCGTAAAGCTAGGCCCAAGTGTAATCATAGTTGAAGTAGGAGTCCATGTCGTATATTGATATTGTAATATGTATCGAACCCGACCGGTTCCTTGAGACCTGGTGACAAGGGTATAGCTAATAGAGCCCGCTGCTTGAGTACCCCTGAGGCCCGTTAAACTAGGCCCAATTGTAATGATAGTCGAGATACGAGTCCTTACCGTATGTCGATATTGTAATCTGTATCGGACCCTACCCGATCCTCGAGACCTGGCCACCTATATATAGGGGCCAGGAGGGGACGGTGTAGGGCAGATTAAAAGCAAGCCAGGTTCAGCACCCAAGTTTACTTTTGATATACACCTATTTCGACTAACCTTACCTTCGAGTTCATCCGACGCCCTATCTCCCCGATCCTAAGTCCTTCATCTAGGACATTTGTCGAGTTAACCCTCATCAATTGGCGCCGTCCGTGGGGACTCTGGGCATTGGAATCATGAATTCGATGGCTTTTTCGCTTTTAGCCAACATCAGTACAGAAGTCGACAAAAATCAAGAGATGGAGTTGACAATAGGAAGTCTAAGCATCTTCATCGGGCCGTCGGGTTTGACTCGCCTGTCAGATCCGACGAAACAAGATCCGTCGGCAAGCGAGCCCGAAACAGTAGCAATGATGGAATATTCTGAAGGCTCTTCCAGCGAGGTAAACTCGCCGGTCAGCTTAGGAGAAGTGCAAAAAGGAAAAATCGCAGAAGACGACGAAGCAATGGAAAATTTCGACGTAGGGGTCCAACTCGAAGATCTCATGATCTGCCACGACGATATCTCAGACAAGTCAACAGATACATGGAAGACAGGGTTAGAGCTTTCTGAAGATGGTGACTCGATCTTCTCAGGCTTTAATAGTAACATCGACAAACAATGCCAGGTGCTCGCCATTGTAGGAGACAATTCAGAAGAATTCAATGAAAACAATAATCCAGTGTTAAACCCAGCAAATATCGACAGAGGAGCAAATCATCTAGCAGAAGGGCAAACAACAGAATACCTCACAACGAGGGAAACAATTCGACTATCAGCCGACGAATGGAGAGTAATAAGGGAAGCTGTGGAAAACGGCACACCAATACCATCCAATTCCAGCAAGGACATGCTCCTAGGGTATCACTATGCCCTAAGGTAGCAGGCAAAGCAACTGGCAAAGGACAAAATAGAGATACAAAAAAGAAAGGACTCAGCCATCGCAGCCAGCAACGCCGCTCGCAGAGCACAAAGCGACGCGTCACATACTAACGCAAGGAGAAATCATCGACATGGTTCAAGGTACGAAAACCTCGAGTACTCAGAAAGGCAAAGCATCTCCAAAAACCTCGACTCGTCCTTCCTGTCGGTCGACGAGCAGGGGAACATCGTACCAAAAACCCCTGAAGCAGCACTAGTGGCGGCACAAGCATATCTGCTTACAACTCGACCAAGTCCAGGGGATCCTAGGGAACATATGCATAGAGCAGCGTTGAACGGACTAAACATGGTGGGCCACAAGCTATCAGCAAAAGGAGAGGAGGCATATCACCACAAGGAAGCACACAAGCCAAGGTCACCTCGCCGTCACAATAGTCCTCGGCGCAGAAGTAGTAATCAACGATCTCGATTGCCATCACCAAGACATCACGGAGGAACCCAAAGATCTCGATCTCCAAATGGAAAGCGCGACTATGAAGACGACGAAAAGGAGATGGGAGCATCGTGCTTTACCCGCAGGGTTCGCACTACACCAGTACCCAAGGGGTTCAAATTACCTCATGATCAACAAAAGTACGACGGATCACAGGAACCACAATCACCTCTCGGACTATCTGCAAGCAGTACAAATATTGGGAGGAACCAAAGAAACAGCAATGCAAAGTTTGCAACTACACCTCACCGGCGCAGCAAGGTCATGGTTGAGCAAACTAGAGAAAGAAACTATTGGAAGCTGGGAAGACCTCACGAAGCAATTCACAAGCAACTTTAGGTCGACATACAAGCGGCCGGCATCAATAGAAGAAGTCAAAGCGTGTGTGCAACAACGCGACAAAACCTTGCGGGCATACATCCAAAGATGGAGTCTTATCAAACACTCAGCAGTTGAAGTTTCAGACGAAAGAGCAATAGACGCGTTCATAATTGGATTAAGGCGAAGAGACCTAGTCGAAGAGATGGGCAAAATTAAGCCGAAAAAAGTGTCAGACCTCATGGATGTAGCAAACAGATTTGCAGATGGAGAAGATGCATGCAACAACAAGCGGACACGATCGCCAGAGGACGATAGAAGAAACAGATATGGCAGTCAAAGAAGACGGTCCCGCAATTATGACAACTACGGCTCCCACAGCCAAGTAGCCGCAGGATATAAGGACAACAACTACCAAGGGAGTGATCGCAGAAGCTCGGGATATCGAAGCTACAGAAAAGAGGACTATAAAAAGTTTCCCACAAGAGAATCCAGAGAATATAACCCATCGCCAGAAGACATGCTAAATGGACCTTGTCATATACACTAAAGCGAGTATCTAGGCATGCAATGAAAGATTGCACAACATTCCTGAAGCTACAAGAGGCAGCATTAAGTAAGCAAACCGAAGCAAGGCGACAAGGATACGAAGGAAGCAACAAACCTCCAACAAATCCACAAGGGAACAATGGAGCCCCTCAAGGATAAGACCAGCCAAACCAGGGACACGATGACGACGAAGGGTACGTTCCATCTAAGGGACACATCACAGCAATGATACAACCCGTGCCCAAGTCGAACAAAGAGGAAAAAGTATTACTCGACAAGTCAATCTAGTAGTCACTTCACCTCCAGCTACAACAGAATATCTACACTGGTCAGAACAACCAATCAAGTTCAACAGGGAAGATCACCCTATAACAGTACCTCAGCCGGGAAACGCGCCCTTGGTACTCAAAGCTCAAATCGGCGCATACGACGTCGACAGAATATTCATGGACATAGGAAGCGGAATTAATTTGATATATGCGAAAACGCTCAGAGCAATGCATATATCACTAGAGTTCCTGAAGCCAACAGACTGTTCCTTCCATGGAATCATACCAGGAAGTGCCAATTATCCACTAGGGTGGATAGCACTCAACGTTTGCTTTGGCAACCGACAAAACTACAGAAGAGAAAAGCTAGACTTTGAGGTCATGGACTGGCCATCTCAGTATCATGCGATCCTCGGGCGACCCGCGTTTTCACGATTCATGGCAGTGCCTCACTATACATATTTAGTACTCAAGATGCCAGGACCAAAGGGAATAATCACAGTGAAGGGAAGCTTCGAGGTTTCAGAACTCTGCGACAAGGAGTTCCACAAGATGGCGCAAAACTTTGGCATGATAGCCAACTATGCAGAGAAGGTGAAAAGCACGACTACGGAAGGTGTCAAGCTACCCGAAGGACGTGCTGCAGAGCCAGAGATGAAGAAACCACGAGTAGAAGCATCAGGAGAAGACAAGATTACAGAAGAAGAAGAGAACGCCACGATGGCATAAGCATCAAGAACAACAAAGTAGAGTAGAAGAATAAGGCTGTAAAAGCCACAAGTTATCCTAGGGGCAATGCCCCCTAGATCCAGAACACAGGTCATAGGCCGGATCTCTTGGGTCACCCCATATATCTTACATTACAAGTATAATAAAGACAAAATGTTCCTCATATTCGAGTTTACGAGTCTTTCAAAGGGAAAATGCGGCAAACGCACAAATCATACAAAAACGCTCTAAGAATAAATTTCAGACATACAGTTGTGAAATAAGAAACTCTCGCGTTCCACATATACACGAGTATTACAACAGCGGGTTATCAGAGTCATCTACACCTAAAGGATCTAAATAATGATACTCGCGGAAAAATGCGGCATCCACTTGCAGCAGCCTAGCTATAATCCTGCGAGCAGGCTGCAAGGTATTGTCCACATGTACTCGCAGACTAGCTCCACCTGGAGCCAAACTCAGTGACATAGAGCTATAATTAAGCCTTGGGTGCCACTTACGCATCCACCCAAGAGCAAAATTGGTACCTGCCACTAATTTCAGTTCTATCCACCGATGAATACGCTGGCTGGATCTAAAAGTATCGAGAAGCAGTGGGAAACTTCCAGGCAGAGGATTGCGGGGAAGCATAACAGAATGCATAGTTATGAGAGCTCTTCGGCAACCATCAACTGACTCGCCGATATGCTGGGCGCGGTCCTGAAGCAATACGATAGCACTCCGGCATCGAGGATCAGACCACAAAATCTCAATACCCGCTGACATCTTTTCTAGAGCCGCATTTCGCTCGGTAACCCGACGATCTTCAGCAGCAAAATCCAAACAAGTGCCTAAGATGGCAAAGGATATCACAAATCAGCAGTGGGACAAAAGGGGAAAAAAGAGAAGTCGCAAGGAATCTTACATCACAGCATCTCGCAGGCAGACTCGATAATGCCAATGACAAAAGATTTGCATTCCTCATGATGCACAATCTTCGCCATCAGGCTAGACACCTTATCATCAAGAATAGATATTTGCTTCATCAAACCACAAGCTTTGCTAGCTTTGTCCACAGCCATCTGTGCTTGGCATTTGACCAAAGTCAAGCGAGTCTCAAGATCATAAATCCTTGAAGAATATTCCGCGCATTGACAGCAGCGGCGAGGAGGCGACGAAACTTTAGGGTCGAACGTGCGGGCAGAAGAAGGAGCATGATCGCGACTCAAAGGATCACTGATGTGCATAGACTGGAAGTCAAAAGAAAGGAAAGGAGAAACATTTCAGAAGCTAACGCAACATATCATAAAAAAGAAGCATATTTACATAAATGCAAACCATTTGACTAAGGTTCTCGGGTTGCATGCGACTAAAGGTTTTTACATCAAAAGCAGAAATTGAAAACTACAAGGAAGCCGAGTCTACGCCACCTCATCATTTTGCTCCGTGGCACAGGATGGCATGGTAAATTCAGCACCAATAGTTGAAGGAGGCGCGGGCTCTTCCGTCACTGGAGTTGGCGCAGTAGAAGTCGCGGAAGCCGCCGAAGGAGAAATAATTGACGCCAGGGCGGCGCCAACTTCTTTGCCTTCTCGAAGAAAGCCTTTAACTCTGAGCGGGTGCGGCCATGAGGAGAGCTCACCTTCTCCCAGTCGACATCTGCACCATGTGCATAAGAAAGTGCGATAGCACCCTCAGCACCTCGCTTTAGAGAAAGCCCCTTCAGCTGGAGGATGGGGTCGTCAGTCGTATCGATGGCTTCGGCAAGTTTCTTCAAATCATTTTTCGGAACCTCCGCCTTTTTCTTCGGCCACAACCCGATGAACATCCGCGTCAGAACGCGGCTCACCAACTCAAAGATCTCCTGGATAGATATCCAGTTTGCTTCAAGTAAGTTAACCGCGGTCATCAGAGGATCATTGTCCGGTTGCAGAGTCGACAAAGACACCCCGGTAAATCCTGCACAACAAAGGGGACAAGGGAAAAGCAGGAAAGGAAAGTATTAGCAAGTGCAAGAACGCAACAGAAGTCTAAGAAGAGGACAAGGCGAGTATATACCTCCAGCAGCAGCAGACATCGTGCGAAGACGCTCTATCACGGCTTGCTCTCACTGAGAATGCTCTTTGTTAGCATCGGCCAAAGCCTTTTCCGTTTTCTTCGCCTTAGCCAGCGCTGACTTCTGCGACTTCTCAGCACTTGCTTTGGTGGCGGTCGCAACGTCATAGGCTTTCCGCGAAGCGCTGAGCTCGGCTTCCAGCGATGCAATGCGGGCATTGGCCGTTGCTAGAGCATCTGCAGTCCAGCAAAGAGAGAAAGGAAGTCAAATAAACAACAAAAAGAAGCATAGAGGAAAAGTAAAGACAGGATGTCGAGCGCACCTTCGGAAGCTTTAGCAACCTTTAGGTACTCAGCGCATTCAGTGCCCAAGGCGACAAATCTCTTCAACAATGCCTGGGAAGAAGGACGCGTAAGAGCATAGTTTATGCAAGGAAAACAGGTCAAGGACATTCACTCACATCATCGGGGGAAACCGCGGATTCATGGGCTTCAAGAGAAACGTCGGCTTCTTTGGCCTTCTTCGAGCGTTTGTTGTCTCGGGTCACAGGAACCTTCTTGACAGAAGCCCTGGTGGTCTTCGGCGCAATTTCTTGGGCAGAAGGCTCATCAGCAATTACAGGTGGAGTAGAAGGAGCAGCCGTAGTATCTCTTTGCGGCTCTTCATCATCACTACAAGAGGAAACAAGTTATGTACAACCCGAAAGAAAGAGGGCAAGTGCAGTGCAATCGCAGAACTCGCAGAGCACTTACGATGCCAGGAGGTCAAAATATTCACTATCTTCTTCTAGAACAGGGGCTTTATTAGCCGCTGTTCTCTGCAGAGAGGTACTCGAAGAAGTAAAGTCATCGACACGCTTCCTCTTCTTGTCTGCACCAGTGTCTTCAGAGAGCGCGGGAGGAGGCGATGTTGTTGAGCTGGTGTCTTCTTCTGATTCTTCGGCATCATCTCCGTCCTGATTCTCTTCAGCCTTGGGGGCTTCAGATACAGAAGAGGCCAGATCAGCCGGAAGAGGCCCTTCCTCCGGAAGATGGGGGCGTGAAACAAGGAACAGGTGGTCCTATAAATGAATAAATCAGAGAAGTAATCGGTACAAGGATTAAACACAGCTGGAAGCCGATGAACTCGACAAAAAGTATACAAAGTACACAAATATATACCTCGGGTAAGGGGTGCACAGAGTCAAAGTAACTAGCGGCCAATTCAGCAACCGCATGGTCCTTGGTGAGCCTGGTGAGGCTCCTAACTCGCTTGTCGACATCTTGCTTCTCCATTAGATCTTCAGAGATGCGAGAAGGATCCTCCAAGCCAGAGTAGCTCCAAAGTTTGGCAAGGCGATGCTGCAGGGGTTGAACTCGACGTTGCACACAGAATGCCATGAGCTGAATACCCGACAATGCGCCTCCTTTACCTCCTTTCAGAGCTTGGATGCGGGTCAGTAGAGGAGCAATCTGTTCCATTTCAGCATCTGAGGGAGGCGAATCCCACGATGCCAATTTCTTCAGCTCCTTGGAGGCGTCAAAAGGGGGCTAGGCCATATTCGTCTTCGGGGGAGGCCTTACGGTCTTTGATGTAAAACCATTTTGTCCTCCAACCTTGGACTGACGCAGACATGGAAAATTCCAGATATTGCACCTCAGGGCGCACAGAGACAACAGCGCCACCTAGTTTGGGTTTTCTGGATAAAGCAACGTTGGGGCGGAGCCGGAAGATTGATCTCCAAAGAAGAAAGTGGGGCTCAATGCCCAGCAATGACTCGCAAAGAGTCACAAAGCAAGCGATATGGAGGATGGAGTTAGGTGTGAGCTGGTGAAGCTACACACCATAAACAAAAAGAAGCCCACGAAGAAACTCGTGGGCAGGGAGAGAAAGTCCGTGGAAGAGGAAGGCAAGGAACATCACCCGATAACCGCTCGGGGGCTGAGGGATCCGCTCGGTGCTAGGGAACTTGATGGAGTCGCTGCTGGAGATGAGGCCGTCCATCCTGGCCTTCTCCACCTCCTTCTGCACGATGGCAGAGGGCACCCAGCTAGTCGCGGAGGTTGTTGTCTTTCCCTTAGCCATGGTGTTCTTGGACGCAAGGTGCTTCACGCGCATCTACCAATCCGCGCCTGGGGGCTATGTACGAGAGGAGAAGGAAGCAGAGATCGACAATGGCGGCGGCGGCGGAGAGAAAGAGCTGGTAAACAGTACAAATCCCCACTATCCCTTTATATACCTTCTCGGTGAAGGAACGTGGGCTGAGACATGGCGAAAGGAGCGGAAGCGGCAGCCCACTAACGGGCAGAGAAATACAAAAATTACCGCGCTACCCATGAAACGGTACGCGCTCAGTAAAGATGACGTATAGCTAAATTTGGCCACTAACGTCACGAAGAGGATGAAAGATTAGAGATCAATTCAACAGATGCATATAATCGGCGAGTATCAAATATGGCGACTATCAAATAAAAAGATGACAGAAAAGAGCAAACAAGGTTGGCGCCGACAATACAAAAACCAAGTTACAAGACTATACCCGACAACATTCGACTATAGCCTTGGGGGCTACTACTATCGGGAGCGCTGAATGTGCACCCGATGAAAGTTATCGCTAAACTATTTCGAGTTGAAGCATGATGATGAAGTATACTATATTTGAGCCTATACTCGAAAAAAGTTTTGTTCGACTATAGCCTTGGGGGCTACTCCCATCGGGAGCGCTGAGCGCGCACCCGGCGATGTTTATTGACAAGCACTAGAGCATGGGAAGTGAAGGAGTATGCGGTGGAACATTGTTACTTCCATCGGGAGCAAGTTTTTATGGTTGTATAACCCGAATATCTTCAGTCAAAATTTGACTGCGACATGTGATTCTCGAGCTACGTTATCGCAATGAAACTCGAATGCCGTGATTTATCATGAAGGTAAGACCCCAGGTTCCGTCCTGTGTGGCCTAGTATACGCACATGGATGCGCTCTGCTGGTATGTATCCGTGTCTACGATGCGAAGAAAATCCTGGTGGACGCACTGGGTACCCTGAGAGTCACTGGGATTCATTCTTTGTAAGTCCTAAATACGGCAAAAGAGTGGGTTTGACCGGTATCCCGAATTCAAGTCCAAGGGGATTGAATTTGAAGTAGGAGGCAAGTATCTGTTCCAGCAGTTAACTGACCTCTTGATCCGTCAGAGTTGTCAGGCTTGCTCATCAAAACCCCTTGCGAAATATTATCATGAAAATAAGTTGAAAGACCAAGTCGAAGATTTGAAGATATGAAGAAGTCAAAGAATTGATCAGGTCGAAGATTTAAAGATTAGAAATTCAACCCGAATCTGCAATTCTGGTAGAATCTCAAGGGCTACTGACAAGGGTATAGCTAATAGGGCCCGCTGGTTGAGTACCCCTGAGGCCCGTTAAACTAGGCCCAATTGTAATGATAGTCGAGATACGAGTCCTTACCGTATGTCGATATTGTAATCTGTATCGGACCCTACCCGATCCTCGAGACCTAGCCACCTATATATAGGGGCCAGGAGGGGACGGTGTAGGGCAGATTAAAAGCAAGCCAGGTTCAGCACCCAAGTTTACTTTCGATATACACCTATTTCGACTAACCTTACCTTCGAGTTCATCCGACGCCCTATCTCCCCGATCCTAAGTCCTTCATCTAGGACATTTGTCGAGTTAACCCTCGTCACCTGGCCACCTATATATAGGGGCCAGGAGAGGATGGTCAGGGACATATTGAGAGTAAGCCAAGTTGACCACCACGTTTATTCTCGATACACGCCTTGTTTGACAGATTTTACCTTCGAGTTCATCCGATGCCCTATTCCCCCGATCCTAAGTCCTTCATCTTGGACCTTTGTCTAGTTAACCCTCGTCAATTGGCGCTAACCGTGGGGATGCGGGGTGTTGGAATCATGAATTCGACGGCTTTTTCGCTTTTAGCCAACATCAGTCCAAAAGACGACGAAAACAAGAAGACAGAGCTGACGATCGGAAGCCTGAGCTTTCGTGTCGGATTGTTGAGTTCAATTCGCCCTTCAGATCCGATGAAACTAGGTCCGTCGGCGAGCAAAACCAAGACAATGTCTAGATCATCAGTAGGCTCTTCCAGCGAGGTAAACTCATCGGTCAGCTTCGCGACAGCAGAAAATATAGGAGAAAAATTGAGAAACTCAACAAAACCATGGAAAAACTCGACATAGGAGAAACCATGGGGCAATCATATCCTAGCCAAAAGGACTTCATCACCCAAACTGGTGGCATCTCTGGCAATATACAATAGTTATGTGTCATCATCACCGAAGCAGCAGAAGAGAACGACCATGCAGACAACACATCAATCGACGCACAAGTCGACAAATCAAGGAGCAATAGTAAGAAGCAGAAGGAGAAAATTCACGTCTCCATCGGGGAGTAGAGAATCATCATGTCAGCCATCAATCATGGTACGGAAGTTCCCGCTAACTCAAGAAGAGAAGTTCTGATGGGGTATCAGTACGCCCTGCATCAACACAAAAAGAAGTTGGGGGAGGACAAAGGCGAGTTCAGGAGAAGTCAAGAAAACAATAGTGTGTCAAGTGGAGCATATTGGGATGAGTACAGCGAAGCATCAGAGTCCAATGGAGAAAGACACAAAGACCCAAAGCACAGTAGGAAGACAACAGCGTGGGCAAGAAAAGAAAGCGTATCTACTAACTACATAACTAGAACCTGGAGGATTTTGTGTAGGAAACACCAGAGGCAGCATTAGTAGCAGCACAAGCGTATCTACTAACTACACAACCAGAACCCGGAGATCCACGAGAGCACAGCATCAAGCCGCAATAAGAAGCTTTGGGTTGGTAGAAGACAGACTAAGGAAACATTCTCTAGAGAAAAAGGCGACATATCACAGGGGTAAGGGAAAGGAAAACTTCAAGTACCAACCCTTGCAAAGCCAAATAAGCGACTCATCAGGCGACGAACAGCGTAGGGCATGAAGGGAGGATGCAAGGAATATCATAGCACAAGCAAGAGTAAACAACGCGCACTATGCGTGGAAAGAATAAAATTATGAAGATGATAAAAAGAGATGGGCGCGCTATGCTTTACCCGAAGGGTTCGCAAAATGCGAGTACCCAAAGGATTCAAACTACCACACGATCAGCAAAAGTATGATGGGTCACAAGAACCTAGACTATGGTTATCAGACTACCTACAAGCAGTGCAAATACTCGGAGGAACAAGAGCTACGGCGATGCAAAGCCTGCAGTTACACCTCACCGGTGCAGCACGGTCTTGGTTAAGCACTCTACCCAACGACTCCATTGGAAGTTGGGGGGAACTGGAAAGTCAATTTACAAGAAATTTTTGTTCGACATACAAACGTCCAGCGTCGATAGAAGAAGTCAAGTCCTGCATACAGAGGAAGGACGAAACTCTACATTCGTACATACAGCGGTGGAGTATAATAAAAAACTCCACGGAAGACGTCTCCGACGAGCGGGCAGTAGATGCTTTTTCGGCTGGTCTTTGCCGTTCGGATCTCGTGGAAGAGTTAGGGAGAACAAGGCCTAGTACAGTGTCAGAACTAATGGAGGTAGCAAACAAATTCGCCGATGGAGAAGACGCTTATAACAACAAAAGGGTGCGTTCACCAGAAGTCGACAGGGCAAGCAGGCAAAGGCGAAGGTCTCGCAATGAGGACAACCGCATAAGGCGAAATCAGATAGCCGCAGGATATGAAAGAAGGGACGAGGAAGGCTACGAAAGCAGGGAGTTTCAAGACGGAAGCAGTCGTGGAAAAGAAAAGCCAAAGTACTCCGACCCATCGGCAGAAGACATGCTCCATGGCCCCTGTCGCATTCACTATGCGTATTTGGATGGGAAGAGAGTTTCTAATCACCAGATGAAGGACTGCAGAACATTCTTAAGGTTGCAAGGTGCTCTGGATCTGAACCAAGGAACACGTCAGGGAAGAAGGAGTACAAGTCAAGGATATCAAATGCAACATCTTGCAAAACATCTGGAATCAAAAGTATACATATCCGCAATGATCCAGCCGGTGCCAAAATCCAAGAAAGAACAGAAAATCATATCAAGACAAGTAAACTTAGCAATATCATTACCACCAGCCACTACAGAGTACTTGAGGTGGTCCGACCAACCAGTCAGGTTTAGCAGAGCAAACCACCCAAGGGAAGTGCCCAGGCCAGGGCACGCGCCAATGGTGTTGAAGGCGCAAATAGGAGGATACGACATTGGGCGAGTATTCATGGACGTAGGAAGCGGCATAAACTTAATATATGCAAGAACTCTAAGGGCAATGAACATCTCGCTGGAAAGCCTGAAGCCTACAGATTGCTCCTTCCACAGAATAGTACTAGGAAGCGCAAACTACCCGACGTATGCTTTGGCGATAGTGGCAATTATCGCAGAGAAAAGTTAGAGTTCGAAGTAATGGACTGGCCTTCACAGTATCATGCAATCCTGGGGCGACCAGCATTTGCAAAATTCATGGCAGTCCCTCATTACGCATATTTAACACTCAAAATTCTAGGACCTAAAAGGACCATCACGGTACAAGGCAGTTTCGAAGTATCCAATACTTACTACAGAGAATTCAACAGGATGGCGCAAACCTTCGGCATGACGGATGAATATGCAAGACTCAGGGGCAAAACTAATCACAATGTGCTACCCGACGTCGGTCAATCCCTGCCAGATCAGGCTTTCGAAGCAACCCAAGACTCGAAGAAAATCCAGGTTCACCCAACGGACCTGAACAAAACCACCTCCATAGCAGTTAACTTGGACCCCACATAGGAAAGCGCGCTCGTCGAGTTCCTCCGTGAGCGCTGGGAAATCTTCGTCTGGTGTCCTTCAAACATGCCAGGGGTTCCCAGGGAACTCGTCGAGCACACACTAAATGTGGATCCAAAGGCAAAGCCAGTCAAGCAACCTCTGTGATGGTTCGATGAACCCAAAAGAAAAGCAATAGCATCCGAGCTACACAGGCTAGAAAACGCAGGATTCATCAAAGAAATCAAAGCATCAACTTGGGTATCCAACCCAGTTATCTTCCCCAAGAAAAATACAGACGTACAAAGAGTATGTGTCGACTACACATCTCTCAACAAGCATTGTCCCAAGGATCCCTTTCCGCTACATCGCATTGATCAGAAAATAGACTCAATGGCGGGGTGTGCAAGGCTTTCCTTCTTGGACGCATATTTTGGCTACAACCAGATCAAGTTGAAGAAGGAAGACAAAGAAAAAACAGCTTTTATCACACCATACGGCGTGTTCTGCTACCAAGTCATGCCCTTCGGTCTAAAAAACGCAGGAGCAACTTACCAACGGATGATGCAAAATTGCCTCGGAAGTCAAATAGGACGCAACATCCAAGTCTACATCGACGACATGGTCATCACCATAAGAAAGGAGGAGTCCTTAATCAGCGATTTGATGGACATCTTCGACAACCTGAACATGTACAAGCTCAAGCTTAACCCGACAAAATGCTCTTTCAGCGTGTCAGCAGGGCAACTTCTAGGATTCTTGGTGTCAACAAGAGGCATAGAAGCAAACCCAGAGAAAATCCAAGCAATACTAACAATGGGGAAACCAGCAAAGTTACACGATGTACATAAACTCAGAGGACGCGTCGCGGCATTAAGTTGATTTGTCGCACGATTAGGAGAAAAAGCTCTTCCCTTCTACGCACTCATGAAAAAATCAGATGACAAATTCGAGTGGACAGAAGAGGCAGATACAGCTTTTGCGCAGCTGAAAAATGTGCTCTCCACACCACCAGTGTTGGTTGCACTAAAGGAAAAAGAGCCGCTACTACTATATATCGCAGCCACACATCAAGTGGTAAGCACAGTATTAGTAGTCCAGAGAAGCGAAGAAGGAAAGGCGCACGGAGTTCGGAGGCCAGTATATTTCCTCAGCGAAGTATTATCTCCAATAAAGCAGAGGTACCCGCACTATCAAAAGCTTGCATACAGCGTATTCACAACAACACAAAAGTTACGACAATGTTTCGTGGTTGATACGTCTCAAACGTATCTATAATTTTTGATGCTCCATGCTTGTTTATACACCATTTGCTTTGTGTTTCGTTACACTTCGTGGCGTTTTTTATGCATTTTCCGGAACTAACCTATTAACGAGACGCCACAGTGCTAGTTCCCTGTTTTCTGCTATTTTTGTGTTTCAGAAAAGCGACACATGAAATATTCTCGGAATTGGATGAAACAAAAGCCGAACTTCCTATTTTTACCGAAGCTTCGCGAAGACTGAAGATGAGACGGAGGGGGGCCACAGGCCGACCACACCCTAGGGTGGCACGTCCTAGGCCCTGGCCGTGCCACCAGGGGGTGAGACCGCCTGGTCCACCTCCTGACGCTGCCCTTCCGCCTATATATTCCCCTCGACGGGAAAAACCTAACACCCGATCAATTTTCCTCAAAACATACTGCAAGCCGCCGCCGTCGTCGACGCGAGATCGGGAGGCTCCAGAAGCTCTTCCCAGCACCCTGCTGGAGGCCTTCTCCACCACCATGGTCGCTTCCGGAGTGATGTGTGAGTAGTCTACCTTGGACTACGGGTCCATAGAAGTAGCTAAATGGTCATCTCCTCCACCATGTGCTTCATGTTTAGATCTTGTGAGCTGCCCTACATGATAAAGATCATCTTTGTGTAATTCTACATGTTGTGTTTGTTGGGATCCGATGTGTATTGGTACTATGTCAAGTTGATGTGCTGAATTATTATCTTTATGTTATCTCTATGTTGTTTATGATCTTGCATGCTCTCCGTTGCTAGTAGATATCTTGGCCGAGTAGATGCTAGTGACTCCAAGAGGGAGTATTTATGCTCGATAGTTGGGTTCATGCCTCTAGTAATCTGGGGAGTGATAGAAACCTCTAAGGTTGTAGATGTGCTGTTGCCACTAGGGAGAAAACAACATTCTTGTGTTCAAGGACATTTGTATAGTTTACATTACACAATTTGCTTAAGGCGATAATCTGTTGTTCGCAACTTAATACCCAATGGTTGCTCGGACGACATCCGGAGGGTGGATAATTAGTCATAGATGCAGTTGGATTACGGTCTATGTATTTTGTAGTAATGCCCAGAGTGAATCTCATAGTGATCCTCATGACATATGTATGTTATCTTTATTCTATCAATTGCCAACTGTAATTTGTTCACCCAGCATGTTGTTATTTATCTTATGGAGAGACACCAATAGTGAACTGTGGACCCCGGTCCAATTTCCTTTACATTGTTATACTGTTTACTTTTACTCGCACTGTTTACTTTCTTGCATATTATTATATTTTACCACTCGATACGCTCAATCCTTTGTTTACAGCAAACCGGTGAGATTGACAACCTCATCGTAAGTTGGGGCAAACTTCTTGGTTGTGTTGTGTGCAGGTTTCACGTTGCTGCTAGTGAAAAGCCACGCACCAGCATTTATCTGGCGCCATTGCTGGAGTGTCACAAAGCTAGTGTGCATCAACCTTCGGAAATGTGGTTCTTTCTCCACCTGGTTCGATAACCTTGGTTTCACAACTGAGGGAAAACTTGCTGTTGTGCTCATCATACCTTCCTCTTGGGGTTCCCAACGGGGTGTTATCTACATGCCATCAAGCATTTTTTTCTAGCACCATTGCCGGGGAGAAAGAAGATTTCTGCAAGGGGAGTCTCTCACGCTCAATCTTTTACTTTGTTTTTGTTTTGCTTTATTTTATTTTTGCTTGCATCTTTTTATAAAAAATACAATTTTTTTTTCCTTTGATAGCTTGCATTCCGTTACTTTTACTCTTAGTTCATTATCTGGTTCCCTAAGTACGCTTTGGAGGACCTTACAATAGGTAGTGGTTCTATAATTGGGAAAGGCAACATCGAGGAGTTCTTTAATCATGTTAGTATGCATAAAGATGTTGAGGATAGATCTTTAGCTGAGCTTGCTCCTAGTTATGAAGTTGCTGCTGCTTATTTAGTTCACATGTTGGAGGCTAGGTTTGTTAACCTTAATCCTTTTATGCAGCAAATATTTCTTAAGCTTCATGATATCGAAGACTCTGAAAAGAAAGACTTTATTTTGGAGACTTTGCGTATAGAATTTAGAGATGTTGCTATTGAAGCTAGGAAAGTTTTTGAGCATTTTAATATGCTTGGCTCACCTGTTAATGTTGTTGGTACAACCAAAGAAGACATCAAAGTACCAATACCTTGCAAACTTGTAGGATTGCATGAAGCTTTGGAAAAGAATTTTGATTGGATTTGTCCTGAAAACCCTTTTGATGAAAGTAGTGAACCAAAGAGTGTTCACAAGGGATCTTCAAAAACTCATTTGGATACAATACAATTTATTGTTGAGAAGACTTCTGCAATTGATCTTAATGCCTCATTTGATAATACTTGATTTGCACTTTTGGCGCCTAGCTCAAAGGCGTTAAAGAAAAGCACTCTTGGGAGATAACCCAATGTTTTATTTTTAGTACTTTTTATTTTATTTGAGTCTTGGAAGTTATTACTACTATAATGATCTCTCCTTATCATTTTTATTTCGTTGTTGTGCCAAGAAGAACCTCTAATTTGAGGGAGGTAAGATTTCGGGAAGTTGCTATCCTGAAACAGATTTCTGCGCTGCACCGTAAAAAATCGTGAAAATTCTCAGAATATATTTTTGATCTAAAATTTCTTGTGCATATGCCCCAAGTTATATCCAAACTTTCACTAGTTCTGCAATTTTTGATTTGAGTAACAGAAGGTCCTCGACAAAATCGACCTTTGTCAGCTGTTCTCGTTTGATAGATTTCTGCCACTATTTGTGTTTGCCTCTCGATCGCTTTCTTTTTGAGTTCTTTTGATCACGGAACTTTTGAGAAGTTGCTACAGTAGTATATGCTTTATATGTCGTATATTTGAGTTTGAAACTGAACCAAAAGGGTTGATTTACTATCATGTTTATGCTAACGTTGCTAATAGAATTGTGTGAAGTTTTGTATGAAGGAAGTTTTCAAGTGTAGGGAATGGAGAGTGATGAGATGAGATGAAGTATGGACAAAAGCTCAAGCTTGGGGATTCCCATGTCACCCCAAGAAATATCCAAGAGGTACAAGTGTCAAAGCTTGGGGATGCCCCCGAGGCACCCCTTCTTCATCGGCAAAAATCAGGTCACCTTTCAACACACTATATTTTTATTGCTTCATATTCTATGTGTTTTTCTTGGAGCGTCTTTACTTTTGCTTTCAGTTTTCTTTTGTTTTGTTTGCTTCAATAAATGGTTGGACCCCAAAAAATTTCTTTTGGATAAGACATACCTTGTTTATCATTGCCAGGAACACTCTATTTTTCACTCTTATCGTTCAACGAGTGTTCTTTTTTTCTAGAACTGCGTTTAGCTTTCGTTTTTCGCCTTGATTTTTGTTCAGATCTTGTTATATATTTGCATCAAGGTGTATTTAGACCACTGGTCTATGTTGGTTTTCATCAAAAGAGTTGTCTCAAAAATGTTTGAATGGTGTTGGGAAAGAGAAAAAGTTTCATGCAAAAAGTGGTACAAAAAGGAGCTTGTTTAGACTGCGGCTTAGACTTTTGCATGCCATGCTTGATGTAGTTTTGATAGTATGCTTAGTAGTTTTTGCTGTAGCATGACTTGTCTCAAATGACTGAGATCGCTTAATGAGCCTTTGAAAAAAAATCATGCGTTGTTTTTATTATATGGAAGCATTTTATTGTGGTTTTCTCATTGATGCTTTATTTGGGTTGACTTGGCGCATGCTTACAACATGTTTGACTCTAACAAGTCGCCATAAGCCTCTATGATCATTTGGTTTTTGACTTGTGATACCACTTTATGCTTCGTTTAATGATGTTTTGTTGCTATGCATGATTATGGCTGTTATTGCTCTCTTAGTTGGTCGCTCCCAGTCTTTTGCTAGCCTTCATTTTGTACTGGTTATGAGCTCTACTCGTGCATCAAACTCCCATAAACCAAGTTTGCCAATGTGTCCACTATAAATTCCTATACATGGTATTTGCAAGCCATTCCAAGTAAAATTTCAGTTGCTACCTTTCAAAATAAAACCCTTCAAAGTACTTCTCATTTTGTGACACTGTTTTCAGCTCATGGGGACGTAGTGGTCGGATTTGCTATCTTCCATATTGTTTTATTCCAAAAAGAAAATAAGAAAAAAAAAGAAAAAAAAAGAAAAAAAGGCACTCCTCCATGGTATGTGAAAGCTGGTGGGCACCCGATGAAATCGGTTAGCCATGGTTTGTGAAAGGAAAAGTGGGGAGGAGTGCCAAGCTTTATAAAAGAGCACCAAAGTGCCAATCTCTCTCTCAAAAAGTTGCTTTGTATGGAAGATAGTAAGAACCCCATTGCCAGTCGTTGACAAAGACAACCACCTCTCAAAACCAATTTTTATCTCTCTGATTTAAAAATGAAAAGCTCTAGCACATGTTTAATCCCTACTTCCCTCTGCGAAGGGCCTTTCTTTTACTTTTATGTTGAGTCTCCACCTTCTACCTTTATGCACCGTCTAAGAGAGCATAGTTGCCATTCTGAGTTTAATGTGCATAGTCCCAAAGTTTATCATTGATTGATTCATGATTATGGTTTTGCTTGTTCTTAAATTATTTGTATCTAGTCGCCTTCTTAAACTTGAAGGTGTCCTATGCATTTATGTTTTGCTATTCCATGAAGGATAAGCTAAAAACCACTTTGCTATGTTTTTCGATATGATTTGAACACACACTTGACTTTCAATGTTTCATTATTCATGATCTTTCGTTTGTGTTACTTTTCATGTTATAACATGGTTGCTAAGTTTTTATTGTCAAGATTATGTCTCTTATGCCCATGTTTTAAGTACTTTGATCCGAGCACTCAATGCTTTACATCATTGATCAAGATTGTGATGGTGCATGTCACCTCAAAAATTATTCTTTTGTTATCACTTACCTACTCGAGGACGAGCAGGAGTTACGCTTGGGGATGCTTGATACGTCTCAAACGTATTTATAATTTTTTATGCTACATGCTTGTTTATACACAATTAGCTTTGTGTTTTGTTACACTTCATGGCGTTTGTTATGCATTTTCTGGAACTAACCTACTAACAAGACGCCACATTGCCATTTCCCTATTTTCTGCTGTTTTTGTGTTTCAGAAAAGCTACATAGGAAATATTCTCAGAATTGGACGAAACAAAAGCTGAACTTCCTATTTTTACCGAAGCTTTGCGAAGATCGAAGATGAGACGGAGGGGGGCCACAGGCCGGCCACACCCTAGGGTGGCGCGGCCCAGGCCCTGGCCGTGCAACCAGGGGGTGAGACCGCCTGGTACACCTCCTAACGCCGCCCTTCCGCCTATATACTCCCCTCGATGGGAAAAACCTAACACCTGATCAATTTTCCTCAAAACGTACTGCAAGCCGCCGCCGTCATCGACGCGAGATCGGGAGGCTCTAGAAGCTCTTCCCGGCACCCTGCCAGAGAGGGGAATCCCTGCCAAAGGCCTTCTCCACCACCATGGTCGCCTCCCGAGTGATGTGTGAGTAGTCTACCTTGGACTACGGGTCCATAGCAGTAGCTAGATGGTCGTCTCCTCCACCATGTGCTTCATGTTTAGATCTTGTGAGCTGCCCTACATGATCAAGATCGTCTTTGTGTAATTCTACATGTTGTGTTTGTTGGGATCCGATGAGTATTGGTACTATGTCAAGTTGATGTGCTGAATTATATATTTTATGTTATCTCTATGTTGTTTATGATCTTGCATGCTTTCCGTTGCTAGTAGCTATCTTGGCCGAGTAGATGCTAGTGACTCCAAGAGGGAGTATTTATGCTCGATAGTTGGGTTCATGCCTCTAGTAATCTGGGGGAGTGACAGAAACCTCTAAGGTTATAGATGTGATGTTCCCACTAGGGAGAAAACAACATTCTTGTGTTCAAGGACATTTATATTGTTTACATTACGCACTTTGCTTAAGGCGATAATCTGTTGTTTGCAACTTAATACCCGATGGTTGCTCGAACGACATCCGGAGGGTGGATTATTAGTCATAGATGCAGTTGGATTACGGTCTATGTATTTTGTCGTAATGCCCAGAGTGAATCTCATAGTGATCCTCATGACATATGTACATTATCTTTATTCTATCAATTGCCCAACTGTAATTTGTTCACCCTGGTTATTTATCTTATGGAGAGACACCACTAGTGAAATGTGGACCCCGGTCCAATTTCCTTTACATTGCTATACCATTTACTTTTACTCGCACTGTTTACTTTCTTGCATACTATTATCTTTTACCACTCAATATGCTCAATCCTTTGTTTACAGCAAACCGGTGAGATTGACAACCTCATCGTAAGTTGGGGCAAAGTTCTTGATTGTGTTGTGTGCAGGTTCCACGTTGCTGCTAGTGAAAAGCAACGCACCAACATTTATCTGGCGCCATTGCTGGAGTGTCGCAAAGCTAGTGTGCATCAACCTTCGGAAGTGTGGTTCTTTCTCCTACTGGTTCAATAACCTTGGTTTCACAACTGAGGGAAAACATGCTGCTGTACTCACCATACCTTCCTCTTGGGGTTCCCAACGGGGTGTTATCTACACGCCATTAGCGGTGCATCCAATCATAGTGGTTAATGAAGCCCCACTATCAAATATATTGAACAACCCTGCAGCAACATGACATGTCTCTTTATGGGGAATCAAACTATCACCCCTAGACATCACGTACGAGAAACGAAAAGCAATCAAATCTCAGGTATTACTGGATTTCACAGCAGAGTGGCTCGAACTGCAAAACACAGGACCACTAAATTTATCGAGTGTATGGACAATGTACTTCGATGGATCAAAAAGAGTCCAAGGCGCAGGAGCAGGAGTAGTTTTGATATCACCGCAAGGCGACAAATTGAAGTATGTGTTAAGGATGAGTTTTCCGCAAGCTTCCAATAATGAAGCCGAATACGAGGCCTTGCTCCATGGAATGAAAATGGCCAAAGCATGAGGAGCAACTCGACTAAAAATATTTGGGGACTCGAACCTTGTCATCCAGCAAGTGATGAATCGGTGCGACACCATCAGTGACAACATGACGGCATACAGAAACTTGTATTACTATCTAGAGGGAACATTCGATGGATGCGAAGTTTCACACTTCAGCAGGGCCAACAATGAGGAAGCCGACAATTTAGCAAACATCGGGTCCCAATGCCTGCCTATACCACCAGGAGTCTTTTGGGAAGAAATCATAGAAAGTTCAATAAAAAATAGCAAGAGTTTGAATATAGGAGAACCAAGCCAGCATCCAATGACAGGCTCGGGGGCTGGCAAGCCTGGCACAGGAAGCACAGTAGAACTAGAGGAAGTTATGATGGTCGAAGAAACCTGGATGCAGCCATACTTAGCATACATGATAAACAAAACACTACCCGAAGATACAGCCGAAGCAAGAAGGAAAATACGACGATCCAAGGCTTTCATCATGTTACAAGGGAAGTTGTACAAGAAACGCATAACTGGCGTTGACGAGGGTTAAACTCGACAAATGTCCTAGATAAAGGACTTAGGATCGGGGAGACAGGGCGTCAGATGAACTCGAAGGTAAACTCAGTCAAACGAGGTGGCTATGAAAGTAAGCGTGCGTGTAGAACCTGGTTTGCTTTCAATCTGTCCCACATCGTCCCCTCCTGGCCCCTTTATATAGGTGGCCATGTCTCAAGGATCGGGTGGGATCCGATACGGATTACAATATCGACATACGACATGAATTCGTATTTCGACTAGCATTACAATTGGGCCTATCGTAACGGGCCTCAGGGGTACTCAACTAACGGGCTCTATTATCTATACCCTTGTCAGTAGCCCCTGAGATTCTACTAGAATTGCAGATTTGGGTTGAATCTCTAATCTTTAAATCTTCGACTTGATCAATTCTTCGACTTCTTCATATCTTCAAATCTTCGACTTGGTCTTTCGACTTATCTTTTTCTATAGTATCTCGCAAGGGGCTTTGATGAACAAGCTTGACACCTCTGATGGATCAAGAGGTCAGTTAACTGCCGGAATAGACACTCGCCACCTACTTCAAATTCAATCCCCTTGGACTTGAATTCGGGAAACCGGTCAAACCCATTCTTTTGCCGCATTTAGGACTTACAAAGAATGAGTCCCAGTGGTTCTCAGGGTACCCAGTGCGTCCACCAGGATTTTTCTTCGCGTCGTAGACACGGATACATACCAGCAGAGCGCATCCATGTGCGTATACCGGGCCACACAGGACGGATCCTGGGGTCTTACCATCGTGATATATTTCAACCACGGCATTCAAGTTTTGTCGCGATGACGCAACTCGAGAATCATACGTCGTAGCCTTGTTTGAATGTTCCAGCATACAAAATATTCGGGTTTATTCAACCTTGATCGATAAAAATCTTCCTCCCGATGGTAGTAATGATGCTTCCAAAATCTTATTCGCCTTCATTGTTCATTATAGAACATCGTCGGGTGCACGCCCAGCGCTCCCGATGGTAGTAGCCCCCGAGGCTATAGTCGAATGTTTTCGGGTATAGACTCAAAGAATGACTCCTCTTTTACTAGGTTCAATTTTTTGTCGGCTTCCTTGATCTTCCTTTTTCCAAGTTCGCCAACTCGAACCATCTTTGGAATATTCATCTTACTAGCGTCCACTGCTTATCATATTCTTCAGTTCTCGTTACCCGTACGTTTGTGACGTCATTAATCTGTTTGTAATTATCTCTAGATTTGGATCGTTACCCATGGGCAGCGCGGTAATTTTGCAATTCCTCTGCCTGTTAGTGGGCTGCCGTTTCTGCTCTTTGCGCCACGTCTCAGCCCATGTTCCGTTACCTGGAAGCTATATAAGGGGAGAGTGGGGAAATTTACAGTTTACCAGTTCATTGCTTCCGCCGCCGCCACCATTGCTCAATCTCTGCTCTCCTTTGATCTCCTGCTGAGCCCCCGTGTGCAGATCGTAGATGCACGTGAAGCATCAGGCGCAGAAGCACAAGATGACCAAGGGGATGAACGCCGCGATGAGCTGGGTGCCTTCTGCCTTTACACAGAAGGAGCTGGACAAGGCCCGAGCGGATGGTCTCGTCTCCAATGACGATGAGGTTATCTTCCCCAGCGCTGAGCGGATCCCCAAGCCCAGAGATAGTTTTCGGGTGATGTTCTTCGCCTATCTTTTGCGCGGTCTTTCCCTTCCTGCCCACGAATTCTTTCGTGGGCTTCTTTTTGTTTATGGTGTGCAGCTTCACCAGCTCACACCAAACTCCATCTTGCACATTGCTTGTTTCATAACTTTGTGTGAGTCATTTATGGGGATTGATCCCCACTTTCTTCTTTGGAGAGCCCTCTTTCGGCTCCGCCCCAGTGTTGCATTGTCCAAGAAAACTGAACTGGGCGGAGCTTGTATCTCTGTTCGCTCTGAATCGCAGTATTTGGAGTTTTCAATGGCTGCCTGATGCTTCAGGTGAATGTGGCAACAGACAGTCCTTGTGCGTGGTGAATGACCAGCCCGTTGGGAACCCCAAGAGGAAGGTATGATGAGTGCAGCGGCTAGTTTTCCCTCAGTTAAGAAACCAAGGTTTAATGTCGATCTTGAAGAAGAGAGACGGTGACGACTGAAGGTGATGCGGACTGGCTTAGTAACTTTCAACAAGGGCGCCGTTAACGATACTTGTTGACTCGTCTTCGGCCAAGCAGCAGCGCGGAACCTGCACACACACAAACGAATACTTTGTCCCCAACTTGCGATGAGGTTGTCAATCTCACCGGTTTGCTTGAAACAAAGGTTATGAGTGTATCGAGTGGAAAACAGTAGTAATATGCGAGTAAAATAAACAGTGCGGGAAAAGTAAACAGGTGATTGCAATATGATTAAAATAGGACTTGGGTCCACAGTTCACTGGTGGTGTCTCTCCATAGATAAATAACATGCTGGGTAAACAAATTACAGTTGGGCAATTGATAGAATAAAGATAACGTGATATGTCAAGAAGATCACTATGAGATTTACTCTGGGCATTACAACAAAATACATAGACCGCCATCCAACTGCATCTATGACTAATAATCCACCCTCGGGGATATCATCCGAGCACCCCAAAAGTATTAAGTTGCGAACAATAGATAATTGCATTAAGCAAAGTGTGTAATGTAAACAAAGCATATGCCCTTGAGCATATGAATGTTGTTTTCTCCCTAGTAGCAACAACACATCTACCACCTTAGAGGTTTCTGTCACTCCCCCAGGTGAAATAGAGGCATGAACCCACTATCGAGCATAAATACCCCCTCTTGGAGTCACTAGCAACTACTCGGCCAAGATAGCTACTAACAACGGAGAGCATGCAAGATCATAAACAACATAGAGATAACAAAAGATATAATTCAGTACAGCAACTTAATCATAAACACCAATATTCATCGGATCCCAACAAACCAACATCATAGAATTACATAACGGTGATCTCAATCATGTAGGGCAGCTCATGAGATCTAAACATGAAGCACATGGTGGAGAAGACAACCAGCTAGCTACTGCTATGGACCCATAGTCCAAGGTAGACTACTCACTCATCGCTCCGGAGGCAAGCATGGCGATGAAGAAGACCTCCGGTGGCGATTCCCCTCTCCGGCAGGGTGCCGGGAAGAGCTTCTGGACCCTCCCGATCTTCGGGTCGACGGCGGCGGCGGATCACGATGTATTCTGGAAAACTGATCGGGGGCTTAGGTTTTTCTCGTCAGGGGGTATATATAGGCAAAAGTACGATGTCAGAGGAGGGACCACGGCCCCTCACGCGGGCCCGGCGCGGCCAGGGGGGTGGCCGCGCCGCCCCTGTGTGTGGGGGCCACGTGGCCCCCCTCCATCAGGTCTTCGGATGTTTGGGAGCTTCCCCATGAAATATGACTTCAGGAACTTGTTTCGTCCAATTCCGAGAATATTTCCTGTGTATCACTTCTGAAACACAAAAACAGCAGAAAACAGGAAACTGGCACTGTGGCACTTCGTTAATAGGTTAGTTCCGGAAAATGTATAAAAGTACCACTAAGTGTAACGAAACAATATACAAATGGTGTAAAAACAAGCATGGAGCATCAAAAATTATAGATACGTTTGAGACGTATCAAGCATCCCCAAGCTTAACTCCTGCTCGTCCTCGAGTAGGTATGTGATAACAAAAGAATAATTTTTGACGTGACATGCACCTACACAATCTTGATCATATATGTAAGCATTGATGAGCTGGGATCAATAGAACTTAAAACATGGGCATGAAAGATATAATCATGACAATAAGAACTTAGCAACCATGTTGTAAACATGCAAATGAACACAAACAAAAGATCATGATAATGAAACAATGAAAGTCAAACATGTGTTCAAATCATAAGGAAAAACATACAAATGGTTTTCAGCTTGTCCTTCAAAGAGAGCAAAACATAAATGCATAGGACACCTCAAAGTTTAAGAGGGCGACTAGATACAAATAATTTAAGAACAAGTGAAACCAACAATATGAGTCAATCAATGAACTTTGGGACAATGCATATCACACTAAGAATGACAACTATGCTCTCTTAATGGTGCATAAAGAAAGAAGGTGGTGACTCAACATAAAAGTAAAAGAAAGGCCCTTCGCAGAGGGAAGCAGTGATTTAAACATGTGCTAGAGCTTTTCATTTGTAAAACAGAGATACAACTTGATTTTGAGAGGTGGTTGTCTTTGTCAACGACTGGCAATGGGGTTCTTACTATCTTCCATACAAAAATAAAGCAAGTTTTTGAGAGAGAGATTGGCACTTTGTGCTCTTTTTATAAAACTTGGCACTCCTCCCCACCTTTTCCTTTTACATACCATGGCTAACCGATTCCATCGGGTGCCCACCAACATTCACATTCTTTGGAGGAGTGCCTTTTTTCTTTCTTTTTTCCTTTTTTTTCTTTTTGGAATAAGCAATATGGAAGATAGCAAATCCGACCACTACGTCCCCATGAGCTGAAAACAGTGTCACAAAACGAGAAGTATTTTGAAGGTTTTTGAAAGGTAGCACACGAAAATTTTACTTTGGAATGGCTTACAAATACCATGCATAGGAATTTATAGTGGACACAATGGCAAACTTGGCTTTTAGGAGTTGGATGCACGAGTAGAGCTCATACTCAGTACAAGGCGAGGGCTAGCAAAAGACTGGGAGCGACCAACTAAGAGAGCAATAATGGCCATAATCATGCAAAGCGACAAAGCGACATTAAAAGAAGCATACGATGGCATCAAAAGTCAAAAACTAAATGATCATGAAGGCTAATGGCGACTTTGGAAGAGTCTAACATGTGTGAGCATGCGCCAAGTCAACCCAAATAAAGCATCAAGGAGAAAACCAAAATAATGCTTCCATACAATAAAAACAACGCATGATTTTTTCAAAGGCTCATTAAGCAATTTCAGTTATTTGAGACAAGTCATGCTACAGCAAAACCACTAAGCATACTATCAAAAAGACATCAAGCACGACATGAAAAAGCCTAAGCCGCAGTCTACACAAGCTCCTTCTTGTACCACTATTTTGCACAAAGCTTTTTCTCTTTTCCAACACCATTTGAAATTTTTATAAATACCTCTTTTGATGAAAACCAATGAAGATCAGAGGCAAAAATACACCTTGATGAAAAGATATGACAAGATCTGAACGCAAATCAAGGCGAAAACGAAAACCAAAAGCAGTAGCAGAAAAAGTAGAACGCTCGATTTTTAATAAGAGTGAAAACTAGAGC